>CM060305.1:42791319-42793819 GCA_030674185.1 Monoplex corrugatus | reverse complement strand
AGAAGAAGAAGAAGAAGAAGAAAGAAGAAGAAGAAGAAAAGTCACTACAGAATTGTGCAGTTATCACTGCTATTATTGTTCATATCAAGGCTCTCATCGTCTTCTTCATCGTCAAACCAATGATTGGTATAGCCGTTATTATAGTTGTCATTATGGCCATCGTCATAGTAATTGTCATCGCTCTCTTCATCGTCCTGGTCCTCATCCCTGTAGTTCTGAAAGTAAACACCATTGAAATTATTCTGATGATAATTTCCATCGTCATGTTGGTAATATTCATCTTCATATTCGTAATCCTCATCGTCATGTTGGTAATCCTCATCGTCATCTTGGTAATCCTCGACGTCATGCTGGTGACCTTCATCGTCATCTTGGTAATCCTCATCGTCATCTTGGTAATCCTCATCATCATCTTGGTAATCCTCATCGTCATCTTGGTAATCCTCATCGTTCTCGATATCGCCCTCCTCCGCATGGTCTTCGTCCTCATCAGAAACATCCTCATCGTTCTCGTCATAGCCCTCCTCCGCATAGTCTTCGTCCTCATCAGAAACATCACCGTAATGGTAATCCTCATCCTCATCGCCCTCGTCTGCATCGCCCTCGTTCTCATCATAAACATCATCGGCTTCATCATAGTGGTAGACCTCATCGTGCCCGTTCACATCGTCGTTGTCGTCGTCATAAACATCGTCACCATCATCACGGTAGTGATATTCATCGTTTTCGTCTGTACCCTGATCCTCATCGCCGTATTTCTCAAAATAAACAGAATGAGCATCATCCTGACCGTAATCCTCAGCGACACCATACTGATAGTCCCCGTCGTTGTCATATTGGTAATTCAAATCGTCCTCGTCATCAGCCTCATCCACATCGTCGTAGTCTTCATCATAAGCATCACCATCATCGTAACAGTAGAGCTCATTGTCTTCGTTTTGTACAATGGTCTGGCGACTAACGTGTAGTGGCAGAGATGTGTTGTACATATCTGTAACAAAAGGATTAAAATTTGGAATTCACAGCTGGTTGAAGAGGAAGTTATCTTAATTTGACTTTTTTACTTTTACCATCCGGTTATACCAGGAGGGGGCAAGATGAGATAAAGATGACAGTATGCAACCAGATGGATGGCTTGGAATAACGTCATGTAATAGATGTAGAGCGGCTCTGCCACAACAACAACAACAATAACAATATTTTATTTATATACCGCAAAATCTTGATAAAATCAAATCTAAGCGCTAAAACAGAAACACACGCACGCATGCACACACACGCACGCACGCACGCGCGCACACACACACACGCGCGCACGCACACACACACACACACGCACACGGCTATAAATGGGGAGAAAGAATAAAAGCAATGGAAAATTATAGAGAGCATATTATATACAATTCTTTATTACAATGTGATTCCCCTCCGAGTGGAGACAGGCTGCAGAGGGGATTGAGTGAGGTCAGGATTTTATGCAGAGGAGAAAAGGTGAGTTTTGAGAGCGGACTTGAAGGAGACAAAAGTAGGTTGCTGACGGACTGAGAGATGAAGTTTGTTCCAGGAAAGTGGACCAGAAACAGAGAAGGCTCGTGGACCATAGGTATTGAACTTAGTGCGTGGAAAGCGAAAAGTCAGAGGATCGGAGGCAGAGCGGAGAGTACGTGAGGGAAGATAGATCTCAAGTAGGCTTGACAGGTAATCGGGGGCTGCGTTATTGAGGCTTTTGTAGCACGTGGTGTCTAGTTTGTACTGTATGCGCTTTGATACAGGGAGCCAGTGAAGTTGTGCCAGGAGAGGAGATATGTGGTCAGCTTTTTTCTTTTTGAGTACAAGGCGTGCAACATTGTTTTGAATTCGCTGTAGGATGTGAATGGTGGAGGCAGGAAGACCAGACAGGAGTGAATTGCAATAGTCAATGCGAGACATTATGAAGGAGAGAACGAGTTTTGCAGTTGTTTCGACAGAGAGATACTTCCTGATCAGGCTTATACGATAGAGGTGATAGTAGCAAGATCTGGCAGTTTGAGAAACAGAGTTGTTCATGGAGATGGTAGAGTCAATGCAGACACCAAGGATTTTAGCTGAATCAGAAATTGGGACTGATGTGTTACATAATGGGAGAGAATGAGGAGGCAGCTGAGAAAGTTTCTGACGGGTGCCAACGAGGATAGCTTCTGTCTTGTCGTCATTAAGCTGAAGTTTGTTGTATGTCATCCAGTTCTTAATGTCCGAGTAACACTCAGTGGTGCGAGTCAAGAAGCGCTGTATATTGTCAGGTGAGTCACTGTCTAGAAGTTGGGTGTCATCAGCATAGAGGTGGTGTTTTATAGAGTGGGAATTGATGATGGTGGACAGGGGGGAGGTGTAAAGAGTGAAAAGAACAGGGCCAAGGACAGATCATTGTGGAACACCACAGGTCAGGTATGCAGGCTGAGAGTAAGTGCCATTAATGAGAACAGATTGTTTTCTGTTTGATAGATATGAAGTGAACCAGGAG
>CM060305.1:42778819-42786319 GCA_030674185.1 Monoplex corrugatus | reverse complement strand
GACCGCAGGTGTGTTACTTTCACAATACAAGTAGTACTGTAAACTGGGGTTCAACCCTTTGACTCCTGCACCCTATCCACCAACTGCAAAAACTGAACCCTTTTGACTCCCTCATCCTATCCACCAACTGCAAAACCCTTTGACTCCCGCACCCTATCCACCAGCTGCAAAAACTTAACCCTTTGACTCCCTCACCCTATCCACCAACTTCCCGCGCGGAGACGTCGTCTTGAGAAATTAATACTGTAACTGAAACTGTTTATGCTCGTGCTCGGTGTTACTCCAGCTTATCATTGTTTTAGCTCATTATTGCTCCAGATAATTCTTACTCCAGTTCATTGTTGCTCCAGTTCACTGTTGTCTCAACTCATTGTTGGTTTAGCTTATTCATTTTTATTTATTTATTTTTCCTCCAGCTCATTGCTGACCGGGCTTAGTGTTGCCTCAGGTCATTTTTAATCCAGTTCGTCTTTGCGCCAGCACATTGCTTGTCGTTGCTTCAGCTTATTATAATTAGATGTGTGTGTGTCCTTTAACGTACACATAATACCCGAAATTATGACTGCTTAAGTACATACATTACCTTCGTGCGTGCGCACGCGCGCGCGCGCACACACACACACACACACTCACACACATACACACACACACACACACACACACACACACACACACACACACACACACACACACACACACACTCATTGTCACCCTAACCCACTTTTGCCCTCGCTCGTTTTAGCTGCTCCTAATTTAGCCTTTGCTTATTTTTCAGTCTTTTCGGCTCTGTCACTCCTCTCAGTGTGTTTCTCAGTTCGTTAATACTCTGTCCTGTTGTTGCCTCTGTTCATTGTTGCTTCAGTTTATCATCCCTCCAGGTCAGTGTAGCCTCACTTCACTTTTGTCCAAGCCCATTTGTCATCATCATTATTATGTGCCATGCCGCATGGCGTTGGGGATCATGGCCCTCCATGCAATTCTATCCCCTGCCGCTGCAAGTATATCTCCCACCCTCTCTGTCCTCAGCTACCCTGCATCATTTTTACCCATGACGTAGGAGGCACCCGGGCAGGATCGTGCCTTAACCCTTTGACTCCCGCACCCTATCCACCAAGTGCAAAAACTTTACCCTTTGAGTCCCTCACCCTGTCCACCAGCTTCCTGCAGGAAGCTGGTGGATAGGGTGAGGGACTCAGAGGGTTAAGTTTTTGCTTTGCTAGTATAAAATGGTCGACAATGCAGGATGCTGGTGGACAGGGTGCGGGAGTCAAAGGTTAAACCTTCCGAATGGAGGTCTGATGTCTAACCCACTTGATTACCTTGCCCGTCAAACTTGCCAACAGCACCCGATGTTCCCAGGCAGTCACCCTTCCAACTACTAACCGGGCCTGGAGTTGTTCATTTCATTAACTTCAACGACCAGAGGAGAATCGATGTTTTCAACGTAGTATGGCCGTTTGGCATTCTAAAATCGAAGTTTCTTTACACCCTGTGTCCCCATATTTCATTCACACACCCAAATTTCCCTATCTATACCTGTGTGTCTTTGGATCTCTGTGTTCCACCATGTGTTGTAATATCTCCGTATGTACATGTACACTTACGTAGTAATACACGAACGCGCATGTGAAGGAACTTCTACATGTAGATGAAAACATAGATGCGAGCGTACGTACACTGAGGGTAGGCGACACTTAACCTTTTGATTCCTGCACCCTATCCAACAAATGCAAAAACTTCAACTCTTTGACTCCCTCACCCTATCCACCAGCATCCTGCAGGACGAAGCAGCAGGGAAGTTTCAGTCTTTTTCTCATAATTTCGTATTTGGTGTTTGCTTGTGCTGTTACATTCACGCTTGACAAATGCCATACACACACACACACACACACACACACACACACACACACACACACACACACACACACACACACACGCACGCACACACACACACATTTATACATAGTACATATGTATGTACATATATATATATGTATATATATATATATAAACATGTATATATATATATATTTTCATTTTGCCAATGTAGCCACATCTCACACACACACACACACACACACACACACACACACACACACACACACACACACACACACACATTTCAGACACACACTCGTGCGCGCGCACACACACACTCTCTAACACACTGATGTATACATGTGTATACACGCACGCGCGCGCGAGCGCGCACACACACCACACCACACACACACACACACACACACACACACACACACACACACTTCACACAGAACGAATTGAAGCAAACCACTCAAGCCGCGAACAAACTAACGAAACAACAAAACTTTCATTCTACAGACAGACAGACAGAAAGACAGAGAGACTAACAGACAGACAGACAGATAGACAGACAGACAGACATACAGACAGACAGTCAGACAGACGATTATGTATGTTGTTTATATATTTCACATTTTGACGATCACAAATGCTTAGACTCAAAGTTACCAAGCATAGTTTTAATTGTGTTTTGCAACGGGAAATAAAAAGTGAATAAATATTATAAAGAAAGAAATAATTTACAAATACATAACAAATGAACAAATGAATGAATGAATGAATAAATAAATGAACGAACGAATGAATAAATGAATAAATAAATAAAATTAATAAACAAATAATAAATAAACAATGAATACATGAATAGTTATACGCAAACAAACAAGCAAACAAATAAATATATAAATTCACGCACGCACGCGCTCACATACACAGACAGGCAGACAGACAAACACACAGACACACATCACACCACTCACACACACACACACACACACACACACACACACACACACCACGCACGCACGCACACACACCACACACACGCACGCACACGCACGCACGCACACACACACGCACGCACACACACACACACGCACACACACACACACACACGCACGCACACACGGAAACGCACACACACACACACACACGCACACACGCACGCACACACACAGGCACACACAGACACACACACGCGCACACAGACAGACACACACACACGCACGGACGCACGCACACACACATAGACGAGAACTCTTCTACAGATGCCACAAGCTTTATTCACAAATATTATATTGAAGAAACCGTGCGTATGTGCATAACAACAACAAAGAAAAAAAGAAAAAAGGAATGCCATAGAGCAAGGGCAGAAACAAGCGTAAGAACAAGACCACCACCACCAACATCACCACCACCACCACCACCAATAACACAACAACAATAAGAGCTCCAGTACCTGTCTATCTGTCTATTACAAGAACAGTTGAATACATTCATTAATACTTCTTAGCTGCGATTATATGTCTGAGTTTATTTATGACAAACTTACCATCCCATCTCTCCCTCCCTTTCCAGTCTCTTTGCCGCAAACAATATTCCAAGGAACAGAACAGCACATGTTATGTTTGTGCATTGTAGACTATGAATGATGAGTATGTTAACTAAGCCATTTCCACATTCCAACCATTGATCCCAGAAAGTATAGAAGACTGTAGTGGTAGTAGTAGTAATAGTAGTAGTGGTAGTGGTAGTAGTACTAGTGTTAGTAGTAGTAGTTTTAATAGTAGAAGTAGTAGCAGTAATAATAATAATAGTAATATTAATAATAGTGAAAATGATAATAATAATAACAAACAACAATAATAATAATAAAGCAAGTTCTGTATCCTAACGATTGGTCCCAGAATGTATAGAAGACAATAGTAATAGTAACAGGAGTAGAAGTAATTGTAGTAGTAGTAGCAGTAGCAATACTATTACTACTACTGCTACTACTAAGTATATGAAAAATAATGATAACAAGATGATGATAACAAGATGTTCAAGCAAGCCATTCTAACCCCCCCCCCCCCTTTTTTTTTTTTTTAAAAAGAAATCATCGTTTTGCAGTAACGTTTCTGAAAATATTAAAAAATTAAAATAAAAAGATAGGATTGTCATAACAGTGGAAACAGAAATAAAGTATTTTCAGAAATTCCTGAGAAAGAGATCTTCACATACCTTCACGAAAACGTGGTGATTTAGCCATCCTTTGTTTTATTTTTCTTTGTGCTCGTGTGACCTTGACCTTGGTGCCGAGATCTCTGAACTTATGCATTCTCGACTTCTGAACTATCCACTCCTTTTGCTAGCACTTTATTTTATCTCCCACACACACACACACACACACACACACACACAGAGACAGAGAGAGAGAGAGAGCGAGAGAGAGAGAGAGAGAGAGAGAGAGAGAGAGAGAGAGAGAGAGAGAGAGAGAGAGAGAGAGAGAGAGAGAGAAAAGAGAGTAGCAGATACACAAAAAAAGACAGCATACACACACCCCCTTCGATTCGATATAAAATAATTTCACTTTCCAGGAAAAAAAAAGGGTTGGCCGAAAAAAGGCAAATGACTGGGGAAAAGCAGAAATGTGTGACAGAGGCCTTGGACAGTTCAAGTTCGTGAGTCCGTCATTGTTACTATGAGGATCAACATGCCTCAAATCTTTCAAATAAAGAGGTGTCTTTTTCTACCACGTAATATGAAGTGTTGCAATGATGGAACGATTGAAGACATTTGTGAAACTTTGTAAAATGAAGAGACGTCTTTTTCTGTAGCCTAATATTAAGTGTTGCAGTGATGGAACGATTGATTACAGTTGTGGAACTTTGAGGAAGCAAACTTTATGTCTTTTTCTATAGCCTAATATGGCTTTTTCTATAGCCTAATGTAAAGTGTTGAAAATGACGGAACGATTGAGCACATCTGTGGAGCTTTGAGGAAGCAAACTTTAATATATGATCAAGAACAAAATGTGTTTGTTAGTGCCATGTCTAATTTTTCTTCCAGCAAGGTTACATAGGTATACCCCGAATTAAAGACCTTTGTATTTGAAGGTATATAAAACATTTGTATAAATTGTGAAAATGTGAATAAGACAATTGATAAGACCTACCTTGATATAGATGTGAGAAAACAAATGTGTTTTTTGGTAAAATCAGTTAACATTTCCATTCAGTGCCTCTCTATCAATATGTTAAAAGTCAGTTTCTGTAGCCAGAGGAAGACACTCGAAACCATAATCACTGTTTCACTTTTGATGGTATTCTTCTGGCCACTGAGGCCAATCTGCTGCACTTAAACAGACACATGTTGATTACAGGTTTAAAAACATACGTTCTGAAGGGTATACAGAAAGTCAATTCCTGGGAAGTTTTAAAAGGTTTTGTTTTATACAATGTAGTCATGAAGGTAAAATGAACTTGAGAATCAGTTCAGGTCAACCAAAGACAGACGGTTGATAGAAAATTGCTGCTGAATCAAAATGTCCAAACATGATTACAGTGGGTGAAAAAGTGTAAGAGCTGTGACTCAAAGCACATAATGCAACAATCTTGCGGTTGTTACTTTTAATTTAAATAAAGTCAGCATTATCAAAACTTTGCCATTTCCGACTGAAATAATACAATCGATTATATGCACATCATCTATTAATGGAGATGTTGCTGTTTACACAACTGTTATCATAACACACATACACACACATACATACACACACACACACACACACATCATAACACACATACACACACACACCCACACCTTTATGAATATAGCTTGACCGTTTTTGTTATTACAGTTTTAACTGCTTGTGTATGAACAATGGTTTTGCAAAGATGAAATTTGTTCAGTTGCAAACAATTGAGAAAAGCCGTTTGAACATTTTGCTTCCCATCCAGAAATCCATATCTTGTACTTAGCAAGATCATTGTACCTTAAAAAAATACATTAACTAAAAGTTAGCGTGAAACAAGGACGACGGAGGACTGTCAGTACAAAATAAAAACAACTGATGATATAAACAGTACATGGCGAATCTTTGCGTATATTTGTTGTGCATTTTTGATATAGTATTGATTTTAATCATTCGTCCATTTACAACAATTAAGAAAAATTGAAAAAGACACATGGGATCATAGGAGTGTTATTACACACATTTGAGATTTAGAAAAGAAATGGATGGTGCATCTGGACATAGTAGTGGATATTGATACATTTGAAAATTAGACGATGGACTGAGTATTGCATACTGACAAATTTGAAAATTAGACGATGGACAGAGTATTGCATATTGACAAATTTGAAAATTACACGATGGACACAGTATTGCATATTGACAAATTTGAAAATTACACGATGGACACAGTATTGCATATTGACAAATTTGAAAATTAGACGGTGGACAGAGTATTGCATATTGACAAATTTGAAAATTAGACGATGGACAGTGTACTGCATACTGACAAATTTGAAAATTAGACGATACAACAGGACAGAGTGGTACGTACTGACAAATTCCACTTAAAAGCACGCTGGACACAATGATTAATTATCATGCTATTGATAGGCTATCTGTATCATGCATATCATACATGGTATGCACATGTAATTTTTGGGCCTAGCAAAAATAATCTGCTTTGTGATGCCTGAGAAAAAACCCAACAACAACTGCATCAGCACTTATGTGGCACTTTGATAATCACCCAGGTATAATCGTCGAGTTTCAGTTGACTTTTGTACAGAAAGACGTCCGTGTTCTTGAGTGTCCGTTTCAAACGGTTACAATTGTCAGGGAGCGTCACGCGTATGGCATAGTCCACGCGCCCATTGTTCATGAAAGCAGGGAACTGGTTGCGACCCCAGCAACGTGTGATGATTTTTTCTTTACCTTCACTGGGCGCGATCGTCGTCAGGTATACCCCTGTCGAGAAAACGTAACCAATCAATCAATCTACCAGTGAGTCTATCAGTCAATCAGATTTCGCTCAATCACTCGATCGATCCCTTTATATCATGGTTATACACCACACCTTCCAAACATCCAAAATCATCACACACAAAAGCAGAAGAACAATAAGAACCAAACTACTTGTTCCTGACAGAGTTTAAGGCATAGAGAGTTAGGGTCTTAAAGGTATTTCAGGCATTGAGATTTGGAGAGTCAGAGATTTAGGCATTGAGATTTAGGGCCGTAGAGTTTAAGCATAGAGATTTTAGGGCCTTACGGTTAACTAGTTATGGCGAAGGAATATGTGAGGGATGGGAAGAGTATGGCAACTATGTAAACGTGATGAATACTTTTTGGACAGTTTTCACCCAGTTTCCATTCCTACCTCTGCCGAAGCGGGCATCATCCCCGGTGTCAGGACTGACACTCTCATTGATCGTGCGACTGCTTTCGATTCCCCGCATTCCGGCAGGGCTGGTGTAGTGGTAGTAATCAGGCATCTGCAAACAATGAATAATTTATGAAAGTAGATTGGTACCTGACTCGGTCATATTAATGAAAGATAGCCTAACCTGCTGGAATAGTTGCCTAACTTGCTGGAATAGTTTCCCGTTTGTTTTTGTTACATTCTGGCCATAGAGAAAATCACACTTCAAGAACAACAGTCGGAGAATGAAGAATCACCCAGT
>CM060305.1:42763819-42773819 GCA_030674185.1 Monoplex corrugatus | reverse complement strand
TGCTAATCCAATTTGAGAGTATTTGTCCATTATGATTTAATTATTTGTTTACCTTATCATTTATGTTAACAATTTATGACACTGGCAATGGGAAAGTTCTCAGGGTCTCTATCTCTCTCTCCCTCTCTCTCTCGCTTCTCTTTCTGTCACTATGTGCACACGTTTTTACACGTTCTGTCATATTCACACAAACATATGCATGCACACAACACACACACACACACACACACACACACAGAGACTCACACACACACACACACACACACACACACACACACACACACACACACACACACCATCAATAACTAACTGATTTTCTACCTACATCCTTGCATCTATATCTCTCAGGTATAGACTCTATGTGTTCACTGCACCATGATAGTATTACGTCGAGTTCATGCTAAAATGATTACATTTACTGCTGCTTGCAAGGACGGTCGACTGCCTACGGTTGTATTTGCTTCAGAGTAATCGTTAGATAGTTCTGACCTAGCAAGCAGCCATAGGCCACTGAAATAGTTATATAATCTTTATGCATCATTTTCAAGACACTGTGAGCAGTTATCGGTCATTCATGTGGTGATTTAAAATTCATTTAATTTTTTCAGTGATGTGTTTTTGTGCTCTCATTTATTTTATCTTTCATGATCACCTGGACAATTACTCATATCAACTTTCCATGCACGTATTTTGCATTCATTTGTCATTGATTAAATTACTTGTCCGGACCATTGCATAAATACTTACACCAACAATCAGTATGTTTCAGTATAGTTACACATAATACAGATTTGCTCAACTTTACTTTACAATAATTTTACAAATTCATCACTATTTACAATATTGATATTTTCAGTTTTATTATTTGTTAGGATATTTGCTGTCTTTTTAATCAAATTTTTATTATTGTCACTGTTGTTATGTTCTAAATTATAATTGACACAACGATTACTATTGCTACTTATCAACACTGTTGTTCTTGTTGTTTTTTGTCAGAGGTTGGCGTGTATTTGCTTTACATATGTCTGCCATTGTCTCCCATGCTTCTGTAAAGAACCTGGCCAACTGACATGTCAAAGTCGAGATGTTATCATAATCATTTTAATGACTCCTTTGACAGTGTATGTACTATGGCTGACCTGTTTTCGTAGCGTTAGAGTTGACCTGTCAGCCTATCTGTCTATCTGCATATCTGTCTATCTATTGTATTTGTTCTTTTCAATCTGTCAATCTATCTATCTATTTTTCAATCTGTCATCTATCTATCTATCTATCTATCTATCTATCTCTCTGTCTGTCTTTCTATGTATCTATGTATTTATCTATCTATGTATCTATCTCTCTATCTATCTATCAATCTGTCTGTCTGTCTATCTATCTGTCTGTGTATCTGTCTATCTCTCTCTATATATATACATATGTATGTATGTATCTAGATACATACATATATATGTATATATACAAATGATTTATATATATATTTATACACACACACACACACACACACACACACACACACACACACACACACACACACACACACATATATATATATATATATATATATATATATATATATATATAAATGTATATACATAAAAACAAAGGAGAGAGTCTTGATAGAGGCAAACACAAGAAGATCATTGATAAAGAAGATTAGGAATAGACAAGCAGGATCTATAGGCCATTTTATGAGGAAAGGGGAATTAGAGCACCTGGTCACAACAGGAAAGCTGGAGGGCTGGAGGGAAAGACAACACCTGGTAGACCCAGGGAGAAAATGTTGGACGGACTTGCAGGGTGGCTGAGGACAGAGACGGGAGGGTGGAAGATCTACTTGCAGCGACAAGGGATAGATACATATGGAGGGCCATGATCGCCAACGCCATACGGCAGGCTACATGACGATGATGATGATGATGATATAAATATATATATGTATGTATGTATGTATGTATGTATGTATGTATGTATGTATGTATGTATAGTATGTATGTATGTATGTATGCATGCCTGTATGTATGTATGTATATGTATATGTATATGTATATGGAAAATGATGTTCTGTTAGAATTGTTTCTTATAACTTCTATGACGTGGCATATCTGATAGATAATCTCCGTTCATCGTTTCATTAGTTGATGTGTCTTCACCTTTCCCTCTTTTCTTGCCTCTTCCTAATACTTCCTTCATTCCTTCATTTCTTTTCTTTTGATTCTATATTTGTAATTTATTTTCTTTTAACAGAATATCAGTACGACTACTAGGTAAAAATTGTGCTATTGTTTTGTCTTAGTTGTCATTTTGAAGGGTTGACTACGTGTTTATTTACATTTGTCTGTCTGTCATGTGAAGTGCGTCAGCCATACATTATATTACATTATAGTATCTTGTTAATAACTTTTTTATAACTTTTTTTTTACATTTTATGTGTTGTGTTATGGTTCATTTTTTTGTGTTCGTGTTTTGTGTGTAAAGTAGCGAGGACTAGCTGTAAGATAGGTCCGATGTGACATAATGTTATTATTTCTTGAGAAATAAAGTAGTCTGAAGTCAGAAATCTGAACTCTTTCTCTGTCTCTCTGTCTCTGTCTCGTTGCCTGTCTGTCTTTCTTTGTCTCTCTCTCACTCTCTGTCTTTCTCTCTCTATGTCTCTCGGCCTCTGTCTCTCTCTGTCACTTTTCCTCCCCTTCCTGTCCTTGCAGTCTAGGCAAGCTATTAAAGACAATACTGCATATAGTGCATTAAAAAACAAACGAACAAACAGTGCAACAGAACACAGTGTAATACAATATAGGTCTACAAATGCCTAAGAGGCAATGAGGCAAACTTGAAAGTAGCGGAGCAAAAATCGGCCATTTGGATTTCTCAGAAATGGCAAACTCCATCGAAAGTTGAGAAGCACAGCAATTTCCCCAAAACAGACTCGAAAGACTCAGGAAGCTATGAAACAGCTCTAGGCTGATGAAGTGGCCTGCGTGAAATTCTTGACTAAATGGTTTGATTGATTTGGTTCAGTTTTTACGTCGACACCCACCTCAGGGGATATGGCCGACAGGGATAACCATCCCAGGAAAGCAGGGGGTGGGACCTATCTGATTCTATACCGACACTACCAGAACAATAATGATGTTAAGATGGGACGGTGAGAAGGCCAGTTTTAATGTAGCGCAACCCGAGATTCGAACCCACGACCATTAGCATGTCATGTGAATCCGACGCTCAAAATAACTGAGCTACTGGGGCCCACATTACTAAATGGGCTGTTGCTGTACCTATTTGTAGAATACACCAGATCCCGAACGAATTCATACACATATGCCGTGTATGGTGAACACTCACGAAACAGCAAACTTGTGTGTATTGTACATGTAGGCCTTTACAGCAAAACAGAGAGACACAAGATCCTGTGTGTTGTTTCGACACGTTGCATTCTCACGATCGCAAATATTTCAAAAATTGCTAACACACTTTCGATTGTCTTATACAGTAAGAAGTTGATGAATAAGATACTTAACAGATACATAAATCGATGGATACGTACAGTAGTAAGTACATAAATAAACAAAAAACAGTAAATAACTAAACAAATAAATAAACAAGTAAATAAATAGAGAAATAAATAAGCAAGTAAACAAATAAATAAATAAATATATAATAAATAAGTAAATAAATGAATGAGTAAATAAATAAACATAATAATAATAAAACAGAATAGATAATATAATCGTGCACGCGTGTACGCTCTCTCTGTCTTTCTCGCTCTCTCTTTTTCTCTCTCTTCTCTCTGTCTCTTCTCTGTCTGTCTGTCTGTCTATCTCTGTCTGTTTGTCTGTCTGTCTCTCTTCTCTTCTCTCTGTTCTCTGTCTCTCCAACTCGCTCTCTGTTTATCTCCCTTCTTTCTGCCTCTGTCCCTCTCTCTGTCTCTGTCTGTCTGTCTGTCTGTCTCTGTCTCACTGTCTCTCTCTCTCCTCTGTCTATCTGTTTGTATCTCCTCTGTCTCTCAGTCTGTCTCTGTCCGTCTGTCTGTTTCTGTCTCTCTGTCTCTGTCTATCTGTCTGTCTGTCTGTCTGTCTCTCTGTCTTCTCTCTCTCTCTCTCTGTGACCCTCCCTCTCTCTCACGAGAACTGTTCCACAGATTAAAAAAAAAAAAGTCGATAAATGATATGGCATCTGGTCACTGGTGGGCGGCCAGTAGATCTACATAGTGAAGAGAAAAGAACGAGTTATTATGAAAAAAATAAAATAAAATAAAACAACGTACCCACGTACCCCCCCCCCCCCCCCCCCCTCAGCCATAATACATATCTAAAGCAACACAATTTTCTACGACTATTTTTTTTAAATGGACTTCACTTGCATAAGCCTATAGGTACACACACACTACCTCTTTCTCTGTTTTTTCCTTCTCTATTCTTGTTTGCTTGTTTCTTTCAGGTCTGTCTTTGTTTAAGTGGTTCACATACCCTTCACTGGCCCTTTTGAACATTTTCCTAAAAAGGTACACTGAACATTTTACTACATGAAATGTCTGACTTTTTTCATAATTGAAGGCAGAGACGACCAGACTGTCGTACTTCGTATGACTACTATTACAGGTACAGGTCAGTTCTCAGCCACATTAACACCAGGTTTACACTGCTGTTTTTCCGAGAAAGAAAATGTCCGTCGCGGATTTACAGAAATAGGGGGAAGTCAGAAACGCACAGACTAACTGACGGACTTCCTTTTTTTTTTTATACTTTTTTTGTATTTTTTTTTTTTAACTTACGGACTTCTTAATGCGAATGATTTTTTTCTTCTACGTCTTCAGGACTGTTCCTACCAACTGTTGCCAGACTAGGTTACATACCTAACACTGACTGAGTGTTTTTTTTCAAGCCGACAGTTTTCAGACTGACAATGACAGCCCCACTAAGCGTACTTCCTTGAATCACGTTCTGTTGACTGTAGGTTCGTGTAACCTGGCCGCAGCAACGACATAGAGTAAGGGATATTTACCTGTCAAGATTCAAGAGGTTTTTTTAAATTTTTTATTTTTATTAATATTTGTCCTTTTCGAAACAGCGAAGAAATTTGGTCTGCAGGCATGTCAGTGTCATATTTATCATGTTACACACACATGCAACCCCCCCCCCCTCCCAACACGCATGCACACAGACACACACGCGCACACAGACACAGAGACACACACACCACTAGTGCGCTACACAACACACACACACACACACACACACACACCACACGCACGCACAGACACACACACACACACGCACACACACACACACACACACACACACACACACACACACACACACACACACACACACACACGCACACAACACAAAAAGTCCACATTTTGTTGAAGTGAGTAGATCAGAAATTTGAACCCATTCTCCCTCCCCTTCTCACGCACACGCACAAACCCAATTACACACGCACACACATAATCACCCTCTTACACATAACGACGGTTTTTACATTTTCCCATAAACACGAACATTCATAGCTCCTGGTCTGATATCTAGAGTTCAATCCCAGCCCGCTATATTAAAAACTGGACTGTTTACTGCCTGTGTTAACGTTTACATTACTATGGCGGCATCAGCTCAGTGTTTCATGGGTCTCTTTTCCATAACACTGATAATCATTACGGTATTTATACGGCCCAAAATCTTGACAATTCAAATCAAAGCGCGCTCGTGCACTAGGCATAGGCATACAATCGACAAATACCGCCTTACAATATTTAATACACAGACTGAGGGAAAGGAGTAGTAGAATTCATTGTTGGGAAAAGAGGTGGGTTTTTATATTGGATTTAAAAGCAGAAAGGGTAGGTGTTAGGCGAAGGCAGAGCGGAAGTCTATTCCAAACTGACCGCCCTGAAACAGCAAAAGAATGGCGGCCAACACTTGATAATTTAAATCCAGGGACCTGAAGAGAAAGAATGTCTGAAGCTGTGCTGAGCGCAAGCTGCAAGTTGGCGTAAATTTGTTGATGTTGTCACAAAGATATGATGGAGCAGACTGGTGAAACTTCCCATTTCAAAGCCTTGCCAACACATAGGATTCTGTGCGGACCTAGAGAGTGTATCAGGTAGTTGCTGGCGGATCTGGGAGGAGCGGATATAAAATCTCCCGGTGCGGTGAATCGCCCTGGTGAAAAATCCATATTTCATAGCACGTAAACAGAAATTGGTTTTTCCTAGAAAGTACAGTCAAAGGTCGGCTCCTTATCTAAACAGAACGGAATGAATCATCGTCAGCTGACATGCTGTTGGACATTTTTTATGTTGTTGTAACAGATACTGTGATGGCCTGTTCGTAC
This sequence comes from Monoplex corrugatus, assembly GCA_030674185.1. Lineage (NCBI taxonomy): Eukaryota > Metazoa > Mollusca > Gastropoda > Littorinimorpha > Ranellidae > Monoplex > Monoplex corrugatus. The sequence continues at coordinate 42,767,489 of CM060305.1, read as the reverse complement.
CTACATATGTCTTGAAAACAAATCAGCTTCTCTGTCAAGTCTGTCTACTTTCCTTTCTGCTCCACTTTCTTTTCTTTCTGTCCATCAAACACGCACGCGCACGGGCGAAAACAACACACACACACACACCAACACACACACACACCACACACACACACACACACCACACACACACACACACACACATACACACACACACACACACACACACACACACACACACATGTGAAACACACGTACTTCTCTCTCTTCAAAAATGTTTCGTTGTTCATAAAGAACGTGTTTTTTCTTTCATATGACTAAAACTTGACGGGGTATTGTAAAGAAATGTCATGTTTCAGACAGTCAGCATAAGTCATTTTTCACTGTTACATTACCTTACTTTGTTAGAGTTCTCACAGGCTGAAATTTGTTGTCCACATTTCATAAAATAGATTCAATTCAAAATCGTTGTCATTTATGAATTATGGTCTCTTTGTACAAATGGTGATCATCTGCAAATGTCCAGTGGAAGGCTGTAAGCTTGAAAAACATTATCGGGTGTCTCTTTCTCTGTTTCTGTCTCTGTCTTTCTCTGTCTCTCTCTGTGTTCCTCTCTGTGTCCCTCTCTGTGTCTCTCTGTCTCTGTCTGTCTGTCTGTCTGTCTGTCTTTCTCTGTCTTATCATGTGTTGTTTTAGTACAAGCAGATTAGCGGCAATTGATATGTAAGGTGACGTGTGTCAATATCTATACTGTTGGAAAATAAAGTTTTCGTTTCGTTTCATTTCCTTCTTGTGAATGTTTATGTGTTGTCTACGTTGTCATTTAGTTGATCCGTTTCTTTGGATTATGAAACTGATTACTGAAAAACCATAACACCACTTTATTCCCAACAGAAACAAAGTAATTGGCTAAAGCCAGTTGTCAAGATTGCCATGAGGTCTTGTGTAAAGGCGTATGCTGAGCGGTAGGAGTTGAGAGGTAAGTGTGGTGATTAACAGTTAACAGGAAATTGTGACGTGCAACGTTGACTGAAATTGTCATTTTTCACACTCTTACGGGTGTAAAAACAAAACTTTTCTAAATGCTTAGGCTAAGAAGGCCTTCTTTTATCCCATAGACTGTCACCCTGATATTCTCTCTGTCTGTCTGTCGCTCTCTGCCCTCCCCCACTCTCCCACCCCCATGGCCCGACGTTCTTCTCGCTATCTCTTAGTCCCCTTCAGCTGTCTCTTCGGTGTCAATATCTCTCCTAGAAACAGCTGTCGTTACCACTGCACGATCTCGATTACATGAACTGACGTGTTTCTATAAATTGCGATTCAGGGATTTTCTGCGGCTTCTTTCGGTTTGGGTTTTGGTTTTATTTTAAATAGATACCAAGGTTATATCGGTTATCATCGATTTTGTTCTCTCACCCCTTCCCCCATCCCTACCTCCATCATCGTTCCCGCTTGTCACTCTCTCTGTCTCTGTCTGTCTGTCTGTCGGTCTGTCTGTTTCTCTTTACACACACACACACACACACATACGCGCGCGCGCGCGCACACACATCTATATATATGATATATTTATACATACGTGTATATATGTATACATACATACATACATACATATATACACATATACATGATATGTGTATATAGTGTATTTTTTTTTTTAGACGCTTTTTGCTTTTTTTCTCCACTCCTCTGCGTGTTTTTAAGTGTTTCATTTGTTTCTTGGTAGGTTGTATGCATGTTGTCTTTTTTCCCCCATATTGCGGAGGCGGTATGTTGTTTTTGGTGGGCATGCATACTAGGTGTTTTCATGTTTCCATAAGCCACTGCACAATGACATGACTTTCGGGATCTTCAACGCGCATGCTTGATGTTCTGCATGCGAATACACACAAAGGGAGTTTAGGTACTGACAGGTTTTTGCACACATGTCAACTCTGCAAAATCCGAAAGACCTCCACCCTTTACCTACTTCGCGGCCTGTGGTGTCTGGGCGGTTCGAACTCAGGACCTTTTGACTGGAAATCTGACGGTCACCCACTTGACCACTGGGCCCTGAAGAAGTAGTGGATGTTGTTCGTTAGGTAAAAATGGTGTAGTAGTCTGTACTGATTTAATTTTTATGCACTTTAACGGAGTTATATTTATTTCCATCTTTTCGTTTTTGTACCATTGTTTTACTTGTTCCATCTTTTCGTTTTTGTACCATTGTTTTACTTGTTCCCATCTTTTCGTTTTTGTACCATTGTTTTACTTGTTCCCATCTTTTCGTTTTTGTACCATTGTTTTACTTGTTCCCATCTTTTCGTTTTTGTACCATTGTTTTACTTGTTTCCATCTTTTCGTTTTGTACATTGTTTTACTTGTTCCATATTTCGTTTTGTACTTGTTTTCTGTTCCATCTTTTCGTTTTTGTACCATTGTTTTACTTGTTCCCATCTTTTCGTTTTTGTACCATTGTTTTACTTGTTCCCATCTTTTCGTTTTTGTACCATTGTTTTACTTGTTTCCATCTTTTCGTTTTTGTACCATTGTTTTACTTGTTTCTATCTTTTGTTTTTGTACCATTGTTTTACTTGTTTCCATCTTTTCGTTTTTGTAGTATTGTTTTACTTGTTTCTATCTTTTCGTTTTTGCACCATTGTTTTACTTATTTCCATCTTTTCGTTTTGTCAAGAGCTTGCAGTGTGGAATTTGTTAAGGACAGATTCATAGTAATCGGACAATTCCATATGTGCTCTACTACAATCTGGCAGCAATTATCTGATAGACCCCCTTAGCTTGCACAAAACCCTGTTCGATAGCAACACTTTCAAATGGGGATGGCTGTCGAGAGGGACCTAAGAAATGTTAAAGTGACACCACTCATCATCATCTTCATCATGTGCCCTGCCGCATGACGTTGGCGATCATGGCCCTTCATACGAATCTGTCCCTTGTCGCCGTATGCACATCTTCCACCCTCTCTGTCCTCAGCCACCCTGCAAGTCCGTCCAATATTTTCTCCCTGGGTCTACCTGGTGTTCTCTTTCCCTCCAGCTTTTCTGTTATGACCAGGTGCTCTAATTCCCCTTCCCTCATAAAATGTCCTATAAATGTTGCTTGTCTTTTCTCTTCTTGTGTCTGCCTCCATCAAGACTGTCTGGTTTGTTTTCTTTGTTGTCCATGGAACTGTCAACATTCTTCTTAGAAACCACATCTCGGCTGACTCAATCTTGTTCTGGCTTTGCGTGTTGACTGTCCACGCCTGACTTATGTATAACATTATCGGTTCTATAATATTCAAAAACTCTCTTCCTGATGCTACCACTAGAATAGTGGAAACATCAAGTGGGCGGTGAACAGGCCAGTTTGTTGCGTTGCGGAGTTGGATTGAATTCAAAGTATCAGAATTTGAGTCCACAGCCGTATGAAAAGAAATTAAACAAGTCCACTACCAAGGTTTGACCTGTTCAAATGCAGTGTCATATAATCAACAACTACTCTCTTGAATCCATCACCAGAAAACATGTATAATGTCTCAGTTTCACAATACACAACACACACACACACACACACACACACACACACACACACACACACACACACACACACACGCACTGTGTTTTGTTTTTGGTTTTGCTCTCTGTCTGTCTGTCTGTCTCTCAGACCTTTTCAATCGAGTGACACATTTTCTCGTGATGGGAAAAAC
>CM060305.1:42748819-42758819 GCA_030674185.1 Monoplex corrugatus | reverse complement strand
CAACTAAATCTGTGCATAAGCGTGGCTTAAAATTCTACTACAGAAGCAAATTTGAGATGATCAGACAATGACAGAGGGACAAGCGACCTAATCTGTCGCTACATGTAGCAACAGATTAAGTCGCTTGTCCCTCTTTCATTGTCTGAATTTAAATATCTATGTTCTTTTTATGATTTTTTACACACGCACTCACATACCCCACCCCCACCCCCTCACACATTCACACACACTAACTACACACACACACACACACACACACACACACACACACACACACACACACACACACACACACAACACACACACACACACACCCACCCACACACACATGCACACACACACACACTCAAAAAGCTTGAATTTGTGTATACACTTTTAATTTGATCTTGAATGATTTGTATTTGTTGATGTTACTTTTAAAATGTTTCTTTTCTCTTTTTCAGACATTTCCCATATGAATACACACACACAACACACACACACACACACACACACACACACACACACACACACACACACGCGCGCGCGCGCGCACACACACACACACACACGCACACACGCACGCACACACACACACACACACACACACACACACACACACACACACACACACACATACACACACACACACTCTCGTAAACTCACACGGGCGCTCGCGCATTTCAATATGTATATTCTCTTTAATGTATTCGCTTTCAAATGTCTTATTCAATTTTTATACGGGGGTGGGTGGGTGGGTGTCTTGTTTGTTTGATTTTTAATTCTTATGCGATATCCTATTTTCTGTTAACATAAAAAGATTTGCAACGGAAGATATATGAGTTAGTCTGTGTGCTAGTATCTATACTGTTGGAAAAAAGGGAAGACATGTAATCAGGTCTGTGTGCTAATACATATACTGTTGGAAAAAAGAGTTCATTTCGTTTTCTCTCCCGACGTCTCTTCTATCTCTGTTTCTTCCTTGGAAATGGACATCATCGCCGGCATGCGAGCTTGCACAGACAAAGGTTGCTCTTCACTGACGTGTTTCTAAATTCAAAATTGTGGGATTTCCCGCAGCTTTCTTTAGGTTCGGATTTTCTTGTTGACTAGACAGCACGCGCTTCTCGGTTGTCATCGATTTTTTCATCTCTCTCCCCTCCCCCCTTTTCTCTCTCTCTTGTTTTTCTTTATGTTTTTTTTTTTCGTGCGTTTTCCTCCATGCCTCTGCCATATTTTTATGCGTTCCAATTTGGGTTGGTTGTATGTATACAGGTTGTTTAGCCCACACTATGCAGGTGCTAAGACATCAGACTTCCAATTGGAAGGCCTGGGTTTGATTCTGCCTGGATAGTGTGGGCTAAATAACATGTGGAGGGAAAAGTAAAAAAAGAAAAAAAAAAAACATGAAGAAAACATGAAGAGAAGAAGAGGAAGGAGGAGGAAGAGAAGGAGGAGGTTGAGGAGGAGGAGGAGGAGGAGGAGAAGAAGAAGACGAAGAAGTAACAGTAATAGTAAAGAAGGAGGAGGAGGAGGAGACGACGAAAAAGAAAAGGGAGAAGAAGAAAAAGAAGAAGAAGAAGAAGCAAGAGGAGGAGACGACGAAAAAGAAGGAGAAGGAAAAGAAGAAGAAGAAAGCAAAAAAAAAAAAAAAAAAAGTACAGTGTGTTTTATGGCTTTTCGAAGGAGGTTGGTTTGTGCTTTTTGGTGTAATTTTCTATGTGTTAGTTAAAGGAATTGTCCTATACGTCTGTGGAGCTCATTTCCTTTGTGTAGTATATGACCCCATTTCTTAGAATGTAAGCCAATCGTCCATTTTGTATTGACGCTTTAATGCAATTACAGAATGGTGTTTTCAATTTCCCCCTAGAATTTGGGGTAGAATGCTAGGGTTAGTCCAACTAGTCCAGTGGCAGTGTATATTCAATGCAGTGAAGGCATGTGTGAACTCCTCTACAGAGAAGTCTTTTCCACGATCGCTCCATTCTGTACAGCAAAGTGCTGGACAGAAACAATTTTCTAGAAATGTTCTTCGATATTTCCCTCTTCAGAGAAGTTTCTTTTGTGTTTGCAAAACTTTTGACTAAAAATTTTTCTATTTCATTTGATATTTTTCGTAGGTTACCGGTATTTGGATACCCACATTTAGGGCTTACATAGTGTTTGTAACTGTATGTCTTCTTTTACACGTTTCAGGAAGTATATGACTATTGGCCCCTCCTTCGATCCATTTTGCTCATGATCTGATTAATACCCTTTAATTCATTTAGGTCTTATAGTTCTATTTATCTTTTAGTTGGTTTAGCTGAGTTTGTAGATCTCTACTGCGAAGGTTTGTGCATAAGTTTTGTTTCAGATCATTATATTTGATTGATCGTTCTTGTATGAAAAATCTCTTTGGTTTGTCATATTTATTGAGGATTGCATGCGGTAAATTTTGTTATTGTTATCATTTCCATGCAGTTTTTTATTGTTATCATTTCCCATGCAGTTTCGGGGTAACTATTTTTACATTCTTGAAAGTGTTCATTTTGTGAGTTTGTTTTACATAATGATGTCCTCATCAGTTAAGTATCATGCATTGTTTCCAATAGCCTGAAGCTCTTCGAAATTCATCTAATTTTATGACAATTTTAACAACCTTATGGTCTGATTGAGGTCTATGTTAATAGCTGCTTGTTAAATTTTTGTCAGAATGACAGTATCCTAAAAATACAACATATTTTTTGCACCGGCTATGGGTTTGGTCTGGGTCATGTATATATTTTTTTTTGTCTTGGGTCTGCCAAGAGTCATGGAGTTTTAAACGGGCTATCATATATGTAATGGATTTCTTTTTCTTTTTCAGGATGTGATAGTCCTGCTACGGTTGCTAATTCAATAATAACTTTGTTAAAGTCGGCACTGACCCATGTACGATCAGTTTCGTTATCTTGAAGTTGTGTAGTTAATAGCTCTAGGAAATGAACTTTTACTAACTGTACCATTTGAGACTATGTGATGCTCTTTGGATTAATATTTTAATGAAATATGCTCAGCTTGATTTCCTTACGTTTACATTTTCATATATTCTTCGCTAATTAGTGTTTAGAGGCCATTATTGTTGTTTGTTTCTTCTTTTTAAAACATACTTCAATTCCATTTTCTTTAAATTTCTGCCATTATTCCTGTGTTACGTGTGCGTCCTGTCAGCAAGCGATGTCCCTTTCTTCTTTACGTAGTTAAACATTGTTTTTCTCTGAAATTAACTTCTAATCCTCTTACAGTCAAAGAACCAATGTTCATCTCAGTGTAAAACAGATGTTAGAATATGACAATAATTAGTAAATCGTCATCCCTTTAACATAGCCCAGAGTCTAGAATATGACAATAATTAGTAAATCGTCAATCCCTTTAACATAGCCCAGAGTCTAGAATATGACAATAATTAGTAAATCGTCAGTCCCTTTAACATAGCCCAGAGTCTAGAATATGATATAATCAGTAAATCGTCAGTCCCTTTAACATAGCCCAGAGTCTAGAATATGACAATAATTAGTAAATCGTCAGTCCCTTTAACATAGCCCAGAGTCTAGAATATGGTACTAATCAGTAAATCGTCAGTCCCTTTAACATAGCCCAGAGTCTAGAATATGGTAATAATCAGTAAATCGTCAGTCCCTTTAACATAGCCCAGAGTCTAGAATATGGTAATAATCAGTAAATCGTCAGCCCCTTTAACATAGCCCAGAGTCTAGAATATGGTAATAATCAGTAAATCGTCAGTCCCTTTAACATAGCCCAGAGTCTAGAATATGGTAATAATCAGTAAATCGTCAGTCCCTTTAACATAGCCCAGAGTCTAGAATATGGTAATAATCAGTAAATCGTCACTCCCTTTAACATAGCCCAGAGTCTAGAATATGGTAATAATCAGTAAATCGTCAGTCTCTTTAACATAGCCCAGAGTCTAGAATATGGTAATAATCAGTAAATCGTCAATCCCTTTAACATAGCCCAGAGTCTAGAATATGACAATAATCAGTAAATCGTCACTCCCTTTAACATAGCCCAGAGTCTAGAATATGGTAATAATCAGTAAATCGTCAATCCCTTTAACATAGCCCAGAGTCTAGAATATGATAATAATCAGTAAATCGTCTGTCCGTTTAACATAGCCCAGAGTCTAGAATATGATAACAATCAGTAAATCGTCTGTCCGTTTAACATAGCCCAGAGTCTAGAATATGATAACAATCAGTAAATCGTCTGTCCGTTTAACATAGCCCAGAGTCTAGAATATGATGATAATCAGTGAATCGTCAATCCTTTTAACATAGCCCAGAGTCTAGAATATGATGATAATCAGTAAATCGTCAATCCCTTTAACATAGCCCAGAGTCTAGAATATAATGATCAGTGAATCGTCAATCCCTTTAACGTAGCCCACAGTCTAGAATATGATAATGATCAATAGATCGTATGTTCGTTTAACATAGCCCAGAGTCTTTATTGAGGGGAGGAGAGTGTTAGAAGTGTTTAAATGTATCAGGTTTCACCGTTAGCACTGTCGATGGTACCCATGTGAGTCTGGTGGGTTTTTTTTTCTGTTTTCTTCCATCTTCTCTTGATCTTCAGTAGCTGGTTTCACACAAAGAAATCTTCAAGTCGTGAGCGATGATGAGCTATCCTTTCTCTCTCAGCTGATTCATTTCGTCGTCTTTTACTCCACGTTCGATGCACCTGCTGTTGATTTTGTTTTCACCCCCATTTATTGATACAGCGTCTATGATGGGGATCGATACAGCACAACATACACACACACACACACACACACACACACACACACACACACACACACACACACACACATACACACACACACACACACACACACACACACACACACACACACACACACACGTATAATCACACACGTATAATCACACACGCATGCGCACTCACGCGTTCACACACATACACAAAGACACGCATACGCACACACACTGAATTTTCATTTTACACATTTAACACTTTAAATGCTGCTGACATTTATTGCAAAAAGAAAGAAAACCACAGCAAACAAAAGAACAGTGACAAAAATCATAATCCACAAAGCGTCTGCAATCAAGCACACAACTGTGCCTTATACTACGATTAAGATTTTCCGTTTTTTTAATGAGACGTTTTTCACACTCCCCCCCCCCCCCCCCTCCCACCAATCATTTTCTCCTGTCTGAAAACATTTCTGTGATATGGATTACCGATCTTTGCTGTTTAAGGAAAAAGATTGCTAAAGAACTTTGTAACTGTGATCATAACCATCACATGTTACCTGTGGCGTCAATGGATTGTGAGTTCGCAGACCCCATCTTAAGAAAAATGAAAACTGAAACTCTAATTGTGCTCGTTCGTATGAGTGACCAACACAAAGTCATCATAATTTACTCGAAGATCATACAGCGTTAGAATACATGTATCAACAAAAACATAGTGTATGTACAGACTCTTTGATGTAACAGTTCTTCTTCAGAGTTGATCTCTTTTTTTTTTCATTTGAAAGTATGAATTAATACTTTATTACTATGAATATCCAATTCGTTTTTGTCTTCAGCACTGATTATTTCATATGGAAGCGTAAAACGTGAACGCCGTCGTGCTGAAAGACGGTGGCTGAAGAACAGCATTACTATCAATAAACAGATTTTTCAGGCTGCCAACAAAACTGTCAATGCTATAGTTGACTCTGCTAAGTCTGCCTTTTACAATGCGAAAATTATTGCATGCTCTACATCAAAACAGCTATATTCCGTTACTAATACCCTCCTTGGCAAATCAGATAAATCTCCTCTCCCATCATGCTTTCCCCCTGCCCGTCTAGCACAACATTTTTCAGATTTTTTCATTGATAAAATTAGGTCCATCCGTTCCAGTCTTGACTCCCAGCCCATCTCTCAACCTCCTATTCCCGACCCTCTGTTTCAAGGCACACCACTTATTTCTTTTCAGCCTGCTTCTGAAACTACTATCCGCAATGTAATCCGCCATTCTGACATCAAGACCTGTGAGCTTGATCCTCTTCCAGCATCTATCTTAACACACTGCCTAGATACTTTGCTCCCTCACTTCACAACTGTCATCAACAATTCCCTGTCATCTGGTATCTTTCCCTTTTCCTTCAAATCTGCCCTGGTCAGACCTCTTTTAAAGAAACCTAGTCTTGACCCCAATAACCTCAAAAACTATCGACCTGTTTCCAACCTACCTTTCTTATCCAAAGTCCTTGAAAAAATTGTTCTCGCACAGATCTCTGATCATATCACCGCCAACAACCTCTCTTACCCTTATCAGTCGGCTTATCGCACTGGACACAGCCCTGAAACTGCTCTTGTAAAAATTGCAAATGATATTCTGACTGCTCTTGATCAAAATCAAATCTCTCTTCTATCTCTCCTTGATCTCTCGGCTGCATTCGACACCATCGACCATTCTATCATGCTCACACGTCTCCATAAAGTGTTCGGTATCTCTGACATCGCTCTGTCTTGGTTCCAGTCCTACCTTTCCAATCGCACTCAAACAGTCTCTGTCTGTTGTTCATCCTCTGCACCCGCTACCGTCCAGTTTGGTGTGCCCCAAGGCTCTGTTTTAGGTCCCATCCTATTTGTGCTGTACACACAACCCCTCTCTGAAATTATGCGACTTCACTCTATGTCCCATCATAGCTTTTCTGATGACAACCAACTCTATACTTCTGGTTCCCTCCCACAACTGCCCTCTATAATCAGACAAACCCAAGGCTGCATTTCTGATGTTCACTCCTGGATGACTGTAAACAAACTTCAACTCAACCCCATTAAAACTGAACTTAGCCTTATCTCTACCACCACATTGGCTAAGTGTTCTTCCCTTCCTCTGTCTGTCTCTCTGCTTGGATCTGACATTCCACTATCTTCCACTGTCCGCAATCTTGGAGTCACTCTTGATAACACCCTGTCCTTTGAAAAACACGTCCAGAATGTTTGCAGATTATGCTATCTTGAGATACGCAGAATTTCTTCTATTCGCAATATCCTCTCTGTCGAAGCCACCAAAACTCTCCTCTGTGCCTTTGTTCTCTCTCGTCTCGACTACTGCAACTCCCTCCTCTCGGGCTGTCCTTTCTCTCTCATTCAAAAGCTTCAAAAAGTTCAAAACAATGCTGCTAGGCTCATCTTCAGAAAATCTCGTTCCTCTCATGTCACTCCTCTTCTCAAATCTCTTCACTGGTTACCTGTTGAAAAGAGAATTCGCTACAAGATTGCTTTGTTATGTTTTAAGTCTCTCAACGGTCTTGCACCCCCTTACATCTCTGACCTCCTCCATCTGTACACCCCCTCTCGTCAACTTCGTTCCTCGGCTGATACTCGTACCTTCCGCATACCATTCTGTCGCACTAAAACTTATGGTCAACGCTCCTTTTCCTATCAGGCCCCTGTAATCTGGAATCAGCTCCCTGTCTCTGTTCGCCACTCTGCAACTCTCACTTCTTTCAAGTCCTCTCTGAAAACCCATCTCTTCCAGTCCCTCTCATGATACTTATAAAGACTCTACCACCTAACTTCCCCAAATCCCCCCTTGTTGTCTTTTGAGCCTTGAATGTCGGCTGGTGTGTGTGTGCGTGTGTGTGTGTGTGTGTGTGTGTGTGTGTGTGTGTGTGTGTGTGTGTGTGTGTGTGTGTTTGGTTGTGTCTGCGTGATACCTGTAAGCGCTTAGGGCTCTTGTTTTCATCAGATTAGGCGCTATATAAATGCTCTTTATTATTATTATTATTTTATTATTTAAAATAGCATTTGATAATACTGAAAATCCACCTGTTGTCTATTTTCTTATTTATTTTTTTAATCGGCCTGGGGGGCAGGGGTGGTGGCATGGACAATCACTAAAAAGCACTTAACACATTGAATTTGTTTCATCAAAATATATCTTTGGATTTTTGAGCTTTTAATGGCAATACTTTGTCTTCTTCCGATGTTGATCATTGGTTCTCTACAGTTCTTATGCTACAGCTACTGATAAGTAACGTTTGACTGCAGACAATGATTACAGGCTGGAAGAGATTGGTGCACAGCACTCAGTCCAATACACGAAAAACGTTACTGGATAATGAGTGCATGTGTGTGTGCGTGGTGAGAGAGCGAGAGAGAGAGAGAGATAGAGAGAGAGAGAGAGAGAGAGAGATAGAGAGAGAGAGAGAGAGTGAGAGAGAGTGAGAGAGAGAGAGAGAGAGAGAGAGAGAGAGAGAGAGAGAGAGAGAGTCTAACAGAAGCAAAGACAAAGCTACGCTGAATGACAAACAAACAAACAAACAAACAAACAAACAAACAAACAAACAAACAAACAAACAAACACACAAACAAACAAACAAACAAACACACAAACAAAGCTCGAAGCGGTCGTGTCCAGATTGGACAGAAGCTATGACTCCGTTGATGTCCATCAGACTTTGTCTAACATCGCCAACTGGTCAAGCAGTATTAACTGGTTGGTATTGTCACTATCTAGCTTAGTTGGTCTATATCACATTTCTTGGCCAGCTTTATGTTTATCTCTTTATTCTTTTTTTGTATTTTTTCTTTTGTTTTTCTTCTTTCTTTCTTTTTAATCGTACTGATAATGGTCAGTTAAGTGTAAACACGCAGAGAGTGGTTACACGGTTTGTATACCTCCATGCGAAACATTGATAGATGTTTAATACAACGTATTTGTGCTTTTGTCAAAGTGGAAGTCCAGATTCAGTACGTTGAACATAGGTGTGGATGATTCTATTATAACAGTGAGATACAAGTGTCATATCTAGGAAAATAACCATGACGCATGACAATTCTTCCCAAATGCTTAAAAGTTACTAACAAAGAGTTTTTGAGGCTGTCACAGAATAAAAGAAGATTACATGATCTTGCACATTTAAGAGGAAAAACAAAAGCGTTAAGGCACATTGCACAAATCACTTCCCAATACTGTCATTGAAGTTTGGTAAATTTTGATCACGCCAACTGACTACTATCACTGTACTGTGAAATTGGCGTTTGTGTACAACGCGTCTAGATCAGTTCCAGAGTCTCTATGTAGTGACTAAACATGACCAGCTGGCGACGCTGCATACATTATCCTCAGTCTATTTTCATGACCGTGAACTTGTAGTCTCTGAGATAGATTGGGCCTTTGTGGATCCAGATATCCGGACTTCCAGACGCTGCTATTTTCTGATGGCTTTTCGGGAGCTCCAACTTGAAGACAAAGTCGGCTTTGCCTTCAGTCACCGCTTTAATGTACTCACTGGGCGCAGTGGACGTTAGGTACACACCTGAAGAAAACTAGATGGATTAGAGGGAAGGTACGGACAGGCAAATAGATGGATGACATACGAGGATGAATAGATGGACAGACCAAACAGACTTGGTTGATATACAGCTAACAGAGCTCATGCCTTCAGTGCTGACTGCATGAGTTCCAGTGTGATAAAAGGAAAAAATCTTTTATAGTGGTCACAGTCCAGCCGGCTGAAACTGTTGATCTTTCCGTGGTCATGAAAATGGAACTAAAACGGGTCAGCTGGCTCTTGTAGTGATCTGATATCTTGAGTTCAAGCTCAGCCCGCAACATAAAAACTGGCTCTTTCACTGCCGATCTTACTGCTCCCGCCAGTTTGGTGTTGTCAGTCTAATATATCACTGCAACCCCTCCATTTCAAAATCTTGCTTAGCGTATAGGCTTTCGCGCAGGCTCGAGGAGTATGCCACATAACAGAAGAAGATTGGGTGGGGTGTGTATAGAATTGTCCGAGAGCAATGAATCCATCTTAAATAACCTTTAAACTCACATCTTCCACCCTCTCTGTCCTCAGCCACCCTGCAAGTCCGTCCAATATTTTCTCCTTGGGCTACCTGGTGGTCTCTTTCCCTCCAGCTTTCCCGATGTGACCAGGTGCTGTAATTCCTCATAAAATGGCCTATAAATGTTGCCTGTCTTTTCCTAATCTTCCTTATCAGTTATCTTCTTG
>CM060305.1:42741319-42743819 GCA_030674185.1 Monoplex corrugatus | reverse complement strand
GTATTGAGCTTAGTGCGTGGAAAGCGAAGAGTCAGAGGATCAGAGGCAGAGCGGAGGGTACGTGAGGGAACATAGATCTCAAGTAGGCTTGACAGGTAATCGGGGGCTGCGTTATTGAGGCTTTTGTAGCACATGGTGTCTAGTTTGTACTGTATGCGCTTTGATACAGGGAGCCAGTGAAGTTGTGCCAGGAGAGGAGATATGTGGTCAGCTTTTTTCTTTTTGAGTACAAGGCGTGCAGCATTGTTTTGAATGCGCTGTAGGATGTGAATGGTGGAGGCAGGAAGACCAGACAGGAGTGAATTGCAATAGTCAATGCGAGACATTATGAAGGAGAGAACGAGTTTTGCAGTTGTTTCGACAGAGAGATACTTCCTGATCAGCTTTATACGATGGAGATGATAGTAGCAGGATCTGGCAGTTTGAGAAACAAAGTTGTTCATGGAGAGGGTAGAGTCAATGCAGACACCAAGGTTTTTAGCTGAATCAGAAATTGGGACTGATGTGTTACATAATGGGAGAGAAAGAGGAGGCAGCTGAGAAAGTTTCTGACGGGTGCCAATGAGGATAGCTTCTGTTTTGTCGTCATTAAGCTGAAGTCTATTGTGTGTCATCCAGTTCTTAATGTCCGAGTAACACTCAGTGGTGCGAGTCAACAGGCGCTGTATATTATCAGGTGAGTCACTGTCTTGAAGTTGGGTGTCATCAGCATAGAAGTGGTGTTTTATAGAATGGGAGTTGGTGATGGTGGACAGGGGGGAGGTGTAAAGAGTGAAAAGAACAGGGCCAAGGACAGATCCTTGTGGAACACCACAGGTCAGGTATGCAGGTTGAGAGTAAGTGCCATTGATGAGAACGGTTTGTTTTCTGTTTGATAGGTATGAAGTGAACCAAGACAGAGCAATGTCAGAGATGCCAAAAGTATGATGAAGTCTAGAAAGGAGAATACCATGATCAATGGTATCAAAGGCTGCAGACAGATCAAGGAGTGTGAGGAGAGAGACTTTGCCAGTATCAGTTGCAAGGAGGAGATTGTTGAGAATGTGTAGTAGGGCAGTTTCAGTGCTATGGCACTGGCGGTAGGCTGACTGGAAAGGATTGAGGAGATTGTTGGCAGACAGGTGAGAGTTCAGCTGGTTGAGGACGACTTTTTCAAGGAGTTTTGACAAGAAAGAGAGATTAGAGATAGGCCGGTAATTTTTCAGTTCATTTGGATCTAAATTGTGTTTCTTGAGGAGAGGGTGAACAATAGCAGACTTGAAAGAATCTGGGACAGTTCCAGTTTGAAGAGAAGTGTTGATGATGTCAGTGATGAATGGGAGGAGAGTAGGGAGACAGTCGGAGTAGACAGAACCTGGAAGAGGATCCAGTTCGCAGGTTTTGAACGACATGGATCTGATTGTGTTGAGAATTTCTTCTTGTGAGACTGGGGTAAAAGTAGTGAGAGGTGTGCCAGAGAAGGAAGGGTCAGGTGGGCATGGTTGACAGGGTGTCCTGTCAAGCCTGTCACGAAGAGTTTGTATTTTGGTGGTGAAATAGTTGGAGAATACAGATGGGAGTTCTTCATTTGTATGTTTTGTTGGGAGAGGTAAATCTTTTCGTGTGCCAAGGAGATGATTCATGGTTGTAAAGAGTTCTTTTGAAGAAGAGGCATTCAGGATTTTGGTTTGGAAATAGCTTGTTTTTGCTGATGCAATGAGGGTGGATACTTTGTTTTTAGAGGCTTGGAAAAGTTGCCTGTGTACAGTGAGTTTGGATTTGCGCCAGCGGCGCTCTGCTCTGCGGCGGGCACGTTTTGCACAGGCGATCTCATGAGTGAGCCAGGGGGTAGGGGGGCGGTCAGGTAAAAGACGGGTTGTGGCTGGAGCATGAGTGTCCAGAAGATGGTGGAGAGTAGTATAGAATTCATCGGCAAGGTTATGTGACTTTTCAGAAAGGAGACGGGAGGCATCAGATGAAAATGTGGAGAGGTCGATAGATTTGAGATTGCGTCGAGTCACTGTGCGCATGGTACGGGAAGGAGGAGAAATGTCGAGAGAACAGAGAATTGCAGAGTGGTCAGATGGAAGGGCTGAAGTTAGACGGGTAGAAAGAACTAAGCAGTTGTCAGTAGCGGAATTGTGATGATCACGAGAAATGATCCAGTCAAGAATGTGACCTTTTTGATGGGTTGGTTCAGAAATGTGTTGAGTCATATTATGATTGGACAGAGAGTTGATGATATGTCTTGTGTCATAACGGTGAGTGTTGTCATAGTGGACATTGATATCACCTAGAATGATGAGATTTCCAGGTAAGAGGCAGTAGTGGTCAAGCAATTGGTCAAAGTCAGAGAGAAACATGGATGTGGTGAGTTTGTTGGCAGAGCTAGGTGGGGGTCGATAGACACAGGAGAAGGTGATGGGGTGAGGGGTGGATTGGAAGGATACTTCAACGTGCTCGAAAGAAGGATGGGAGAAAGGCAGAGACTGCGAGAAAGATAGGCGGGAATGGAGTGAGT
>CM060305.1:42733819-42736319 GCA_030674185.1 Monoplex corrugatus | reverse complement strand
ACAGATGAAGCATGATGATATGGTTCGTTATGGTCAGAACAGAATTCTTGATAGAGTTTGGAATCGTTTGGAAATTGTTAAAGAGAAATTCATCGCGCACACGCAACTCCATATGCGCTCCACCTAATGTTCTCGGTCATATCACATACTCACTGAGCCTGCGCCAAACCCTACTGTAACTGACATGGTCTTTATATCTTCGACAAGCATTAACTCTTCTGTTGTGTTGCTGGTTGTCTACAATCACTAAAATGTCAGTTACTCTAGCGTTTGTAATAACTTAAATATTCAGAAATCATCTCTACAATTTAACGCTGTTAAGGTGCAGTTAATGATTTCCAAGAAAACATTTGAGAGGCCCATGGACAGCAAACAAAGCAAACAAGACAGTCTTGAAGGAAGCGGAACACTAATGAAGAAGGTTAGGAAAAGAAATTTACAGGAATTATATGAGGCGAGAGAAATTAGAGCACCTAATCACAGCTGGAAAGCTGGAGAGAAATCGAGTACCAGATAGACCCAGGGAAAAATATTGGACGGACTTGCAGGGTGGCTGAGGACAGACATGATGGGAGATGTACTTTCAGCGACAAGGGATAGATTCGTATGGAGGGTCATGATCGCCAACGGCATGCGGCAGGGCACATGATGATGATGATGATGATCATGATGATGAAGGTGCAATTTTGCTGTCCATATGGTAAGCCAGTATTGTGGCTGGACTTGTGTAGTTAGACAGAAAACAGTTTCATTGTGCTCAAAGCTCAACAGACATTTTATATGTCAATTTGAAAAAAAAATTGATCCCTGAAGCTGCCATTTAATACCAGAGAGAAAAAGAGTTTACCTCGATGGCTGTCGCTTTTTATTTAACAAGTTCTCAGTTCTTGTAAGACAGCCTACTTTGTTGCAGTCTTCACAGGCTGCAAGATGATTATTGATTTACAGATGTGTTGTCGTCTGTTGTGTTGTCTGGCAGTGACATCTTCACTTCATGAGCTAACTGGAATCGAAATCATTATGGGATGCGTGACTTGTGATTGTGCTGACACGACTCAAAGAGGTAAACACGAAGTCATGGCCAGTGATCACTCAGTTTTTAGATTTCAGTCATCTGGATCTCTACTCCCTTAACTATCTGTAACACACACACACACACACACGCTCGCGCGCGCGCGCGCACACACACACACACACACACACACACATCCGTCTAATATCACTTATAGTGAAAAGACGTTAAATCAAAGAACGAATGAACGAACACACACACACACACACACACACACACACACACACACACACACACACTAACACACTCACACGCACGCACGCACACACACATACCATACACACACATACACGCACACAACACACAACACACACAAAAACACACACGCATATACATACACGCGCACACACACACACACATACACGTCCCGCGCGCACACACTTTCTGTCTGTCTCTCTGTCTCTTTGTCTCTGACCCACACTCTCTGTGTCTTTGTCTCTGTCTGTCTGTTTGTCTGTCTGTCTGTCTGTCTGCTTACCCTCTCTCTCTTTCTCTAGGTTTTCAAAATCTAGTTAAAATCTGCTGCATTTGGTGTTTTTCGCCTTGTGGTCGAAGAGATGGAAATAAAGTTATGTCTTGCGTGTTTGATTCATGGTTTGTGCGTGCGTGCGTGCGTGTGCGTGTGTGTGTGTGTGTGTGTGTGTGTGTGTGTGTTTGTGCATGTGTGTATTGTGTATGCGCGTGTGTGTATGTGTGTGCGTGTGTGTGTATGTGTGTGTGTATGTGTGTGTTTGTGTGTGTATGTGTTATCCACAAGACGCTAGAAAAGGACAAGTTGAATATATATTTATTGTGTGCATTTTATATGATAAAATGAAAGGCACATTTAGAGTTCACAGCCACTCTCTCCCCTCTCAGGCACTAGAACATCCTTAAACATCTGTTTTTCATCTCACTCTCTTACAGAAAACCGGTGAAGATGTGCTAGCAATTACATGATCCCATTTAACAATACCAGTAAATAGTTGGCTTGTGACAGTTCCTTAACCTAGATGGGTTTCGACTTAAATCGTTTTCACTTACATAAATTGGTTATTATCATTTTTGAGATTTCGATTCCATCCAAAACTTGAGATGTGCACAATTTAATATTCATGCTAATTTGGAGCCTGTGCTGTGCTCAAACCGAAAGCTTGTTATCTTATGAGACTGCTAAAAAGAGCAACATCACGTTGCTAATTCAAGGCCCAATCCGACCCAAAATTTCCAGTCACCAGTTCTCTTCACTGAAGGCCTAGTCTCTTTAAATTCCACGGTTCCAAACCTTTCCAACACTGTAGCGGCGTAAGGGTCTATACACATGGTTGGTGGCATCACCTACTGTCCTCACGCGTTGTCCACTGGCCAACCCCTCTATTCTGGACCCGTCACCACGAAGGAACTAATGAAACATCCATAACAGAACGGAACGAAAAAAAATGTCACACT
>CM060305.1:42716319-42728819 GCA_030674185.1 Monoplex corrugatus | reverse complement strand
ATGAAGGCGATGTGACTCCTGTATTCCGCCGCTTTATCTTCCCCAACCATCACAGCAAAAGAAAATAAGAGTTCTGCTTCGCTCTGAAAAATTGGGCGTGGAGTGTTGGATTAATGTCATGTTTGCTCATAAACATCTTCTTCACTGTCAGACTCAATTCTTGCTGTCACAACTTTTTTTTTTGGTATGCTTTTGTCGTGCGCGCGCATGTGTGTGTGCGTGTGTGGCTGATTGTACGCGTGCACATGTGCGCTTGTGTTTGTGCTTGGTCTTGTACAAACTTGCCTGTGCGTGTGTGCATGTATCCAAATCTTGTGTTTGTATGTACGTGTGTGAATGTATGTAGGCGTTTGTGTGCGTGTGTGTTTTTGTGTCTGACAGCGTGTGTTGTGTGTGTGTGTGTGTGTGTGTGTGTTGTGTGTTGTTGTGTGTGTGTGTGTGTGTGTGTGAATGCGTGTAAGTGTGTGTATGTGTGTGAGTGTGTGCAGGTGTGTGGTGTGTGTGTGTGTATGTGTGAATGCGTGTAAGTGTGTGTTCGTTCTTTGATTTAACGTCTTTTCACTATGAGTGATATTAGACGGAAAAAAAAAAAAAAAAAAGTATTGGAGATGAGAGATGGGCGGGTTGGTTTTGGGGCATAGAGGAGACAGAGTTATAGACATAAGTAGGTGGGAAAATACAAAAATGGAACAAGAACTTAACACTAACATTTAACATCAACAATGTGTATGGAAAATTTAACTCTGAGTCTAAAGTACAAACTTCATAAACTTAAAGTAATGCATTAACAGGACTGTGAACCAACGATTCTGAAATTTTAACTGACAAAAATTGATCGGAAGTTACTTCTTTAAAATGAGTTTCAGAATAATTTTCTTGTGTAAACATTTTTGGTAAAAAAGAACGTAGCATTTTGCAGTAAAATAGACAGTGAAACAGTGTGAATTGTTCGCCGCAAATACACTTGACATTTTTACAGTATTTTGTTTTCAATGCGTTTAGCTGAATACGAAAATGAACAGCAACAATCGTTCTCAAATGATATATGGAAGAAAACTGCAATTTTTTACACACATTTTGAAATTAAAGTTTTATCATTTGTTGTGACACAAACTTTTCATGGAAATGTTCATGAAAACGAATCCATGAGGCTGATTTTAGCAAGTTGCAAGCTTCTTTTACGGAAGTATTAATACGTAATTCTGTAGTATTATCAGAATTGTGTGCACCTTGCTTAGCTGCTCTGTCAACTACTTCGTTGCCGTGAAGACCAACGTGAGAAGGCACCCAGCATAAACTGAGATCTGTACCTTTTATCCTTAAACGATGTATAAGATGATTTGCCTCAGTAATTATATCAAGTCTTGTGTCTGTATCAAAGGACTGAAAGGCATATAATACAGAGTTTGAATCAACAAAGAGAACTACTTTGAAAAATACATGTGTAAGGATTACTAGATAATGCAACGCTTGTAAAATAGCGACTAATTCCGCTGTAAAGATAGATATATTTACCCCAATGAAAAATGACTTTATTATTTTATATTTTGGGACATAAAATGCTGCTCCAGCACATTTATTTTCTAAGACTGATCCATTGGTAAAAATATGGAGGTGGGTACGGTATTTTTCATCGATGTGTTCTCTTGCTCTGCATATCGAAATGTTAACGTTTTCCTATTTCTTAGCATCTGTATAATCAATATCAAATGTAGCTTTTAGCATTTCCCATGTAGGGATGGGCGTTGTGGATGGTGTTTCAGCTATTTCATCCAGATTTATGTTAGACTGTTTGACCAGGTCAGATACGTAAGTTGCAACAGTCATTTGTGAAGAAATGTTCTTTGCTCGTTTCGGAAAGTCAACATCTGACCTGATTTTTATTTCCTTACTCACAAAATTGTCCGTTTGTGAAGAAGTTCTAACGGCAAACTTTGCTGTTGCTAACTCACGATAGTTGTTCAGAGGCAGAATTCCAGCAACTTTGTACGTTTCCAGACTAGAAGCATGGACTGGTACACCAAGTGCAATTTTAAGACTTTTGCAGTCTAAGCTTTGAATCTTCTTTAGTAAATATTTTGGTGCACTGAAGAACACTTCTTGCGCATAGGATAATTTAGATCTTACAAGTGCTGTTGACAGATGAAGTAGTATGTTTGTATCCATTCCCCAGGGTAATCTGCTTATTATCTTTAGAAAATTTAAGGCTTTCCTTGCTTTTGTTAAAATATAATCAAAATGGACATTCCAGGATAATTTCGATGTTATAAAGACTCCCAGAAATTTTACAACCTGCTTGTAATGTAGCACTTCACCATGCAGTTTGAAAGTAGGCAAGTGACTTAAAGTACCACCAGAATTAAATAGCATCATGTTAGTTTTTTCCGCTGATAACGACATCCATTTTCTAACAAGTAGTTTCCAAGATTATCAAGATCAGACTGATACAACTTCCTGATGTAATTCTATGCTCTCTATGGAGTTGTCTTTTTTAAAGTAATATTCATCCAAATACATATATCATCAGCGTACTGTACCAAAACAACACGATTTGAGAGTGCATTAGGAAGATCCTGTATAAGGATATTAAATAAAATAGGTGCTATCACTGAACCTTGAGGGATTCCCATATCAAGACGTCGCGAAGTAGAATAACTAGTTCCCACTCTTGCTTGAATTGTTCTATTGGCTAAATAGGACTTAATATAATTATACATATTGCCAGATAAACCAATAGATTTCAGCTTGTACAATAAACGTGTATGCCAAACTTGATCATACGCTTTTTTCACATAAAAAAATGTTGCCAAAAGACTTTTTCTGCAGGCAAACTGTTGTTTTATCTGAGTTGTAAGTTTAACCAGGTGCTCAACTGTGGATCTCCCTTTTCTGAAACCTGCTTGGTTTACTGGAATAACATTATTTTTATCACAGTAATGTATAAGTCTGTTTAATACCAATCTTTCCATTAGTTTGCTCGTATGGGACGTCAAAGCAATAGGTCTGTAACTGTTTTCGTTGTTTTTAGGCTTTCCTGCTTTTAATATAGGTATAACAATAGACTTTTGCCATATCTGTGGTACAGTTCCACTCACCCAGCATTTCTGAAAAATTTTGTGTAAGAAAGTAACATAGTTTTCTGGAAAATGCTTAATCATTTCAGTTGAAACTGCATCAACACCTACCGAACTCCTTTTGTTGTGTAGAGACAAGATTGAGTTTTTTTTAGCTCTTCTAACGTGATGGGAGCATTAAACCATCGATCATTCTGAGGTATTGGATCAGTGTAGATAAGGTTGTTAGCTGCCATTTCTCTGTAGTGTTTGCAGGTAGGAGACAAACCATCTACTTTACCATTTTCAGCAAAAAAATCCACAAAAGTTTCAGCTTTGTCCATGTCGGAAGAAAATTTGTGACATGTATCAATTATTATTGGACACCTAGGTAAGCTGGCTCCATTTTTCATTTGACTCATTTTTGTCCAGACTTTATGGAAATCCTTAAAATCTGAAATTTCTTTGGTGCAGTATGATGCCCAATAATCTTTCTTTGCTTCAGCGATGATTTTATTACATTGGATGTTAGCAGTTTTCATTTCCTTATGATCTTCAGGATTTCTGCTCTTGATGTAGACTTTGAATTTCTCTTTTTTATACTGAACTGCTTTTTCGCATGCCTCTGTCCACCAGACATTACCCAAACGATTATTGGACTTAAAAGATTTGAGTTTCGGGATTGAGAGGTCTGCAGCAGCTAGAACTGACTCCTGGAATTTAGAAAACATAACATCTACATTTTCACCTTCATCATAATTATATTTTTGTTTAGCAAGAGCAGTCCGAAACAATGACCAATCAGCGCGCGTATAATTATATTTTGGTATAATATCAGGTGTGCTCTCTTTCATCCTGATGTTTTCATTAGTTATTGTTATGATGATAGGTAAGTGATCACTTCCCAAAGTATCTCTGTGAGTGTCCCAGGTACAGCATGGTACTAATTCTGGTGATATCAAAGATAGATCGATGGCTGTTGCCCGGTGTTTGGAGATATCAGGAATTCTAGTGACACTTCCATCATTTAAAAGGTAAAGCGAGCTGTCAACTATATTCTCCACCAAACGATTGCTTGTAACAGTGCAACAGTCTTTTTCCCAGAACGGAGAGTGGGAATTAAAGTCTCCACCAATTAGCCATTTACCGTGCTGCAGATCTGGTATCGTACGCAGCCATTCTGTATTTTGGTCATTTGGACCTGTTGGCAGATAGACTGACAAAACATTCAGAATTAATGAATTACTGAATTGCACTGTGGCGGCACAAGCGTGTAAGTCTTCAGTTGATGTTAAAACAGGGGACGTAAATATGTGATATTGTAACTCTTTAAGTATGTATATAGCAGTGGCTACCTTCTTCCCGGAATTCCTGAAGTCATATATTGGAGGATAATAATAATTTTGAAAGTTGGGAAGTTTGGTTGGCATAACATTAAGCGACCGTAGAATCAGAACTTCACACTGATTTGATGCGAGGAAATGTTCCAGATATGCGGAATTGGTGGAAATAGATCTACAATTCCACTGTAAAAATTTGATTTGTGATTGTTGGTGCATTTTCATTGTTGGCTAATCTCTTATTTTAAATTAATGGTTATTTGTTTGATAATCACGAATACTTTAGTTTTCTGTGTACAAGAAAAATGGCTAGAAAAAAAAAAACAAAAACAAAAAACAACAACCTTAATTACTTAGACCACTAATGAAAGGTAGAAAAAAGATGTTAAAACTAAGGGGAAACGTCCTTCTAATAGAGATAAGAGTTAGATTCAGAACAGAAATAAGTAAATAAAAATAAATAAAACAATGGTATACACGTCTTCAAATGTACAGAGAATATAGTCTGGCTGAGTCCTGATAGTCTGACTAAATCCTAGTGTTTATAGACTTTGAACAAGAGAATTGTCAGAGATGACGAGGAAAAAGTCCTGTGACATGAAACGTTGATAACTATAGATCTACTAAAACATATTGTATGGCAGCCACCACGGTTCGCAGGTGTCAAAATGGTGGAACGGTCCTCGTGGAATCTAGAGGCGTGTAGCCGTGAAGATCGTGATCCTGGTGTCCTCCTTGGGGTCTCCCAAAACAGATCCCGAACGTGTTTTCCTAGGTTCCCAACTAAGATCTGCTTCCTCTGGCAGTGGGGTGAATACTGTCTTGAAGGAACTGCTGGTTAGTTCGAAGGTTTTCAGGAGACATATGATATGTTTTTTATGTTAACAAGCTCAGCAGATAAGAATGTATTAAACAAATTTCGCTGAACCTCCGTACGTGCATGTCGTACAGGGGCGATCTTGCTGATGACTATCTTTGATTTTGGGTATGTTTGTGCTACATGTTTAATGCAAGAAGCGAGATTGTGAGTTGTTGTTGCGATATCTTTGTTAATATTCAATTCGTGGACACCACAGTGGAGAACAATACAGTCTGCATGATTGTCAAATTTGGATAGTGTCTCGTCTAAAGAACTTTTTATATCGTTAATGTCATTCACAGGACACGAGTCTCCTTCGAAGCCATAAGATTGTCCCAGTCTTCTTGAGTTGATATCCTCAAAACCGAGTCGTGGATTGTCAGAACATACGGAAGGTCGTGATTCTTTTCACGTCGTTCTGATATCTTTTTAGGGTGTGACGTTGCACGTTTTTGCTGTAAGGTGACGTCTGTAACCTTTTTGATGTCATGGTGTTGTTCTTTTCCGTCTTTGATTTTCTTTTCGGTCAATCTTTTCGCTGGCTTAGAGTTACTGCTATTGCTGTTAGGCCTAGTTTTTGTTGTGTCTGATTGTTGTGGCTGTTGGTCGGCCTGCCTGTGTGTGCGTTGCTGTTTGAGAACTTCTGCGTACGTGGGATGTGGTTCAGTGAGGTCTGTCTGTGTTTGACGGTTGCTGGTTACCTTGGTTGGGGCGGTCGCTGTCGACTGGACCTTGATCTGTGTAAGCACTGTCCTTTCTAAGGAACGAACTTGGTTTTGCAGATCCAGTACGATATTTTTCAGGTCAACAATCGTACTGGAGAGATCCGTAGAGCTGAGAACAGGTGTGGTGTTAGCTGTCCCGCTCTGCGTGCCAGTGGTAACCCCGGTCGACTTGCCATTTGGAGGGGCATTGTTCTTCTCGTTGCTGGTCGGTGGCCCCACCTGATCGGTCAATCCCGCTGACGCAGCTTCTTGCTTCTGTTGCGCAAGGCGGCCTCGTCGTGTCCTGGTCATAATGGACTTTTCCGCGTTGTCTCTGGCTAATGAAATCGTTACCAGTTAGGTGTCTCCGCCATCTTGAATCGTGGTGTGTGTATGTGTGTGAGTGTGTGCAGGTGTGTGTGTGTGTGTGTGTGTGTGCGTGTGTGTGTGCGCGCGTGTTTATGTATGTGTGTGTGTATGTGCACGTGAGTATGTCTGTACCAGTGTGTGTGTATGTACGTGTGTGTGTGTGTGAGTGTGTGTGATTGTATGTGTGTGTGTGTGTCATTGTATGTGTGTGTGTGTGATTGTGTTCGTGTGTGGTGTGTGTTGTGTGTGTGTGTGTGTGTTGTTGTGTGTGTTTATGTATGTGCCCTGCCCCAGTGTGTGTGTGTGTGTGTGTGTGTGTGTGTTGTGGTGTGTGTGTGTGTGTGTTGTGTGTTTATGTACGTGCCCTGCCCCAGTGTGTGTGTGTGTGTGTGTTTATGTATGTGCCCTGCCCCAGTGTGGTGTGTGTGTGTGTGTGTTTATGTACGTGCCCTGCCCCAGTGTGTGTGTGTGTGTGTGTTTATGTACGTGCCCTGCCCCAGTGTGTGTGTGTGTGTGTGTGTTTATGTACGTGCCCTGCCCCAGTGTGTGTGTGTGTGTGTGTTTATGTTACGTGCCCTGCCCCAGTGTGGTGTGTGTGTGTGTGTTTATGTATGTGCCCTGCCCCAGTGTGTGTGTGTGTGTGTGTGTTTTATGTATGTGCCCTGCCCCAGTGTGTGTGTGTGTGTGTGTGTGTGTGTGGTTTATGTAGTGCCCTGCCCCAGTGTCTGTGTATGTGTGTGTGTGTGTGTGTGTGTGTGTTTATGTATGTGCCCTGCCCAGTGTGTGTGTGTGTGTGTGTGTTTATGTATGTGCCCTGCCCCAGTGTGTGTGTGTGTGTGTGTTGTGTGTGTGTTTATGTATGTGCCTGCCCAGTGTCTGTGTATGTGTGTGTGTGTGTGTGTGTGTGTGTGTTTAGTACGTGCCCTGCCCCAGTGTGTTGTGTGTGTGTGTGTGTGTGTGTGTGTATGTGTGTGTGTACTGCCCTGCCCAGTTGTGTGTGTGTGTGTGTGTGTGTGGTGTGTGTGTGTATTGTGTGTGTGTGTACGTGCCCTGCCCAGTGTCTGTGTATGTGATATGTGTGTATGTATGTGCGTGTGTGTGTGTTTGTGTATGTACGTGCCCTGCCCCAGTGTGTGTGTGTGGTGTGTGTGTGTGTGTGTGTGTGTGTGTGTGTGTGTGTGACATGCCCTGCCCCAGTGTGTGTATATTTATATATATATATAATATATATATATATATATGTGTGTGTGTGTGTGTGTGTACATGCCCTGCCCCAGTGTATGTGTGTATGTATGTATGTATGTGTGTGTGTGTGTGTACATGCCCTGCCCCAGTGTGTGTGTGTGTGTGCGTGTGTGTGTTTATGTACGTGCCCTGCCCCAATGTGTGTGTATATGTGTGTGTGTGTGTGTATGCGCGCGCGCGCATGCGTGTATTTGCACGTGTGTGTGCATGTGTGTGTCGTATAATATGTGTATATGTACATACGTGTATACACCACCCTGCCATCAAAACCGGCAATCTTGCTCATGCCACTCCGGAACCCAAACAACAAACTACATATGCTTTACATAGCAGAAAATGACATGACTACATATGATCCTAATTACCTGAAACAGGTATTAATAGTCCCTTAGCCGCTCTCCTGACTGTGAATCAGGGCCAGTCGCTCCATCACTGGGGCCACAGGGTCCCCAGGGTCATCCATCTATTTTAATTAACTCTTTCACTCCGCATCCTATCCTAAAGCGCCGAGCCGCAGCAGTGGGCTTAAGGACTGCAGTGATTCTGTCTTCTCTTGCACTGATTCTATCTTTCTGACATGATGAAGTAGTCTGCTTCCAATTTCTTTGATGCTTTGTCTTTCTCTGTCCCCGGTTTTTTTCGAGAGCTGGTTGGTTCTTGTGTAATGTCGTGGACTAAAATTTTTTTTCAAACTTTTAAAAATTCAGTTCAAACAACATGACAGAAATAGAAAACGAAATACCAAAGCGTAATAACAATCACATCATTAAAAAAAAAGCCAATCGATACAATATGTTTTCATGCTTGAAATACGTATAGATCTATGTAAAGCAAAAAAAAATCTGTATCTATGTCTTTATATATCTATCTATCAACCAGTCTGCCAGATAACTGCTGGCAGATTTTGGTACAGCACTAATGGAACTGTCCGAGTGGGATGACTCCCTCTTGAACAAACTTCAGACTCCCAGATCATGTCCTGATTTAATTCAGGGTGAAAGAATGTATGTGAAATGGCAAAATGTGATTCACTTTGATACGATTTCTTGTTGTTCTAACCATGTAAATGGGAACAAAGGTCTTATAATTTTGCTCATGAAAGCAGGGTTACCAGAACAGTTGATTTTAATGGAATTTCCCATTGATCTGGCATTGCCAGAACTTTCTCTCTGTCTGTCTATCTGTCTGTCCGTCTGTCTGTCTGTCTGTCTGTTTGTCTGTCTTTCCCGTTCTGTTGGCATAAGAGTGCGTGTGTGCACGTATGCGCGTATGTGTGTATTTGTGTGAGCGTGCTTTGTGTGTGTTTGAGTGTGTGCCTGGGTATGTCTATATATGCGTGTTAGTGTGTGTTTGTATGTGTGAGTGTGAGAGTGCGCGCGCGCGTGTGTGTATGTGAGTGTATGTGTGTGTGAATGTGTGTGTGTGTGTGTGTGTGTGTGTGTGTGTGTGTGAGAGAGAGAAAGAGAGAGAGAAAGATAGAGATAGAGAGAGAGAGTGTGTGAGTGTGTGTGTGTGTGTGTGTATGTGTGTGTGAATGTGTGTGAGAGAGAGAGAGAGAGAGAGAGAGAAAGTGTGTATGTGTGTGTGTGTGTGTGTGTGCGCGCGCGCGCGTTGTGTTTGTGTGTGTGTGTGTGTGTGTGTGTGTGTGTGTGTGTTCGTGCGCACGCGCGCGTTCGTATATATTCGTGCATTAGTGCTAGTCCATGTACGCAGGTGTTTGTTTGTTTATTTACATGTGTGACCATGTGGGTGGGTGGTTGTTTGCGCCTTTGCAAGTGGATGCATGCTACACGCATCATTTGTACGTATCTGCGTGTGTATGTATACATGCATGTGTCTGTATCTGCGGGGTGCGTACATATTGCCTCAAATTACACGGTCCTTGTGTATATAATGAACAAAACCTTTTACAACACAGGCAGTATACAGAGGGGAAAATGACATGACAGCGTTGTGACCCTAATCACATGAAACAAGTATTAATGATCCCTTAGCTGATTTGCCCACTCTATGCCAGTCTCTCCATCACTGGAGACACATGGACCTATCCATCTATTTTAACCCTTTGATTCCCGCACCATGTCCACCAAGTGCAAGAACTTAACCCTTTCACTTCTTCACCTAATCATCAGCTTCCTGCAGGAAGCTGGTGGATGGGGTAAAGGAGTCAAAGGGTTAAGATTTTGCTTTGGTAGCATGGTCAGCAATGCAGGATGCTGGTGGACAGTGTGTGTGTGTGTGATTGAAAGGGTTAATTAAACCCTTTCACTCCTTTACTCTGTGGGTCCATACTGCCGGTGGATAAGGGGAGGGAGTGAAAGGGTTAACTTAATACACCGTGCAGCGGGGGAGCTGACTACAGGACTGCTCTGTTAGAATCATGCCTGGCACTGACTTCTGTCTGACATGATGAACAACTCTGCCTTTTCTCTCTGCCTCTCTGTCTGCCTGCCATTCAGTTTGCCCTTCTCAATTTTCATGTGGGCGCTGTTCAGCATCCCTCCCCCCCTCTTTCCAGCATTCTGCACAATCTTTCTCTCTCGCTTGTTTAAGGGATTTCTCTTTTTCTTCTTATTTTAAGTAGTCCACCATCCCTACCCTCCCCCATTAAGTGATAATCGCTGAAAAATTTTCGAAGCAAACAGATGAACTTTCTCACATTATATAGCAGCTCTCTATCAAGAACCCATATTTCTGATCCATATTGTACAGTTGGTTAAATTTGAGAATCAAATAAGTTCAGATAGAGTGTAAAAGAGTCATTATCTAACATTGACAATTTCTTCATAATACACAGCAATGCATTTTTCGATCTAGGTGCAAGATCTTTACATGCATAAGTGAAACTCAAACGGGTAGGAAAATATATACCTAGATAATTATAATTGTAAACATTTACCAAGGGCATAATAATCTGAAATATGCCCATGTTTCTCTCACAGCAAGATGCCTACCATTTCTAGGCACAATAATATTACTTTTCATATATGTGACCCGTTTTAACAAAATGAGTCCTAAGGTGAAAATGACAGATTTTAGGATATTATGATTTTCAAAAGTCCAGATTATTACCTTTTTTTCATATGAAATTTATTATTCTACTCCGAAAAGTAAGGAAATTATGGGTGTTTGAAAATTGTAACATAGCGAACAGCCATTTTGAGAAAATCAAGTTTTAAAATGTTCACCATTTCAGTGAAGTTTTACCTTAGCAATAGGTATTTCTACTTCACCAATCTTTACCAAATTTTGTACCATGGTAAAACACATCATGTCACAATAGCACACAAAATCTGGTGTGAAAATCTACTGTAATTGTCTTGTTATTTAAGTTTATAAATCCTTTTTCTGACACAAAAAGCATGCCATAAGAGAAAAATAAATGACTGAGAATACTGGCTAGAATTGATCAGCATCCATACTGGTCAGCTGCAAATTCAAATCAAAGTTATTTCTAAAGTATTAAATCTGGCACGTTGTCGACATCCATATCACACTCTGCACCTCCTCTTACTTTTTGTACGTAGACGAGGGGTTCGTCAACTTCACCTCGTGTTGGGTCAAGCTCCACGGAATCGACCAGCGAAGTTTCACAGTCATCGTCACTGTCAAGCGTGTCATCGTCTTCATAATCACTTGCAGCGAAATATTCGGTCACCAGTTTGCCCAATTCATCTTCATCTACTGCTGGTAGAGTTGAAGACTGACCAGCACTGAGCAAAAAAGACAGTCTTACTTTGCAAATCGTGGTTTTCGAAGCCATGTTGTTCGCGGTGAAAGGCATAAACAATGATGGGTCAGCCAATCCCTATGCGCGATGTCCTGCGGTTACCATGAAAAGTTCGTAACGCGATCTCTCATTGGTCTATTGGTTTGACCTCCTTCACTTTTAGTTTATGCCAAAGATTTCGAAACAGTGTTTCTGATAAGCTGATTTTCACGCAGTGAACGCGTGTCAAGGAAGTAGAGTTCATGACCTTTCCAACGAGGTACAACATGTTGGGGCCCTGTAAAGGGTGCTCTACACAAATGTTGATCAAAATCTTGTCTGCTTTTACCGTTTACTGAGAATCATCATTACGGGTTATCTAGTTAAAACGCATTTTAAGTACATTTTCCGATTGAATCATAAAGTGCTGAGTGCATGTACATGTAATTCAAAGATTAAATATTCCATTTTTGACGAAAAATAAAAATTGACAAAATCGACCCATCACACCATTTCCGGGCCTCTACGCTTTTCGCTGCCTGTGAGTTAAGACTCATTTCGTGAAAACGGGTCACATATTTGCTTTTAACTGAAGGGAACAAACTGTCCTTTGTAAACTGATTGTGTTTGTAAATCCACTGCTGTCTCCGACAGTAACACTACATCATCAGCTAAAAGAAGAATACATAGTTTTAAAGAATATTTATAAATGATGAACCTGTCTCCCAGAGCTATTAATGTTCAGGATCAATTCATTGATAAACAGAGAAAATGAAATAGGACTCCAAAAAATCACCTTGCTTCACACTGAATGTACAACTGATGTAGTTTGTTAAAGTAGCATCGCATCTCACTCTTACCTTCACACATTCATACATACTCATGATACATTTACATATTTTCCACAAATACCAGTTTCAAATAGACAGAGAGAGAGCGAGAGAGAGAGAGAGAGAGAGAGAGAGAGAGACAGACAGACAGAGAGACAGAGAGAGAGTGAGAGAGAGAGATAGAGAGAGAGGGTGAGACAGAGAGAGAGACAGAGAGAGAGAGAGAGACTAGTATTACACACATTCCTTTCATTCATCTCTCTTGTTCGCTGTCCATCGATTATCTTACCCCGTATCACCGACTCTCTACTCTTTTTACCACTGATACACGTGGAGGTCAGTGGCCCCAAGACAAATGAGAATACTGGGATTGAAGACATCCTTCTCTTCC
>CM060305.1:42698819-42711319 GCA_030674185.1 Monoplex corrugatus | reverse complement strand
ACAAAACCACACAAGCAAGCAGGACGACAAACAGACCCGAAACCTCAAGGCACTAAAACCCAGCAGCAAAACTAAACAGCAAGCAACAAAAGTGCCTGAAAATAAAATAAAAAACAAGAAAGAACAACGTCATGACGTCATACCAACTAAAGACGTCATTTCGCTTCCCAAACATAGGCCTACACCATCCCGTTCTGAAAATATTTCAAAACAACATAAAAAGACCCACGATCTTCCGTACGTTCTCACTGTCCACGACTCTGTGTTGAAAGGTGTCAACTCAAGAAGACTGGGACGATCTTACGGTTTTGAAGGAGACTCGTGCCCTGTGAACGACCCTCATAACATTAAAAGCTCATTAGATATGGCCTTTTCCAAATTTGATGATTCAGCAGACTGTATTGTTTTTCACTGTGGTGTGCATGAATTGAACAGCAAAGATCTCCCTGCAACAACTAAACATCTCGCTTCAGGCATAAAACAAATAGCACAAGAACATCCAAAATCTAAACTAGTCGTTAGTAAGGTTGCCCCTGTACGGCAGGCCCGAATGGAGGTTCAACGAAATCTGTTCAACGCTTTTCTATCTGCTGAACTTGTTGATATGAAAAATATTTCTTTTGTATCACATGAGAACCTTCGTACCACTCAACAATTTCTAAAAGACGACATTCACCCCACCACCAAGGAAGTAGCATCATTGCAGGAAATCTTGGAAGACACATTCGAGACCTATTTTGGGAGACTCCAAGGAGAACATCAAGATCAAGATCATCACAGCTACACCCTTCCAGATTCTCCAGAGGACAGTACCACCCTTTTGACAACTACACACCATGGTGGCCGTATAATATGTTTTGAAATAACAGTATTACATATACAATACTTAATGTTCATGTCACAGGACTTTTTCCTCGTCATCTCTGACATTTCTTCTGCTGAAAATAAACAATAACTAGGTTTTAGTCCGACTATCAAGACTCGGTCAGACTATACACTCTGTACATTTGAAGACGTGAATGCCATTATTTTGATTTTTGGTTATTTGTTATCCCTTGTAATCTATTATCACCTTTATAAGTTATTCGTACGTTGGACTATGTAATTTTCTTTTTATTGATTTTGCTACAATTTTGTTTTCTTTACTTCGTAGTCTAAGTAATTACGTAATTTTCTTTCTGTCCAGTTCTCCTGGACACAGAAAATCAAAGTATTCATTATTATCGACCATAAATAACAGTTAATAGAAAGTTGGAGATTAACCAATATCAGCAATGCGAAAACAATCCCAAGTCAAGTTTTTGCAATGGAATTGTAGATCCCTTTCCACCAATTCGGCTTACTTGGAGCATTTCCTAGCATCAAATAGGTGTGAAATTTTGATTCTACAGTCGATGAATGTTGTCGCTACCAAGCTTCCCAATTTCCCCAATTATTATTATCCTCCAGTCTATGAATGTGGGAATCACGGGAAGAAGGTATCCACCGCGATTTATATACTCAAAGAGTTACAATACTGCTTACTTACTTCCCCAGTTTTGAAATCAAGCGAAGATTTGCATGCTTGTGCTGCCACTGTCCAATTAAGCAATTCTCTAAACATTAACGTTTTGTCAGTCTACCTACCAACAGGTCCAAATGACCACAACACAGAATGGCTGCGCACTATCCAAGATCAGCAGCGTGGTAAATGGCTAATAGGTGGAGACTTTAATTCCCACTCCCCATTTTGGGAAAAGAACTGTTCTACTGTTACGAGCAATCGTTTGGTAGAAAATATCGTTGATAGTTCGCTTTACCTTCTAAATGATGGTAGTGTCACTAGGATCCCTGATGTTTCCAAACACAGGGCGACAGCCATCGATTTGTCTCTAATCTCACCAGAATTAGCACCATCCTGTACCTGGGAAACTCACAGAGACACTTTGGGAAGCGATCACCTACCTATCATCATAACCATAACTGACAAAAACATCAGGATGAAAGACAGCTCTCCTGAAATTATTCCAAAATATAATTACAAGCGTTCTGACTGGTCCTTATTTCGAACTGCTCTAGCTAATCAAGATTACAGACATTATGAAAGTGAAAATGTAGACATTATGTTTTCTAAATTCCAAGAGTCAATTTTAGCCTCTGCAGACCTATCGATTCCGAAACTCAAATCTTCTAGATCAAATAATCGATTGGGTAATGTTTGGTGGACAGAGGCATGTGAGAAAGCAGTTCAATATAAAAGGGAGAAATTCAAAATCTACATCAAAAGCCGGAAACCTGAGGATCATGTCGAAATGAAAAAAGCTAACATCCAATGTAACAAAATCATTGCTGAAGCAAAGAAAGATTATTGGGCATCATTCTGCACAAAAGAAATTTCAGATTTCAAAGATTTCCATAAAGTCTGGACGAAAATGAAACAAATGAAGGATGGAACCAACTTACCTAGGTGTCCGATAATGATTGAAACATGTAACACATTTCCTTCAGACATGGACAAAGCAGAAACTTTTGTGGATCTGTTCGCCAAAAACAGTAAAGTTGAAGGTTTATCTCCTGACTGCAAACATCACAGAGAAATGGAAGATTACAACCCAATCTACACTGATCCAGTACCACAGAATGATCTCTGGTTTAATTCTCCAATCACCTTAGAAGAGCTAAAAAACACAGTACTGTCTCTACACAACAAAAAGAGTTCGGTAGGTGTTGATGCAGTTTCGACTGAAATGATTAAACATCTCCCTGAAAACTACCTTATTTTCCTACACAAAATTTGCAGAAATGCTGGGTTACTGGAACTGTGCCACAAATCTGGCAAAAGTCTATAGTTATACCAATCTTAAAAACAGGAAAATCGAAAACCGATAAAAACAGTTACAGACCTATTGCTTTAACGTCCCACACAAGCAAACTAATGGAAAGATTGGTCTTAAACAGACTTTTACACTACTGTGATAAAAATAACGTTATTCCGGTAAACCAGGCAGGTTTTAGAAAAGGAAGATCCGCAGTTGAGCACCTAGTTAAACTTACAACTCAGATCAAACAACAGTTTGCCCGCAGAAAAAGTGTTTTAGCTACTTTCTTTGATGTGAAAAAAGCTTACGATCAAGTTTGGCATAAACGTTTATTGTTCAAGCTAAAATCTGTTGGTTTATCGGGCAATATGTTCAATTACATTAAATCTTTTTTAGCTAATAGAACAATTCAGGCAAGAGTGGGAGCTAGTTATTCTTCTTCACGATGCCTCGACATGGGGATTCCACAAGGTTCAGTGATAGCACCTATATTATTTAATATCCTTATACAGGATCTTCCTAAAGCTCTTGCAAATCGTGTTGTTTTAGTACAGTACGCTGATGATATATGCACTTGGATGAATATCACTTTAAAAAAGACAACTCCACAGAGAACGCGAAATTACATCAGGAAGTTGTATCAAATTGATCTTGATAATCTTGGAAACTATATGTTAGAAAATGGGCTGTCGTTATCAGCAGAAAAAACTAACATGATGCTGTTTGATCCTGGTGGTAACTCAAATAACTTGCCTATTTTCAAATTGCTTGGTGAAGTGTTAAATTACAAACAGGTCGTAAAATTCCTGGGAGTTTACATCACGTCCAAATTAAGCTGGAATGTCCATTTTGATTATATTTTAACAAAAGCGCGAAAAACCTTAAATTTTCTAAAGATAATAAGCAAATTACCCTGGGGAATGGATACAAATGTACTGATTCATCTGTCAACAGCGCTGGTCAGGTCTAAATTATCCTACGCGCAAGAAGTTTTCTTCAATGCACCCAAATATTTACTAAAAAAGATTCAGAGCTTGGACTGCAAAAGTCTTAAAATTGCACTAGGTGTACCAACTCATGCTTCTACTCTGGAAACGTACAAAGTTGCTGGAATTCTACCTTTAAACAACCATCGTGAGTTAGCTACAGCAAAGTTTGCAATTAGAACTACTTCACAAGTGGATAATTTTGTGAGCAAAGAAATTAAGATCAGGTCTGATACTGACTTTCCAAAACGAGCAAAAAACATTTCATCACAAATTACAGCCGCAACTTACATATCTGGCCTGATCAAACAGTCCAACATAACAATGGATGAAATTGCTGAGAAACCAACGATAACGCCTATCCCTACATGGGAAATGCTAAATGCCACATTTGATCTCGATTATGCAAAAGTTAAAAAAGATGATAATGTCAACATTACGCTATCCACAGCTTGTGAACACATCGATGAAAAGTACAGTACCCACCTCCACATTTTTACCGATGGGTCAGTCTTAGCAAACCAGAGCGCTGGAGCAGCCTTTTATGTTCCAAAATTTAACATTAAAAAGTCTTTTTTCATTGGGGCAAATGTATCTATATATACAGCAGAATTGGTCGCTGTTGTTCAAGCGTTGCATTATTTAATAAGCCTTCGGCCTGTGTCATTCAAAGTAGTTCTCTTTGTTGATTCAAAATCTGTATTATATGCCTTACAGTCTTTTGATACAGACACAAGACCTGACTTAATTATTGAGGCAAATCATCTAATACATTGTTTAAAGATAAATGGTTCGGAAATCAATTTATGCTGGGTGCCTTCTCATGTTGGTCTTCATGGCAACAACGTAGTTGACAGAGCAGCTAAATCCGGTGCCCTCCATTCTGAAAATTCCATAGAATTACATGTTAACACCTCGGTAAAAGAAGCTTACAACTCGCTAGAATTAGCATCATGGATTCGATTTCATGAACATTTAAATGAAAAATTTGTGTCTCAAAAAAGAATCAAACTTTCAGTTCAAAATATCTGTAAAAATTTGCAGTATTCCTCGTTATATCATTTGAGATTAATTGTTATGACATATTTTCGCATTCAACTGAACGCTTTGAAAACAAAATATTGTAACAACGTTTTATGTATTTGTGGCGAACAATTCACATTGTATCACTGTTTGTTTTACTGCAGAAAGCTTCGTTCCTTTTTACCAAAGACGTTTACACAAGGAAACTATCTTGAAACGCATTTTAAAGAAGTAGTATCGGATCAAGTTTTGTTAGTTAAAATTTCAGAATCATTGGTTCACAGTCCTGTTAATGCGTTACTTTAAGATTATTATTATAATTATGATTATTTTTGTTTTGTTTTGTTTTTATGACGATTTTTCTTTTACATTATTGATGTTAGCGTTGTTCTAGTTTCATTTCTCTGTTCATCCATATCCTTTTTCTTAAGACCTTGCCGCTTCCTTTTAATTTTTTTTTACGTCCCTTACTCTGTTCCCCTCTCCCCTCCACACCCCCCCCCCCCCTTATTTCATCCTCCATGCCATTTTTCCCGTCTAATATCACTTATAGTGAAAAGACGTTAAATCAAGCAACGAACGAACACAGAGGACCATTTCTGAACGGCAAACTGACCTTCGCCATAATTAGCGTCGATACCGAGCAAGGGAACAGCTTTGATGTATCCAAACAGGTTGATCTCTTGCAGTCCCGCTTCGTTGGTGTAGAAGTAGAAATCCATGGGAGGTACAGCGACTGCAGGCATCATGGGAACTACTGGAGCAGTCTCCATACTACACACAGCGTGTGTATGGTTATTCACAACAACCTCATTGAACACTGATACATACACATACACACACACAAACACACACACACAGACATATGCACACAGACACACACACACGCATGCACACACACAGTATATAGATATGGACATACACAGACACAGACAGACAGACGAACAGACAGATACACACGCACACATACAGATACAGACAGACAGACACACACACAAACACACTTATACGCACAGACAAACAAACACACACACACACAAACACACACACTCACTCATTTGCACGGCAGACTGAACCTACTCTTTCTTGGACAACTCCCTCGCTGATAATCCTCTGCCTTTCTTTCTGTGTCTGTTTGTTCCTGTCTCTGTCTGTCTATCTCTCTTTCTGTCTCTCATTCTCTCTCTGTCTCTGTCTGTCTGTCTGTCTGTCTGTCTGTCAATCTCTCTGTCTCTCTATTTCTGTCTCTCATTCTCTGTCTGTCTGTCTGTCTGTCTCTCATTCTCTCTCTCTCTCATTTTCTGTCTCTGTCTCTCATTCTCTCTCTCTCTCCCTCCGTCCCTCTCTCTCTTTCTCCTCCCGTGATTTGCTTGTGTTCATTGATTATTGATTTAATTCGACTTAACATACGCAGTTCTGAGAAAAAAGAACAAATAACAACAAAACCAACCAGCCAACCAACCAGCCAATCAACCAACCAACCAACCAACCAATCAACCAACCAACCAACCAACCAACCAACCAACCAATCAATCAACCAACCAACCAACCAACCAACCAACCAACCAGCCAACGTAACAAACAACAACAAAAACAAAACAAAACAAAAAGGAATAACTTCATGAAAGAAAACTACCTGGTGTTATTATCACAAGACATACTTCCTGAAAAAGATCACAATGAAATGAGCAGTTCTCCCACCAACTTATCTGTTTTGTGGTTGACAAGACCACTGTTTTGTACTGATGATTAAGGCTGCAACTTGGCTCACTGGTCACGCTAGGTCCAAGAAAGCCATGGCATTCCCACTCAGTTACGTAAAATTGCTAGCACTTGGTGGAACCTTCTCCTTATACGATGTCTTGTAAGCTGTGCGGTTGTTATACAGATTAGAAGTGTATTTAAAGTAATAATAGTAATGATAATTACAGTGTTTATATGGCACCAAATCTTGACAATTCCACTCACGCACCAGACGTACGCATGCAATCGCGCAACCTATCTTACAATACATCCATACAAAAAAAGATGTACACAAACTGAGGGGAAACAGTAACATGACAACCTGTATACAATTTTTACTTATCTTGTTGTAACTCTTATTCAAAGAAGACAACCTGCATAAAAATATTTATTTTGTTGTAACTCCTATTCAAAACGAACATTTTCGTCGTCCAGTTTTTCATGATATGGATGGTTCTTTTCCCTGCCCTATCTTCTGCACCTTCCTGAGTCATTATTCCTACGCCATTCTTTTTAGATCTCCAACAGACCTCCAGTCCACCGAAACTGAGGATACCTTGAAGTGTCACAGAATCTCGGAAACTCTTTCACTATGGTATGATAATGACAATGAGAATGAGAGTGATGCTACTACGGAGTTGGAATGAGACTGCGTGACAGGGCTGTACACTATGCTTAATTTCAAAATATATCCTGGTTCAACCGGGCCTAAGAAATACATATATAGAGTCGTGCGTTGTTGGTCATGAAATGTAAGCAACACCCTCATTAGCGCATCCGTAAAGTGAATGAGACTCGACAGTAGTCCCAGTCATCCAAACGGACCCATAGCACGCTCAGTTCTGGGCAAGAACCATTCAAAGCCGAACATTTCCAGTGTGATTTCTTCCTTCCACAGCCAAGGGAGACAACAAGATTCTTCCTCCTAGAACTATTCTAAATCTTGAAATTATTTCAGTTTGACATACGTTTTCACAAAAGCACTTCAACACATTTTAACATCCAGAATCTTTCTAGAACATAGTAATCGTGTTGTGCACACGGGCCTTGGACATTGACAGCTTGAACTTTAGCCCCGTAGACTGTTCCCTTCTAAGCTTAATTTGTCGACAGGAATGTCACCACATCAGTTAAATTCAGAACTTTCCGCATATGGTCTACCCATATCTGCATGCAGTTATCTGGCGGACTCCTTGAGCTTGTGAAAAACTTTATGTGCTGGCAAGGTCTTGAAATGGAAAGCAGGAGAGAAGAGGATTTCTGAAACATGAACACCACCAGTATGATTGGAGCATTAGGATGGGCAACAGGCGGGGCCGTCTTTTATATTGCAGGCTGGTATTGAACGTCATGCTCAGATCTTGAGCCCACAGTTCCACAAAAACAAAACCAGACCGAACCGAACAAACGAACGAACGAACGAACGAACGAACGAACGAACGACTGACCGACCGAAAGACCGACCCAACCAACCAACCAACCAACCAACCAACCAACCAACCAACCAACCAACCAACCAACCAACCAACCAACCAACCAGCCAACTAACCAACCAGCCAACCAACCAACCAACCAACCAACCTTCCATCCATCCATCCAATCAACCAACCAACCAACCAGCCAACCAACCAACCAACCAACCAACCAACCAACCAACCAACCAACCAACCAACCAACCAACCAACCAACCAACCCTGTGGCTAGCCCAGCGCTATGGACACGGCATTGTAACCAGTTGAGCTGACGGCCCTTATGTAAACTTACGTTAATTGGATTGTCGCCGCATCAGCTGTTTGTTCCTGGACATCGGCCATTTGGACTTTTCCGGCCTGCTTTCAGACTGCCGAAGATGTGTCTTTTTTTTCTGGTCTGGCACACGATCTATGTCAGAAAAAGAGAATCATCGAGGTATGAAGCTGGGATCATACTTCTGCTCTTCGTTCATTTATTGATGGGTTGGATGAGGAGAACGGGCTGTTCTTGGTACATATCATGTCATACCATATCATATCGTTTCTATCGTATCGTTTCGTATCGTATCGTACCGTACCGTATCGTACCGTACCGTACCGTACCGTACCGTATCGTATCGTATCGTATCATGTCATATTATGCCATGTCATGTCATGTCATGTCATGTCACGTCACATCACATCCCATTACATCACATCACATCACATCACATCCATCACATCACGTTACATCACGTCACATCACATCACGTCACGTCACGTCACATTCTATCCTATCCTACCCTACTCTAGCCTAGCCTATCCTATCCTATCAGGTCAGATCCGATCCGACCCGATCGGATCGGATCGGATCAGATCAGACCAGATCAGATAAGATATATCATTTAGTTATCTATGTATTCACTGCAAAAGATTACTAACAAGTTTTGCGATCGTCAGATTTTGCGGGTGAGCTTGGAGTCGACACCCACTCAGTAAGAAAAACACTTCAGGTGACACGTCCTTTAAAACCTGTAAACCCCCACACGAGTCGTCGTCAAAACAGGCGACAGGTAGGCAGGCCGACAACACTCTACAGCCTACAGGTAACCACCAGTTCCTGTAAGAGGGAATAACAGACAGACGACCATAATTATAAAGTAAAACTAAGCAAAGACACAAGGCCAGCTGTATTATCATACGTTGTCTCACACTCATAAGCTGACACTAATTCAGGTGTACACATGGGGAAGCGAAGACTTAATTGGCGGTGTCTATGTCTCTGACTTGACTGGAACTATTTCACGATTGCCAGACAGTAGGAAAAAGAAGGAGGGAACAAAAAAAATGAAAACATTTTTTTTTATTTTAGAGGGTAGTGGCATTAACGAAATAATACG
Source organism: Monoplex corrugatus (assembly GCA_030674185.1). Taxonomy (NCBI): domain Eukaryota; kingdom Metazoa; phylum Mollusca; class Gastropoda; order Littorinimorpha; family Ranellidae; genus Monoplex; species Monoplex corrugatus. The sequence goes on along the minus strand of CM060305.1, from coordinate 42,701,918 downwards.
TTTTTTTTTTTTTTTACATTTAGACCTCGCTCATGAAGGGCCTGCACTGACACAAACAATGATGAAAATAGGTCTAAACTAACACAATAATAATAATAATAATAATAATAATAATAATAATAACAATAATAACAATAATAATAATGATAATAATGATAATGATAATAATAATAGTAAGGGCAGATCATTTTCATACAGGTTATCAACATCAGTTATTTAAATTGCGCAAAGAAAACACCAGCAAAGCATCACCAGTATCGGTATCCTTACTGTTGTTATTCTGGTTAATACAAGCATGATTACTATGAACGCATAATGACTGGCACTGAACAATGTAATTCTTGAAAGAGATAACTGCACTATAGAACGCTAGTCGTTTTACTGTATTGTAGGCTGAGTCAACAAAATTTCACAGACACTTCAAAAGTTGTAATGCTGTACAGTAACAGCTGCCATGTGTTATGCTCTCAATTCAATTGCAAAATGCAAGAAAGATCTGTTTTCAGCTTTCTGTGTATTGACGAAACCTTGTTTTAGAGTGAGATACCAGAGTACCAAAGACTTGATTGAAACATTGAAACAAGTCAGTCTTATCAATGGGGACTTGAAACTTGGTCAGAGAGGGGGGAAGAGAGAGAGAGAGAGAGAGAGAGAGAGAGAGAGAGAGAGAGAGAGAGACAGACAGACAGACAGACAGACAGACTGACTGACAAACAGAGAGAAACAGACAGACAGACAGACAAAACAGACAGAAGAGATGAGAAAACAAATTGTGTATAAACAACGATAATAGATGAACACTGTAAATTTTGGGGGTTACATCTAAACTTAATCCAAAAGAATGGGCATACTAAAAGAAAGCAAATACAGTTATGTACATTACGTAGCGAATCACACATATGAACGTAAGCTTTTATTTACATACAGACGCACATACATACACACACACACGCACGCACACACACACACACACACACACACACACACACACACACACACTACACATACACACATACACAACATATGCACACACACATACAATCACATACACACACACACACACACACACACACACACACACACACACACACACACACACACACACTACACCACACAACACACACACACAAAACACGCACGGAGCCCGCGCGAACGCTCACACATACACATTCATTGAAACAAACAAAATTAAGCTCATATGAGTAACAAATTAAAAAACAACAACTACAGAACACTGGAACTGATAAAATCATAGATATTGGGAGATTAGAATTCATTCCAGAACTCAGATATCTGTGTGTCCATTCAACCTGAATGTTATTATATATCAGACTGGATAACTCTGTGCTTTAAAACGTGGACTCAAGATGGTTTGTCTCGAGTTATCGGTCTACTGAGTGCCCATCTTAATGATCCAATCATTATGGTGGTGTCAGGTGTTTCATAAGTCTTGTCGTCTATCTATTTCAAGATCTTGCCAAAGCATAGGGTTTCGCGCAGGCTCAAGGAGTCGCCAGGTAATTACTGAGTGAGCCCATGTTGAAATGTTCAAGTGCGATGGACCTCTCTTGACTAAGCTACAGTCTCCAAACAAGTCAAAAACATGAATATAAAACAGAGAAACTAGAAACTAATAATTGAAGATGAAAGCCTGCATGACTGGGAGGAAAGAGGTTATAAATACAAGCAACACGCCACGTCAACATTGAGAAATACAGTCTGCATTCGAACTAAATATACCGTTATAGGCCTACATTCAGATAGGAGTGGAGATGCGTGTACACGTGTGCCAAACATGCAGATACACACACACACACACACACACACACACACACACACACACACACACACACACACACACACACACACACATCTATATATATATATATATATATAGAGAGAGAGATAGATGGATGGATGGATGGATAGATAGATAGACAGATGGAGAGAGAGAGAGAGGAGAGAGAGACAGACAGACAGAGAGAGAGACAGACAGACAGACACAGACACAGACAGAGAGAAAGAGAGAGAGAAAGAACAAGAGAGAGAGAGAGAGAGAGAGAGAACAAGAGAGAGAGAGAGAGAACAAGAGAGAGAGAGAGAGAACGAAAGAAAGAGAGAGAGAGATAGAGAACGAGAGAGAGAGAGAGAGAGAGAGAGAGAGAGAGAGAGAGAGGAGGAGGACGTAGGGATTGTTGCCCAAAGGGAAACCACTACATTCTGACAATTCCATATTCGTTCTCGTCCCTTAGCAAGTAAAATGTGGACAAACAAACCTCAAGCCAAAACTCAAAGCAGGGGAGACATAGTAATTCGATCATCTATGTTCTCATCACTCTTTTTGTATGCACAGTTCTCAAGGCCCAACCAGGTCGTTCAGAAACCAAAAGCCGTTTTGAAAAAGATGTTTACCATGCGTTCTCTGATCAAACATAATAATCTAATGAAAAGCACTCTAGATTAGTAGTTAGAAACAGACACTAGTCATCCCATACAAACAACCTGAACAACTGTAAAAATTGTAGCAATGAAAATTAATGCCAGCCAGACAAAAGTTTATGTTAGCGGGGCGAACACCTGACAAGATAGACATCAGAACAAATGAGCAAAACTTCACCAAACTTCAGACTGTAGGTACCCTGGAAACATTTTTTACTGAAGATGGAAAAATGGACAGAGAAAAACTTACGACAGCCCAAACGGCAAATATTCATTCTAAAACGCCAAAGGTTCTCTTTGGAATCAAAAGACAGGATCATTAATAGAATCTGTGTACCCAAACCTAACTTATCAGACCCATACCTGGATTTTAACCCTTTAACTCTTGCACACTATCCATCAACAGCAAAAACTTAACCCTTTGACTCCCTCATCCTATTCACCAGCTTCCTTCAGCTTCTTGAAGGAAGCCGGTGGGTAAGATGAGAGAATCAAATGGTTAAGTTTTCGATTTGTTAGCATTTTTGACAACGCAGGATTCTGGTGGACAGGGTGCGGGAGTCAAAGAGTTAATTAAGCAAACATTTGAGAGAAAGATCACAATCTATGAGAAGGTACATGTATGTCTCAATAGAGCAACAGGCAAGACCAAAAGAGACA
>CM060305.1:42668819-42673819 GCA_030674185.1 Monoplex corrugatus | reverse complement strand
TGGCGAAACACAGAGAGTCGTGTAAAGGCCTGAATTAATGGTATATGACAGTCTCATTGTGTTTTTTTCCTTGGGCTGGCAATAATAAGACAACAACAGTATCAGAAAAGCCAAGGCATGATTAAACGAAACAAAGAAACAAAATATAAAGAACAAACGACCATCGATATCAGACGCATTCATCTGTTTGGAACAAGATATATAACATAATAATAATAATAATTACAATATTTATATAGCGCAAAATCTTGATAAAATCAAATCTAAGCGCTGAAACACACACACACGCACGCACGCACACACACGCACGCACGCATGCACGCACACACACGCACCCACGCACACACACACACACACACACACACACACACACACACACACACACACACACACACACGGCTATAAATGGGGAGAAAGAATAAAAACAATAGAAAATTATAGAGAGCATATTATGTACAATTATATATTGCAATGTGATTCCCCTCCGAGTGGAGACAGGCTGAGAGGGGATTGAGTGAGGTCAGGATTTTATGCAGAGGAGAAAAGGTGAGTTTTGAGAGCGGACTTGAAGGAGACAAAAGTAGGTTGCTGACAGACTGAGAGAGGAAGTTTGTTCCAGGAGAGCGGACCAGAAACAGAAAAGGATCGTGGACCATAGGTATTGAGCTTAGTGCGTGGAAAGCGAAAAGTGAGAGGATCGGAGGGTACGTGAGGGAACATAGATCTCAAGTAGGCTTGACAGGTAATCGGGGACTGCGTTATTGAACATGTATACAACAAAAGTAAAACTCGCAACGACGCAATGGCAAGAGAAGAAACACATTCTTCATGGACTTCCAACCATCTCTATCTCTCGTTGCCCCCAGCCCCCACCTCTCTTCATCCCCAGCCACTCTGCACGTCTGTCCAGCATTCTCTCCCTGGGTCTACCTGGTGCTCTCTTTCCCTCCAGCTTTCCGTTGTGACCAGATGCTCCAAATCCCCCTTCCTTATAAAATGGCCTATAAATGTTGCTTGTCTTTTCCTAATCTGCCTCCATCAAGACTGTCTCGTTTGTTTTCTTTGCTGTCCATGGAACTCTCAACATTCTTCTGAGAAACCACATCGGCTGCCTCAATCTTGCTCTGACTTTGCTTGCTGACTGTCCACGCCTCGCATCCGTACAACAGTATTGGTTCTATATAACATTCAAGGACTCTCTTTCTGATGTTAGTTGATAGGCATTTTTTGGTAAGTATGCTTGTCATTTTCTTGAATGCTGTTTTGGCTTGGCCGATTCTGCCAGCTATTTCCGATGTGAATCTGCTGTCTGATGAAATGACCGTTCCCAGGTATTTGAACTTATTAACCTGTATCAAGGTTGTGCCATTTGCTGTTATTTTGACTTCAGTCTTCCTGCTGTTTAGTTCCAACCCCTTACCTTTGCTTTCTATTTCTAGGATCTTTACCGTGCAAATCTATTGTTCAACATGTGTATACACATGGAGGGTATTAGGCACTAGTATGTTTTATACACTATGATGGGAGACTGGAAAACATTCCACCCTTCATCCACCAGGTGGGAGGCAGTTTGGCAGGATCAAACTCAGACCTTCTGACAGAAAGTACGATGTCTTATTCACTTGACTATCACGCCTGTCATAAGTATGGTGATTCATTCTCGCCCTTGTCTTCCCAGTGCACAGTGAAATGTCGCAGCAGCCTGTGATCACAATACCTGTGGCTTGAAGCGAACACAAATCGAAATATCCAGATGACTGTAAGAAGTCAGTTGTGGCTGCTGTAACAGACAGGTAGCAGGCAAGATTGTATAAGGCCTCCTCCGTCTGTCTGTCACACACTTGTTAGGTGGAGGTGTCTCTCTTTATCTCTTCTCTTTTGATCTACACTTTGATCTCACCGACTACGGGCAGAAAGGTAAAGGTGGCCATCTCTCTGTGATCGATCGTTAGAAAGTGTACAAAGGCGTTTTGAAAGTCTTCGTTTTTTGTCTACTGCTTTCTGTCTTTATAGCAGATTCTACGTTCAGCTTATGTGATCTTCCGTCTGGATTGTTAAAGCCAGCCACGGCATATTCTCCTTTATAGGCCACTTATTCCATCTTTACGTTATCAACTTGATTTAAAAAAAAAAAGACATCTGGACATATACAGGTAAGGACAGTAGTATGGATGGCATGTGAGAAATGACGATTGTCAGCTGCGACCTGAAATGTGTTAGATTAATTACCAAGCTTATTGTACACATTAGAGTAATTACCAAGCTTATTGTACACATTAGAGTAATTACCAAGCTTACTGTACACATTAGAGTAATTACCAAGCTTACTGTACACATTAGAGTAATTACCAAGCTTCACTGTACCATTAGAGTAATTACAAGCTTATTTACACTTTAGGTATTACCAAGCTTATTGTACACATTAGAGTAATTACCAAGCTTATTGTACACATTAGAGTAATTACCAAGCTTATTGTACACATTAGAGTAATTACCAAGCTTATTGTACACATTAGAGTAATTACCAAGCTTACTGTACACATTAGAGTAATTACCAAGCTTACTGTACATAAGGGGGCTGATCCAAGAGCTTTGTCTTTTAGTCTGCCATTTCTGAACTGTTTATAGTATATACTTTTAATTTGCATTGACATAAAATGTTGCCTTTGCGTTGTTAATAGGCACAAAATTATAACGGCCCCATATCTGGTTTAGTTGTATGACGTCATTGAAAATATGATGTAACTAACTGTGTGTCCGAAAAATGGACACCAGCATAGAGCAACTCAGATGCTGTCTTCACAAGACTCAAATGTGGAGACGGTCCGATCAAATTCACGCTGATTTAACAGATGTGTATGGAGACAAATGTGTATCGTTAAGGACAGTTTGCCACTGGAACGATGGTTTCAAACGAGGAAAACAATATTTGAAAGACAAATACAGATGTGGACGACCAAGTTAGGCCTGGGAAGAGAAAACAGTCTGGCTTGTAAAAAAGAGGAGGAGAAAAAGATCCGCATATTTCAGTTCGTGAAACAAGTAAACTATGTGGTGTTTCATATGGCAGAGTTGAACGAATTCTGTGGTTTGATTTTAAAGTTAGGACAGTTGCTGACAGATGGAGACCTCTTCTTCTGATAGCGGAGCAGAAAAAAATAGAGGGTTCAAAGTTCTAAGGAACTACTTGAAATGTTTGAGCCAGAGGATCCCAAACGACTATGTGACGTGGTCACAGATAAAGAAACGAGGTTCAAGTTCTATGGATCCTGAACAAACTGTCCAATTGTATGTAGGTGTGCCCTAATGATGAAAGACCAGTTGTAATGAGAGCTGGTTTTCAAAACCAGAATAGGACTTTTTTCCATTTTCTTCAGCTCCCAAGGCTATGTAGCGATCGATAGTTTGTCAGAAAAGTCTACTCTTACCATTAGATATTATGTAGACAGTGTTTGTGCAATCTATTCATTAGCAGCGTCCAAATGTGGGTACCAGCAAAACGTTCCTTCTACATGTCTATGCAAGTGTCCATAAAGCCAAGGTCATTGAGACCTATCTGCAAGAACAGTCCATTCAAGTTCTCCCTCAACCCACCTTACAGTTCTGACAGCCCCATAAGATTTCTTGTTGTTTCCCATTCCGAAGCAAAACCTGGCCGTAAAGAAGTTTTAAAGAATCTAGGACTTGGGAAAAGCAATGAAATCACAACTTGCTAAAATGTATCAATCAGACTATCAAAAAGCATTTGACTCTTGGTTGAGAAGACTGAAACTGTGCGTGGAAAGAAGAGGAGAGTATATTGAAGGATTCTGAAAATGTGCATACGTTCGACTTCTCATTTTCGTTTTCCGAAGAAAGTAATGAGACTTTTGGATTAGTCCTCATATGATATAAAATTGTTCTATTAAATGATCATCAGATTATCTGTAGGCCTATGCTTTATTCAGTTTGATGCATTTTTGTAAATACGTTTACATCACATTTGTTCTTAATGCCGAGTGTTTATGATCTAATATATACATTGTATCAAAAGATGTACAAATAGAACTAATTGATAATATGTCGATGTACACATACATACCAGCAGAAACCTACACACACACAACATACTTACATACAGCAATGTCAGTGAAGACATCCTTGGCTTTTCATGTCAGATGATATAAATCATTTCATATATATCATTCAAACCAGGACAACACTAAACAACGTGTGTTTTATTCTCGAGAGAGAGAGAGAGAGAGAGAGGGGAGAGAGAGAGAGAGAGAGAGAGAGAGAGAGAGAGAGAGAGAGATAGACAGACAGAGAGAAGGATAGTGAGGGAGAGAGAAAGAGACACAGAGAGAGAGACAGAGAGGACAGCAAGAGAGACAGAGAGAGAAAGAAAGAGAGACAGAGACAGACAGAGAGAGAAAGAGGGAGAGAGAGAGAGAGAGAGACAGAGAAAGAGAGAGAGAAAGAGAGAGAGAGAGAGAGAGAGAGAGAGAGAAAGAGAGAGAGAGAAGATTATAACATGAATGTTACATTAACTGTTTCTTGTTCATCTGAGTTCATTCCTTTTTCGTCCTATCTACGTGGTCTACACAGAAAAATAAATTAGCTAAATGACACTTCAATTTCGTAATGAACCTTGAACAGTAGTAGCTTTCCGACCCATAATGTACCTTTCCTAGGTCACAGTGATCGGAAGGCAGGCGGAATCTCTAGTGACATCTCCTACTTTGGTCTCCATCTTGATCACAGATGCCATAAATCAGAAACTCCCTGGCACGTTCAATAATTTGGGTGGAAATGAGACGCCGGATGTAGACCTTGTTGGTATCCCTTTCTCCTTCCTGCTAGAGGTAGAGAAGGGGAGACAACTCAAGTGGATAGAGAAACAACGAGGAAGGCTGGATGGAAGGGAAATTGGGCTGGGAAAGCATTATGGTCAAACCATACACGGCTGCATTTTCCCAGCCATTCTGACACCCTTTAGTTGGTACCTTTCTGTCAGCCAG
>CM060305.1:42648819-42666319 GCA_030674185.1 Monoplex corrugatus | reverse complement strand
ACAGACAGACAGACAGACAGACACACACACACACACACACACACACACACTCACTCATTCACACTCACAGATATGTACACTTCTTTCAACCCCCGTTCAGTTAGGAATTTGTCCAAGAAAGATTCATAGCACTGGGACAATTCCCTATGTGCTCCATCCACAGTTGCCAGTAAGTATCTAGTAGACTCTTTGAGCCTGCAGATAACTTTATGCGCTGGTGTGGACATGGGGAAGGGGAAATGAACAGCACATCTGAAACACAAAGCCAGAATGATTGGAGTATGAAAGATGGGCAGCGATCAGGCCAGTTGTCATGTTGCAAACCAGGACTAAACCTCTTCCAAATAGATTTGAAAGCGGCGAAAACAGTCATAACAGGCAAACACACACACACACACACACACACACACACACACACACACACACACACACACACACACACACACAACACACACACACAACACACACACACACAACAACACACAACACCACACACAACACACACACACACACACACACACACACACACACACACACACACACACACACACACACACACACACACACACACACACACACACTACAAGTTGTCTCTGAAGAAAGTTTATGCCTATGATAGGGTCATTGTTTAAGATCCACAGTCAGGGAAACGGGCTTCAGGATGAATAACGATACCCTTAGGGGCTGTTCATACTGAGATGTCCTTAGGGGGTCTTCACACAAAGATATGGGTGGATAATAATTGGCACAATTTTGAACAAAGCAACATTGTTTTATTCCTGAAAAGTACGTTTGTTCTTCAGAATACATAAAAATCAATTTATTCAATTTCCCTAAGCTATTTTTCAGGATGGAGTATAGGTATCACATGAGCCATTTGCGTGTACATAAAATATTTTGTCAGAAACTCTTTTTCTTATAACTTTTTCACAATTTATGTGTTATAATTCTATTTTATGCTCAAAGCTGGTAACTTCCAGCTGTAAGAGAAGTCCGCATGACTTACTGCTACTATCCTTGAGTAGTAAAGTGTACTTAAGTCTGAAGTCTGATCTATGCTTCAATACATTTAGAATATGAGGACTCTTGATCGGTTTGGCATTTGACCTATATCGATTTTGATGAAAGGCTGTCGAAAATTGTAATTAGTAAATATGTAAGAAAAATAGAAATTTCGGGGGTTAGTTTAACAATTCAAATTCTCCATTAGCTAGACATGTGACTCGCAACTAGTAAAAGGTAAGAAACAGATGTAAGCAATACAGCCCAATCCTTATTCGTTATTCCATACTCAGGTTTGTTGGGTTTTTTTTTTATAGAGCCGTGGGTTCAAGCTCGGATATCTCGAGTTCAATCCTTGCTTGTACCATTTTTAAGCGGCCTGCTCACTGCCCATATCAACATTTTTTTAATTCTGTGGGGAAGGGGGAGGTCAGCTTACTGTTTTATAGATACCTCTCCCCCCTTTCCATTTCAAAACCTCCCAGCGAATAGCGTTTTGTACAGGCTCAGGAAGTCCTCCAGATATTTGCTGGCAGACTTTGGTGGAGCGCATAAGGAATTGTCTGAGTGCAACGAATCCTTCTTGAACAAACTCCAAACTCTACATGCAGACATACCGATAGACAAGACAGACTCCTCTGGTCTGTCTAAACTTTGTCGTCCCCATTTCAGAGAAGAAGGGAGCATAAAGTATCCACTAAATCCCATTTGGCTCAGACGATGAGAGGCTTAATACAACCAGTCCCCAGAGCTTCAGGACACTGTACAGCATTTAGCAGGTGGTAGTGACGATAATGGCCTGGTCTTCTCTACAGAGACTTCAGTATGGTACTGCCACAATGCGAAAATATATCTACAGAATAATTGCACAGTATTTAGTAATGATGATAATAAATAGATAAATAAGTAAATAAATAAATAAATAAATAAATAAATAATAATGATACTAATGCCAATAATAACAAGAACATTACTACTACTACTACTACTACCACTACTACTACTACTACTACTACTATGGTGCTGAGGTGCCATCTGTGGTGCTACGCTTGATATCAAGAACATACTTCTGATTGCTTAATAACGGAGACAACATATTGTTTTGTACGATAACGCTAAACCCCGAAAGTATTTTTGAACAATAATAACACAATTTAACTTTTAGATCTGCGCAATAATGACTTTCTCCTAACAGCTTTTTCTATGCAAAAATGGATCTGTATGATATTCAGATAACAAAACAAAACCAAAAAAAAGTACAAACTTCATACAATTGTTTTTACGATATCGGCACTACATTCCAACACCTACTTCAGTACGACGATGACTCTATTTTTATGAAGATATTTTTCTCTGTGTGAATGCTGATTTTCACAGATATTCAAGTACGTTACATACGCGCGCGCGCGCGCGCGCGCGCGCGCACTTACACACACACGCATACACGAACATACACCAACACACAGAAACACACATACACACACGCATACACGCACACAACACGCAGGCAGTCAGGCACACACATACGTACACTCGCACGCATGACAGAAATATGTTTATGATGATACCACTCTCTCCTTTTCAACGATAGCTTGACATGAACCTCTATCTGAATCAAACAGCCAGCATTCAAGCAAACAGAAACCAAAAAATACAGGAAGATAGACTGAGAACTCAAATTTAGTTCACAAAACAAAACAGGCTCAAATTTTAGGCCAGCTGATTTGTGTCAAGTGTACACAATTCAGTTTCTTTTTCTTTCTTTCTTTTCTTTCTTTCTTTCTTTCGTTCTTTCGTTCTTTCGTTCTTTCTTTTCTTTCGTTCTTTCTTTCTTTCTTTTCTTTCTTCTTTCTTTCTTTCTTTCTTTCTTTATGTTTTTTTTAGGATCATCGCACTCAGGGAGGTTTGTGCTCACCATTTTTTTCTTTTTTCTTTTTTCGTCATATTTTCTGTGCCACCTTAAAGGCCACAGAAACTGGCACAGTCTATTTTTACAATGCGATGATGATGATGTCGATGAGGATGATAAATATTGATGCTATGAGTTCCATCTAGGATTGAGACTGCGTGACAGGGCTGTACTCTACGCTTACTATCATAATATATTCTGGCGTCAACTATTCCCGAAAGATACAGACTCCTGTGGTGCTTGCCAGAAGATTTGAGCAACACCCTCAATGACGCATCCGTGAAGTGGATGAAACTCGAGCCGTAAAATCCCACATTGATTTTTAAAGGGACTGATGAGGATTCGAACCCACAACCTTCCAGTCGGCAGTCCGTTGCGTTGACCACCACACCGCGGCGACTGGTCACACAATTTAGTTTCAGTTTCACTTTCTCAAGATGATGTCTCCGCGCTCGGAATGAATTCCATATGCACTAACGTCACAGGTGCCATGAAATGTAGAAGATACGAGAATGATTATGGCATAAGCCTTAAACTTGCACATAAATCATGAGGTGGCTAGGTCCTGAGGTTCTATCTAGCCTATGAAAAATGGACACAGCCAGCCATCAGACAGCCAGCCAGCCAGCTAGCCAGACAAACAGATACACTACAAATACTCGTACACACACAAAATACAAACAAATAAAACTCAGGATAAAAACAGCAGCAACACAACTATCCTGGCCGTTTCAGTTCAACTGGAAAAAAATATCCATTTTCGTGGATAATTTGCTCCTGTCTGGTTTTGTGAACCAAATACGTTTTTTCATTGTTTTTGGCGCATTTCTGGTTTCTATGTATTTCTATACAATATGCATGGTGTGGGACAGATATGATACAATGTATCACAGTCTTATCACTGTTTCATGATATTTTTTTTCTTCACGTCTGAATCATAACTTAACATACACTCCTAGACAATTATGGAACTGTTTCCTCTGTAGACTTCTGTACAAAAGTAACACGATTTTGTCTTAGTGTGACAGGTACTTTTGAATGATGATGAATATAGGCATACTCATTGTGATCATATATATTATGAGCATATAACATTTACGTTCGGAAGTAACAGGAATAAGATCTAACCTAACCTAACCTAACCTAACCTAATCTAACCTAACCTAACCTAACCTAACCTAACCTAACCTAACCTAACCTAACCTAACCCTACCTAACCTAACCTAACCTAACCTAACATAACATAACACAACACAACAGAGCGTAGCATAGCACGACACGACACAGCATGACACCACACGACGCAACACAACACAACACAACACAAATGAACACAACACAACACAACAATATTTCTCAATCATAATGCTGCAGTATCTATCATGCATATAGATATATATATCTGTACATATGTATGTGTATATATATATATATGAGTACATATATACTTTTGTACTACTTTTGTACAATAATGCCAGATTATCTTGACACCTAGGGCAACAGACTAAACCTCATGTCCGGCTAACGGTGGTCAGTAATGTGTGGACTATATCGATTGTGATGTGTATGCTTTCTTCTCTCTGTCTCTCTCTCTGTCTCTTTGTCTGTCTCTCTCACACATTTTCTCTTCGTCTCCTCACTTGCTGTCTGTCTCTCTCACATCATATGTCTGTCTGATTGTGCTGTCTTCCCTTCTCTCCCTGTAAGTTGTTGTCTCTCCTTTCTCCTCTCTGTATCTCTCCTCTCACTCTCTGTGTCTGTGCCTCCCACTCTCTCTCACCATCATATGTTACGATCTGTATTATTATTGATGACACGTCTTTTCCCTGTACAGTGTGTCTGCCAAGGGCGTGAGAGAGATAAAAAGGATGTCCGTTGTTTCCCTTGGGCATTCTGCTCAATACAGCTTATGTTGTTTATGTTGTTTGCATTTGTTGTTCCATGTGCTATGGATTTTTACTGGATTCTCAGAGCTTAGTTTTTTGTGTATAGTTTTCTTCGTAGTGTTTTTGTTGTTGTTGTTGCTGTTGTTTGCTTGTTGTTGTTTGGTTTGTATTTGGTTTTATGTAATTCATTATCTGTAGGCTATATTTTTTAAAGTTGAGAGTGTTATGGACTTTGAATTAATTCGTTTTTGTAAAGAACAACTATTTTCTCCTTTTTTTCTCTCTTTTGTCTTTCCCTCTCTGTCAGTCTGTCTGTCCCTCTTTCTTTGTCTTTCTTGTTGTCTGTCTCTCTTTGTTATTAGCATTATCGTTTATCATGGCATTAGAATATGATACTTTTTATTTTTTGAAGCAAGACAGATTAGTGTGTGGTGTATAAAACAAGGGTGCTGGAGGGTGGGGGAGATGCTGGGGGCAACGAGAGATAGAGATGGCTGGAAAGTCCATGGTCGCCAACGCCATGCGGCAGGGCACCTGATGATGATGATGATGATGTATAAAACAAATGCCAGACTCATAGTCAAGACAAAATACGATTAAAAACCACGCCAAAAAAAAAAAAAGTCTTCTGCAAACAAACAAAACACAAAACAGTGATGAAGGTAGACAGACAAAGACACAACAATCGATTTTACCATAACAGAAATATCTTTAAGGAGAATGCAGAAGACTTTTCGAATTTAGAGACTGGGAGCTAACAGAAGAAGAAAACGCCCACAAATGACAACCTTGTAGGAGCCAGCTCATAGGTGATTCACCCGATGTCCTTGCGTTCCCTTTGCACATAGAAACCACGCAGCAGCCTTTGATCATAATACCTGTGGTTGGGAATGACACAAATCGAAATCTCCAGGTGACTGTGAGAAGTCATTTGTTACTGAAGTTACAGATAGGTAGCAGGCAAGATTATTGCTTCCTTCGTCTGTCTGTCACAGAGTCATTAGGTACAGGTGTCTCGATTCATGTCTTCTTCTTTGATCTATGCTTTGATCTCACCGACCGCAGACAGAAAGGTAAAGGTGGCCATTTTTATGTGATTGACTATTAAAAATGTGCAAAGATGTTTCTTTTCACACTCAGTCTACTATTCCTTGTCACAATAACAAAAGCGATTTTCAATATTTTATCTGTCTGGCTGTCTGTCTGTCTGTCTGTCTGTCTGTCTGTATGTCTGTCTATCTATCTATCTATCATTACATTCAAAGTGTTTTTTTCACACTCTGTCTACTATTCCTTGTCACAGTAACAAAACAATTTTCAATATCTTATCTGTCTGTCTGTCTGTCTGCCTGTCTGTCTGTCTGTCTGTCTGTCTGTCTATCTGTCTTATCTATCATTCTATCTATCTACCTATCTCTATATCCATGGAGTATTTAGGCATTCGTCTCATGCTTGATCTTTTGAATACCAGATGGCGATTTACCTCTTCCATCTCTCTCTCTCTCTCTCTCTCACTCACTCTCTCTCTCTCATCTCATCCTCTCTCTCTCTCTCTCCTCTCTCTCTCTCTCTCTCTCTCTGAATCTCTTCTTCCTCACCGCGAAATTACAAAGAATTAATCAGAAAAATGAGTTGTAGTTTTTTTTTTAAGGGAGACTCGTTGTACTCATTATTTTATACGTACTCCACCAAAATCGGGCAATAAATCCTGGCATATTTTAAAATAACTATGCGCCACCTGAGAATCGAACCTACGACCCCTGCACACACACGCACTACACCACACACACACACACACACACACACACACACACACACACACACACAACACACACACACACACACACAAACACACACACACAACATACACACACACACATACAACATACACACATACACACAAACAGACATACACATACACACAGAGACATAAACGCAAAGAAACACCTACACACGTGCGCGCGCGCGAACACACAACCACCCCAACACACAACAACACACACACACACACACACACACACGCACATAAACAAATCATCACACCAACAAAACATTTTCAGAACAAAACAACAACAACAACAACAACAAAAATAAATAAACGAAACAAGATATGTGACGTAAGCATAATGTTTGCTTGTCTGCAAGCGCGAAAAACGTGATGCTGAAAACAAAAAAAGACTGCCTTGAATTTCTTGAAATCGTTA
Organism: Monoplex corrugatus; assembly: GCA_030674185.1. Classification (NCBI taxonomy): domain Eukaryota; kingdom Metazoa; phylum Mollusca; class Gastropoda; order Littorinimorpha; family Ranellidae; genus Monoplex; species Monoplex corrugatus. The sequence goes on along the minus strand of CM060305.1, from coordinate 42,659,318 downwards.
GAAACGTGCAGATCGGAGACATGAATCTGTTGCTGATTTCGCTGTCTTTGTTCTGGCACCGTTGTAAGACATTCTCTGTAGCTGTCTTTGTTCTGGCTCCGTTGTAATACACTCCTTGTAGCTGCCTTTGTTCTGGCACCGTTGTAAGACACTCCCTGTAGCTGTCTTTGTTCTGGCACCGTTTAGCCCTCCTGTAGCTGACCTTTGTTCTGGCACCGTTGAAAGACACTGCCTGTAGCTTGCCTTTGTTCTGGCACCGTTGTAACTCCCTGTAGCTGCCTTCGTTCTGGCACGTTGTGAAGACACTCCTGTAGCTGTCTTTGTTCTGGCACCGTTGTAAGACACTCCTTGTAGCTCCTTTGTTCTGGCACCGTTGTAAGACACCCCCTTGTAGCTGCCTTTGTTCTGGCACGTTGAACTCGTAGCTGCCTTGTTCGCACGTTGGAAGACACTCCCTGTAGCTGTCTTTGTTCTGGCACCGTTGTAGCTGCCTTTGTTGTTCTGGTACCGTTGTAAGACACTCCTTGTAGCTGCCTTTGTTCTGGCACCGTTGTAACTCCCTGTAGCTGCCTTTGTTCTGGCACTCGTTTTAAGACACTCCCTGTAGCTGCCTTTGTTCTGGCACCGTTGTAAGCCTATGCCTTTGTTCTGGCACCGTTTTAAGACACTCCTGTAGCTTGCCTTTGTTCTGGCACCGTTGTAAGACACTCCCAGTGATGACTTTGTTCTGACACGATCACCGTAGTGCTTTGTACTCACCTGTAGCCTGACTCTTTGTTCTGGCACCGTTGTAAAACTCCCTGTAGCTGCCTTTGTTCTGTCACCGTTGTTAGACACTCCCTTAGCTGCCTTTGTTCTGGCACCGTTGTAAGGCACTCCTTGTAGTACCTTTGTTCTGTCTGGCACCGTTGCAAGTCACTCCCTGTAGCTGCCTTTGTTCTGTCTGGCACCGTTGTAAGTCACTCCCTGGTGAAAGCAAGGCATAAGTGTAAAAATCATTGGAACTGAAAACATTCTGAGATTTTCGTCTTGGCCCGTCGGCTCTGACTCACACGTGCACTGGAATATTCGTGTGGACTTTTACGTGTATAGCCAGTTTCCAGCCCGTTTGTGTTACAGTGTGTGTATGACTGTGTGTGTGTGTGTGTGTGTGTGTGTGTGTGTGTGTGTGTGTGTGTGTGTGTGTGTGTGTGTGTGTGTGTGCCTGTGTGTGTGTGTGTGTGTGTGCTGTGTGCGTGTGTGTCTGTGTGCGTGTGTGTGGTGTGTGTGCGTGTGTGAGTGTGTGTGTGTATGTGCGTGTGTGTGTGTGACGTGTGTGCGTGCGTTCATGTGTGTGTGTGTGCGAGAGAGAGAGAGAGAGAGAGAGAGAGAGAGAGGAGAGAGGGGGAGGGTGTGTGTGCGTGTGTGTGTGTTTGTGTGTTGTTGTGTGTGTGTGTGGTGTGGGGTGGTGTGTGTGTGTGTGTGTGTGTGTGTGTGTGTATGTGTGTGTGTGAAAGAGGTTTGAAATATTTTATGGTTTTGTTACGTTGATGCTGACATATGCGTGCGTGAGTGTGCGTGTGCATGAATGAGTGTGATGTGTGTGCATGTGTGTGGTGTATGTGTAGTGTGTGTGTGTCGTGCATGTGTGTTTGTATATGTGCGTGTGTGTGTGCTTCAGTCTGTATATATATGTGTGTGTGTTTCGCGCTTGCGTATGTGTGTATGTGTAAAACATGCGACAGTGACACACCTGCAGGCCATGTTTTCTTGCTGCTTTGGAAAGGGAAAATACTTGAACCTTGCATTTTCAATCTTTTTTTTTTACTTTACCATTAAGATATCTATACTCCTATTCTTATTAGTGTGCATGTTGGGTGATTTCTTTGTTCTTTGCCATCAAGCACTGTAGGACATGTACGCCAGGATCTTTAGCCTACGTGTGTGATGTTCTTCATGCGTATACACTCAAAGACAGTTTAAGCGCAAGCAGTTACTCACATTACTACCATGGGAGACTGGAAAAACATTCACCCTTCACTATTAGGCAGTATCCAAAAGGGTTCGAACACACACCTTCCAATTAGAATACTAGTAACCTAACCTCTCAACTGTCACGCTTGTCAGGATAGTACTCTTTGAGGCCTGGCTGATTCAGAGGCTGAGCTGCACCCCTCCCCCCCCTTTCAATCTGACCGTACAATTTTCATCCTGACTGGGGGAGAGAGAGAGAGAGAGAGAGAGAGAGAGAGAGAGAGAGAGAGAGAGAGAGAGAGAGAGAGAGAGAGAAACGGGTGTAGACAGTAGTAAGGGATGGTGTAGGATGGTGGTGAGTGTGTAGGGGTGAGGTGGTAGGTGGGTAGTGTGTAGTAGGCCTGTTAGAATAGTGTATGAGACAGAAACTCTTTTACGACAAGGTACATTTGCTGATAAAGAATATTACAATTGGGCATTGTTTTTACAGTCAAGCTGTATTTTCATTATACAATGTTATAACAGATTCTACAATTTCTATAAAATTAACCATAAACCTACAGATTGTTCTGTAGAACTACAGTGGTGATGATGAATTACTTTAGAATGATAAATATAAGTACATCTTACGTTGCCAATTAAACGTATGATGGTCATGTTTTGTATAAGGATAATGACATAGTCAAGAAGGCGGTCCGAATACAGTGTTATAAAAGGTACCACTTTGTAAGGTTTTGTCACAACCTGACAGGGAACTTCTTTCTGGTAAAGCCACAGTTTGACAGATAACCCCGTATTTTCCTGGCAGACACTTGTGTCAGTTTTGACTGCTAATTCTGTACGATAATGTCTAAGTATCCTGGCACAAAGGGCATCAGACTAAACCCATTATGTCTGGCTAACAATGGTCAGTAATGTGAGGCTTGTATCGATCTGTGATCTTTATTCTGTATATTAACTGTCTGGGTGGAAAGAGACTAGACCCTCTGGAAAAATGGCTTAGGTTAGGTTTTAAAAAGAATGGATGGAAACATAATCTGGAGCAATAAGAGATATAAAACAATATTGTCAAATGAGCCCAGAATAATTTTTTGTATCACTTCCGCCAAACAGGCTCATTTTGATCATACACAGATGATGTCCTTTACACCCCATGCAATCATACACCCACACAGAACTAACAGTACAGGCTGTCTGAAACAGTTTAGAGAGCATAAAAGAACACATGCGAAAAGTCGTCTTCCAGACGTGTTTGACATTTATTTTCATGTATGCTGCTTTTGGCGTTTTCACCTTGGCGTACACAGTCAGTTTCTTTGGGTGGTCGTCCAAAGGTGCTCATAATATTATGGAGAAGAAAAGACAAGTCTGTAAATGGCAATGCAAAATCCGCTGAACACTTGCACTTCGCTCAAAGACAGAGAGACTAAAAAAAGCAGCAAGAGAAAAATTAAACAGACACATAAAAACAATATGTATAATACTTATTTCTAATGCCCATAAACATGTCCAGACGGTTGTATTACACGCATGTAGGTTTTTTACTTTTCCATTTATAACCTTAATGTGTATGTTAAAGCAGGTCATATCACGTCATCACGGAATCTTCACCTGAGACACTATCAGTTTTGAAATGAAGACAAAATAAGACATCAGGAAAACAAAAAGACCCACTTTATTTTTATTTAAACCCTCTCGTTCTGTGTCTTTCTATTCCTCTGTCTGCCGTCCTTCTCTCTCTCTCTGTTTCTCTCTGTCTACCTCTGTCTTTCTCTCTCTATCAGTCTGTCTCTTTCTGTATGAGTGTGTGAGTGTGTATGTGTGTGTGTGTGTGTGTTGTGTGTGTGTGTGTGTGTGTGTGTGTGTGGTGTGTGTGTGTGTGTGTGTTGTGTGTGTGTTTGTCTGTATATCTCTGTTTCTCTGTGTCTCTATTTCTCTCTTTATCTCTGTCTGTCTCTCTATGTCTCTACATGTCTGTCTGTTTGTCTCTGTCTCTCTCCCTCTTTCTCTTCCTCCAGGCTACGTTTGTTTGAAATGCATTTTGGAAGAAGATTTCAAAGTTTTCAATGTGTGTTGAACAGAAAATAGGCAGGATATAAAAACAATGGAACATGAAATACGTGGACATATGTCAAAATTATTTGGTCTTGCAGAAAAAAAAATCTGTGAGGCACAAAGTCAAATGAAAAAAAAAAGGACAAATGCCGTTTCAGCTACACTCGGTTACTCAATGTCAGTGCTCCAGAAATTATAAGGTAGGAAACGTTGCTAAGAGTAAAATAAAGAAGAACGAAATAAAATAAATAAAATAAAATAAAATGAAAATAAAATTAACAAAATAAAATAAAATAAAAATGAATAAAATTAAATAAGATAAAATAAAATAAATAGAATAAAATAAAATAAAATAAAAGAATAAAATAAATGAAACAAACAATAAGATAAAATTAAATTGAAATAAAATGAATAAAATAAGATAAATGAAATAAAATAAAATGAAGTAAAACAAAACAAAATAAAATGAAATAAAGCAAAATAAAATAAATGAAAAAAATGATATAACAAAATGTAATAAAACAAGATAGAGAAAATAAAAGCAAAATATGGTAAATAGAAGGAGAGAGAGAGAGAGAGAGAGAGAGAGAGAGAGAGAAGAGAGAGAGAGAGAGATAAGGCAATTGTAAAAATATATATACTTATGTATGATTATATAAAATGTCTTTCTCATTTTAAAAACCCATAGCCAGGTTGTATCTACTAGCAAACAGTAATTTCCATTTTACTTTTACAAGCTTTTTGTGCTGAAGACCAAGGCATGTAGCCGGCCACTATGAGAATTTCAGCTGTAAAACCCAAAACGGAAAATGGAGACATATCGGTTTGCTTTGGAAGAAACGTATACTGAAAGTTGAATTTTGTCCATTGCTTACCAAATAAATCTTCTCACATGTTCTAGATTCTGAAGGTCAGACTTTACTATTCATGCCATGTAGACACTGATCTCTGCAATGTGCAGGCTGATGACCAGGAGAAAGAGACAGGAAATAAACATGAAGAAATTCCTTTTTCTTGGAATTTTCTGTTTGATTTACTCTTGCAAGTTATCAGTCTCTTCAAGTAAAAAAGATTCAGGTTGTGTTCGAGACTTTCTCTCATCGTCAAAGCTTTCGCTTTACATGATATAAATTGCGTTTCAGTGAAAAGTTCTCAAGGTTTGATACATGTAGAAAAGAAAAGAGGTAGCGTATTAAAGACGCGTAAGATGACATGGAACAGTCGAATGTGAATGTCATCCCGAACTGTTGCAGAACTCAGTATCAGATGAAGGAAGGTTTCAAGAAAGGACAAATGTACAGTCATCCACACATACATAACGAATCTTGCGTAGAACAGAAAGCAAAATGCAACAAACTGGTTTGTGTTTTTGTAACCTTAGTTTTGTCAAAGTCTGTTCTGAAAATTGATCAGATCAACTTGCACTTCAAATAGAAGACTGGAGATGAAGAGAGAAAACACAAAAAGATATGGGGGGGGGGGGGGGGGGGGTGAGAAACAGAAGACAAAAAATTAGAAACAAGAAAATGCAGAACAAACAGGAGGACAAGGAGGGACAAGAAGAAGAAGGAGAAGAAAGGGAGGGAGGAGATGGAGGCGGAGGAGGAGTGGAGAAGAAGAAGAGGAAGAAGAAGAGGAGGAGGAGGAGGAGAAGGAGAAGAAGAAGAAGAAGAGCAAGAACAAGAACAATAAAAACAAGAAGAAAAACAGGAAGAAGAACAAGGACAAGAACGAGGACAAGAACAAGAACAGGAAAACAAAGAATAGTAAGAGCAAAAACAAGAACAAGATTAGACAAAGACGACAACGACGACAACGTCACAGAAGAAGAAGAACAAGAAGAACAAGAAGAACAAGAACAAGAACAAGAAGAACAAAAACAAGAAGAAGAACAAGAAGAACAAGAAGAACAAGAACAAGAACAAAAGAACAAAAACAAGAAGAAGAACAAGAAGAACAAGAACAAGAAGAACAAGATCAAGAAGAACAAGAACAGGAACAAGAAGAACAAGATGAAGAAAAAGAAAAAGAAAGAAGAAGATAAGAATGAAGAAGCACGTGCCAAAAAAAGACTAAAATCAACTAACAAAGATACGAAAATACTTTTGTTCGATACTTTTTGTTAATCCGACATTCAGTCAGCATCTTCTGATAAACATATGTATTCATTTCCCTTTTTCACTTTTAACTTCATGAGTTTGCGAAGAGTATAAACCCACGCCACCACAGCATCTCCCTGCGAGAAAGTATTCACCTTTGAAATAAAGACAAAAGATGAAGCGATATTTGTTCTAGAAACTCGGATTGAAAATATGAGTCTTTATCTCTTTTTATAAAGCTTTTCGTGTTTTCCAGACATTAAATGTCAGAATAAATGTTGATGATACGGAGACACTGGTCTTAGCAATATGTGAGCTGACGCCAAGACAAAGAGACAAAAAACAAAGAAGATGGACGTGTTTCTTTGTAATAGGATTGTCGTATGGATTAAACTTCCAAGGTTTTACGCTAAACAGTAGCCTTCATCAGCTCGGTGTTTACAGCGCCATACTCCTAACGCAGGGGTTGTAGCTTCAACTCTCGAGCCATTGCTTTTTTGTTTGTTTGTTTGTTTGTTTGTTTATATTTTTTTTATTTTTTTATAGAGCTGTGGACAAAAGATCTGAGTTCAGTTCCATACCGCGACATTAAAAAACAAACAAACACACAAACAAACAAACAAACAAACAAACAACAAACAAGCAAACAAATGATAAGCAAGCAAGCAAGCACACAAGCAAGCAAGCAAGCAAGTAACCAACCAACCAACCAAACGAACAAATAAACAAAAAACAACGAAAAACAAAGAAAGAAAGAGAGAAACAAACAAACAAACAAACAAACAACAAACAAACAAACAAACAAATAACAACAAACAAAAAACAAAACAAATGAATAAGCAAACAAACAGCCAAACAACCAACCAAACGAACAAACAAACGAAAAACAAACAAACAAACAAACAAATAGATAAACAGACAAACAAACAAACAAGACACTAGTCTGCTAACTGCCCATCTTAATGTTTCTATCAATCTGGTACTGTCAGCTTACTCAATGTTTGATAGGTCCCTCTCGCTACGTAACTCCCCCCCCCCCCATCCACCCCCATCCACATCCTCCCCCCGAACCCTCCACATTCCAAGATCTTACCAGTGCAAAGTGTTTTGTGCAAGATCAGGAAGTCTGCCAGATAATTGCTGGCAGAGGTCAGATTTTGGTGTAGCGATTATGGAACTACTCAAGTGCGATGAATCTCTCTAGAACTAACTCCACAAACTGCAACTTCACGACGTTTTAGAATAAACAAAAATGAAGATTGTTTTTTTTTTTTTTTTTTAGTCTCTCATTATGTATCATCCCACTCCTATCTGTCTTTTTTTCCATCTGTGTTTCTTTCTCTGTGTCTCCTTCTGTATCTCTTTTCCTTCCCACATCCTCAAGCTTCTTTCTCTTAAAAATGCTTATTACTCGCAGGTCATCAGGTTTACACTTGGTCAAGAAATAAATCGGCAGAATAGATAACAAAGATGCTGTTCTCCCAGTCCCTACTCTCATTCTGTCTTTTCTCTTTTTATTTCTTTCTTTGATAGATACAATACTTTTATGTTTGTCACATCGCGCACGCGAGTGCGCTGTGAATGTATGTATGTGTGTGTATGTATGTATGTGTGTGTGTAAGTGTGTCTGTGAGCGAGAGAGAGAGAGAGAGAGTGAGAGACAGAGAAAGAGACAGAGAAAGAAAGACAGACAGACAGACAGAGACAGAGAGGGAGACAGACAGAGAATGAGAGACAGAGACAGATATAAAGAGAGAGACTGAGTGTGTGTGTGTGTGTGTGTGTGTGTGTGTGTGTGTGTGTGTGTGTGTGTGTGTGTGTGTGTGTGTGTGTGTGTGTGTGTGTGTGTGTGTGTGTGCGGTTATATGCATTTTAGACTTTCTCTCTTTTTTTTCTATTTGAATCCTGAATCAGAATAAGGGCACAGTCCGAGAAATAAAGGAATGTCCATGATTATGTCAGTTTAAAGGGATCTGGCTCAATTCTAAGATCGAAAGCAAATCATACGATTGTCCAGATAAGGAGTGGTGAAGCTGGAACTGGTACAGGTGGCATGGTGGGTGTCTTCGTTGTTGTTGTTGTTGTTGTTATTTTTTCGTTAACGATTGCAATGGTTAATGTCTTTTTTTCATTACTCTTTCTACATGTTCATTATGCCCAACATTTTATTTAGACAGAGGCTCATGTGGTTTAAAGCTACCAATGTACAAAACGGCTGACATAAGCATCTGCTCACTATCGCCACGCAACACCCCCAAACAACAACAACAACAACAACAAAACAAAGAAAGAAAGAAGGGAAGAAAAAAAGAAGGAAGGAAGGAAATAAACATATAAAGAAAGAAAGAAAGAAAGGCAAAGAAAAACAATGCAGAACTACTCTCTGTCTCATCTCACCTCAGCAAAATGGCTAATTGTTAAGAGTGAAAACCACACAAAGAATACGCTCAACACATGCATTGAAGTAGGAGATTACAAGTGCACAGTCTTATCAGAACTGTCCCCTACTGTTTGCAAACTGGCATGAAATTATAGACCCTTTTATTCCGTGTTTGCTGTTACCTATTTCTACTAGAATGACTAAAAATTAATAATCATGATTTTTACAACAACTAAAAAAAACACAACAAACAAACAAACAAACAAATAAACAAAAAAACCCACCTACACACACACATAAAAGTAGAGACGTATATTGGGGAATGATGAAAAAAACAAAACAACAACAAACAAACCCACACATAAAAGAACTACAGAAACAAGTGAGGTACAATGTTCGGTGTACAAAGTCATTTGTCACTGGTAACCAGTTTCAACGGAAATCTCTTCTCGTTCTGTTTCTCCGTGGAGACACAAACTGCTGCTGCTGTTTCCTGTGTTAAGCCTCCAAAGGATTCCGGCCAAGAGCTCGTGAAATGTTTTAAATAGGATTTACGAGCAACAGAGAAGAGTGTGTGTGTGTGTGTGTGTGTGTGTGTGTGTGTGTGTGTGTGTGTGTGTGTGTGTGTGTGTGTGTGTGAGAGAGAGAGAGAGAGAGAGACAGACAGACAGAGAGAGAGAGAGAGAGACAGACAGACAGAGAGAGAGAGAGAGAGAGAGACAGAGAGAGAGAGAGAGAGACAGAGAGAGAGAGAGAGCATTTCTTTTGGTTGATTTTTCACTGGTCGATTTGTTTGGTTGTGTGTTGTGATTGTGCCTGACAATCGTTTTGCTTTTCTTTTTCAATCACATAATGGCATTCTTTTCTCTTTTCGTCTCTGTGTCTGCCTGCGTGACTGTCTGCCTGTCTGCCTGTCTGCCTGTCTGCCTGTCTGCCTGTCTGCCTGTCTGTCTGCCTGTCTGTCTGCTGCCTATCTGTCTGCCTGTCTGTCTTAATCTCAGTCTCTTGATCTCAGTTTATGTACGTTCTGTCTTTGAATAAGATGTGCCAATATTGATTTCTCTAAAGTTTCTGTTGCATCTCAACTGACTCTGCATAAGATAACAGGCTTAACGGAAAGCCATTTTACACACACTTTTCGGACGCATTAGACCTATTTTTTTCCACAACCTTAGAAGAAAACCCTACACAAATCTCTCGACTAGTTATAGAACTGTGACGTTGTATTCTTTTTATTGCTTAGAATAAATTACCACATTTCCAGTTCTCTCTTTTTCTTTTCTCCCCTTGTTTCTTCTTTCTTTGACTTTTCTTTCATTTTTTATATCACGTTTTTTTCTTCTTTTTTTTTTTTAACCTTTATCTTTAGCAATGTAGTAGAGTCATGGCAAAATGCAAATAATAGTGATACACTTGGCGGAGGGCACGTAGGTATATCATTGATTCTTTCCAACTTTTAAGAATACGATTCAGACATCGGTCACACCATAATTAAGATTCAGACATCGGTCACACCATAATTAAGAGACAAGTGAAGCCATATATCTATCATTTTTCTCTGACTGTCGTTGATAAGGTCTCCTAACTGTCCGGAGAGTGGTGAGGCATTGATGCTCTGGGTCCCATCCACACCCTTGAGTGTTTGTTGTTCAATTTAGATAGGAAGTGATTCCGTCTATGATATAAGCGTATGTCCTTCATTTGTCACCCTGTCTGTGTCTGTGTCTGTCTGTCTGTCTCTGTCTGCCTCTCTTTCTCTCTGTCTGTCTTTTTCTCTCTCTCTGTTTCTGTCTCTGTCTCTCTTTTTCTCTGTCTCTCTCTCTCATTACCTCATTGTATTATGTTGGCTTGTATTTAATTCATCATTTTGCATTTGATTTGATTGGACTGGATTGGAGTCACATGATACATTTACTGTCATGATTGACTCTTAATGCAAAATTTGGCCTACTTCAAAGGCATCGAACAAGAGACAACGTTAACAGTTTCAGTTTTCCCATGAGCTACCATGG
>CM060305.1:42616319-42643819 GCA_030674185.1 Monoplex corrugatus | reverse complement strand
GTTTAGGTTCAAGTTCATACTTCTTATAGCCCAGCTGACTACTAGAGCCATATCATGGATAACACTACGTCAAAAACGACAGCCAGGTTAAGATAAAATATAAAGACAACAGTTAAAAACCAAGCTCACCGTTAACCTTGCAAGTCTAAAATGCAGTTAAAGAAAAACAAAAAGCATACTCAGATGTAAAATCATATTAGGTGGAATATATTGATCTCAGTAAAAACTGGAAAATTGCAACAGGAAGGACATCCCTGAAGAGGTTAAAAAAAGTGCACAAACAAACAAACAAACAAACAAACAAACAAACAAACAAACAAACAAACAAACAATCAAACAATCAAACAAACAACAAATAATAAAGAGAGAAATGGTGTGATGGTAGAGAAACACGGAAGCAGCGTATGATGGACTGTGCACTACGTCACATGTCGCTGGCAATCACCGTGAACAACGTGGTCACAGAAATCTCTGTTCTTCATGCCCTCCTTTGGAGACACAAATGGCTGCTGATGTTTTCTGGGCTAAACCTCAAAGGGATTTCAGCCAGGAGCTCACTAGTGAAATGCTTTAAATAGGAATTACGAGCAACAGTGAAGTGAGGGGTGCCATTTCCTTTGGCTGGTTTTTACCCCAGGCTGCGTGTTGTGTGCTTGTGTGTTTGTTGGGATAGAGACTAGGAATTAGTTTTACGTTTTCATTCCAGCACTGCTGTTTGTGTTCTCTCCTTTGCTTTCCTCTCCCTCTCTGTCTCTGTCTCTTTCTCCCTCCCTCCCTCCCTTCCCCTCTCTCTCTGTCTCTGTCTCTGTCTATGTCTCCCTCCCTCCCTCCCTCCCCTCTCTCTCTGTCTCTGTCTATGTCTCCCTCCCTCCCTCCCCTCTCTCTCTCATTTTTCATCTTTTCTCCTCGACTGACCAAAAATTGACATGATAATTACGTATTGATGAACATAAAACAAACATACAAAATAACAAAAAATGTATAAAAATCCTTTCGTTCTCTCTTGTTTTCTTTTCTTTCAGTCTTTCTTTCTGTCTGTCTGTCTGTCTTTCTTTCTTTCTTTGCTTCTTTCCTTCTTTCTTTCTTTCTTCCTTTCAACTCTCTTGTTATTTCAATTCTCTCCTTTTTGGTTTTCTTCTTCTCTTTTTTCTCTCTCTTTCTTTGCTCTTTTCTGCTTGTGTGTGTCTTATTTTCCATTCTCTCATTCTCTCAACTTACTGTGTTAAAGTCATGACGGGGTGCAAAAACCATTGATGTACTTTTCAGCAGTAAAGGGCACACCAGTGCACCATTGATCAATCATAACCTTTACATGTACAGATACAATTCAAACACGAGACACATACAATGATTAAGTCATGTGATGCCATTTACAGACATAAGCTGACGTAAGTGGTGTCTCACAGTCTATCTGTTATTAATCAGCTCTCTTACATATATATATACACACAGGAATGCACACACACTCACACACACACGGACAAACACGAAACAAACACACACACACACACACACACACACACACACACAACACACACACACACACACACACACATGTATGCACACACAGACACACACACACAAACACAAACACAAACACACACATACGAACATGTATGCACGCACACACACACACACACACACACACGCGCGCGCGCGCGCGCGCGCGCCACACACACACACACAACACACAACACACACACACACACACACACACACACACACACACACACACACACACACACACAACACACATTTCAAACGCTTTCCTTAAAAATGGAACAGTATAGCGGTCTCATACATTGGTCATTCTGGTAGGCTACCATAAACTTACACAACAACACACACATACACACAGGCATGCACACACCCAAACGCATACACGCACACACGTACGCACACACACATACACACACACACACACACACACACACTACAAACGGTGTCCTTAAAAAACTAAAAAGTATAGCGGTCTCATAGACTTGTCATTCTGGTAGGCTACCATAGACTTACACAACACACACACACACACACACACACACACACACAGAGAGAGAGAGAGAGAGAGAGAGAGAGAGAGAGAGAGACAGAGAGAGAGAGAGGCATGCACGCACACTCACAAATACACACGAACACACACACACACACACAGAGAGAGAGAGAGAGAGAGAGAGAGAGAGAGAGAGAGAGAGAGAGAGACAGAGAGAGAAAGAGAGACAGAGAGAGAAAGAGAGAGCACGCACGCACACTCACAAGCATACACGAACACACACACACACACAACACACACTCACACACAACACACATACACACACACACACACACACACATCACACACACTCACACACACACACACACACACACACACACACACACACACACACACACACACACACACACACACACACACACACACACACACACACAGTATACCGGTCTCATAGATGTGTCATTTTGGTAGGCTACCATAGACTTCAAAAGTTAACACTCAGTCCCCGAGGAAATGTAATGTTCACTGTCGTCCTTCTACAAAGGAGTTAGCATCTCCTTGTACTCTTTCTCTTGGTTTTTTTTCTTTTGCATTCCTTTCTCTTTCAAGCTCTGTCATAGTCATATTTGACCATAGAGCAATAGGCTACTTCCCTTTAGTTGTTTTGCCACGCTATTCAGATAGACAGACACACACACACACAGAGACACACGCACGCGCTCGCGCGCGCACATTCTCACGGACATGCATACACATACACATACACATACACACACCACACACCCACACACTCACATACACATATGAATGCACAGAAAGAGAGAGAGAGAGAGAAAGAGAGAGACAGACAGACAGAGACAGAGACAGAGAGAGAGACAGAGAGAGAGAAAGAGACAGACAGACAGAGGCAGAGAGAAGGGAGACAGAGAGACAGAAAGAGAGGGAGTGAGACAGAGAAGGGAGACAAAGAGACAGAGAGACAGGGAGACAGGGAGACAGACAGGCAGACAGACAGACAGAGAGAGAGAGAGGAGAAAGAGAGAGAAAGAGAGAGAGAGAGAGAGAGAGAGAGAGAGAGAGAGAGAGAGAGAGAGAGAAGAGAGAGAGAGAAACGCGAGTCGACTAATACCAATACTTATAGAATTTAGTTTCCTGTCCAGCGTATTATTTTCTTTCCCTTCCCTTTGCTTTCATTTCCTTTCGATTTCCTTCTTTTCCTGTACGTATCTATATAGTCCTTTCGTTTTCTTCTTGTCTTTTTCATTTTCTTTTCTCATACAGCAAAGTACCTCGGACACATAAATGAATTATGTCACGGAGAATTTGTTTTCCCCAAGACAAAATTCCTGATACAAAGCGACCAACAATTTAATTCTAAACTTAGGGACAAAAAAACAGTCAAATCAGACCAAAATTAATAATTCTGTTAAGATCATATCGTGTTACAGTCTCGGTCGAAATTATGTGACAGAGTAATGTGGCATACAATAGAATCTACTTTTTAAAAAAAATCATTTTCTGTACTGAAGTCGTGAATATTTTCTATCAATCATTCTTGTTTTTTTTCTTACATTCATTCATTCATTCATTATATTCATTCATTCATTCATTCATTCATTCATTCAGTCAGTCAGTCAGTCAGTCAGTCAGTCAGTCAGTCAGTCAGTCAGTCAGTCAGTCAGTCAGTCAGTCAGTCATTCAATGAGTCATTCATTTGGTCGTTCGTTCGCTCGTTTGTTGTATTTTTTCTTTGCCTTATTTCTGTTTTTCGTTGTTGTCTTTGTTTCTTTCTTGTTGCCTTTCTTATTTTCTTCTTTTTGTCTTTTTTCCGAATTTTTTCTTTCTGTTTTTCCCTTGTTTTCATGTTTTCATATAATCAGAGACATATGAGTTTTTTCTGTCCGTTTGTCTGTCGGTCTCTTTGTCTCTCTTTCTCTGCCTCTGTGTGTATGTGTATGTGTATGTGTATGTGTGTTGTGTGTGTGTGTGTGTGTGTGTGTGTGTGTGTGTGTGTGTGTGTGTGTGTGTGTGTGTGTGTGTGTGTGTGTGTGTGTTTTGTTGTGTTGTGTGTGTGTGTTGTGTGTTTGTGTTGTTTGTTTTTTTGTTGTATGTGTGTGTGTGTTTGTTTGTGATTTGTGTATGTTGTGTGTGTGTGTGTGTTGTTGTGTTGTGTGTGGTGTGTGTGTGTGTGTGTGTTGTGTGTGTGTGTGTGTGTGTGTGTGTGTGTGTGTGTGTGTGTGTGTGTGTGTTTGCGTACGCTTGCTTGCGCTTATTTCAACAAAAATTTCTTCAAATCTCTGATGCCTTAAACTGAGTGAGCATAACGAATACAGACTATTAGTTTCTTTTCTTGCTGGCCTTCTCCACATTGTAAAAATGGTAAGAGTTTTAATGGATAGCCTTATAAATGTGTTGTGTAATAATGCTTAGATGAAATAGAAGATGGAAGAATGGCTGGGCTATCTCGTTCTTCTTATTTTTCTTTCCTTCCTTGGATCGGTCGTCTGTCTGTTCTGAATGTCAGTTTATTAGACTCGTTTATTTGTTTCTTTAGTTTGTTTCGTTTTCTTGCTTTTCTTCTGTTTTCTTTTTTTTTCTTTCTTTTTCATTACTTAGTTCTTTCATTTTTTTGGTCTGTGTCTTTCCCTGTGTCATTATATGTATACCTCTATCTCTCTTTTTGTCTTTGTCTTTCTCTGTGTGTGTGAGGGAGGGAGAGAGAGAGAAAAGAGACAGACAGAGAGAGACACACACACACCCCCACACACACAACACACATACACACACACAGAGTCGGTGTGTATGCGTGCGTATGTGTATGTATGTGAGTATATCGCCATAAAGATTGATGTGTATAGAGCAGTAGCACTGAACATCCTGCTTTACAGCTGCGAGACCTGGACCACCTATCAACGACACATTAAACAGTTCCACAAAATTTGTCTGCACAAGATCCACAATATATCATTGGCAAGCTCAAGTGTCCAACCTTCAAGCTGTGAAGAAATGTGGATTACCAAATATGCAGGGTATACTCATCAAATGTCAGCTCCATTGGATCGACAGGACGCATCGTCTGTATGGAAGACAGCCTCATCCAAACAATGCTCCCAACAACACGAACAGCTGAAACCAGGACGCCGTGATCAGGGAAGACCATTAAAGCAATACAAAGATGTCGGGAATCCCAACCTCATCAGATGTAGAGCTAATCAACTCCACCAACGGTGAAAACGTGACCCAGCAGAGTAATCGGCGACATCATTGCCAACAGGGCACAGTCCCATTTGAACAGTGCAGAACAGCTGCTATTTAATAAGACAGGAACCAGGGGAAGGAGGGCCCAAGGTGACAGGACTCCTTCCTATACAGTGCCCCTGTGGAGAAAAACATACGCCTCCAGCATGAACACACATACCAGCGATGACGAAAGAAAGAAAGAAAGATAGATATAAAATAATATATATATATATATATATATATATATATATATATAGAGAGAGAGAGAGAGAGAGAGACAGACAGACAGACAGAGAGAGAGAGAGACAGACAGACAGACAGAGACAGAGAGACAGACAGAGACAGAGACAAAGAGAACGACAGAGTCAGACAAAGCGCAAAGTCAACATAGATGGCACCGATGCAATGCTGTTTCTTTCTTTGTGTCCCTGATTGCCATGGTTTGTGGTAACTGTGCTACACTGCCTGGTGAGAAAGGGCAGTCATGTTCTTTCTTTCAACGCACAAGTATTCATTTAGCAGTACAGCTCGCACGTATCGTTTTGTTCCGGTTAAGATTTCAGTAGAGAGGATGGGAGTAAGTGTAGACTACAACCCTGTCACGCAGTCTCAATTCCAGATGGAGCCCCATAAGCAATATCGTTAGCATCTTCATTTTTATTATTACAGCACTGTGAAAAATTGTACCACTGTCTGTGGTCTTTCGTACCTGCTGTTATGATGACCTCAGTTTTGATGGGTTCGGAGGTGTGTTAGAAATCCGAAATGAGCAGCGGAGGGACAGTGACACAGGAGTAGCGCATAAAATAGGACAACAAACAAACAAAAATAAAACATTAAAAAATAATAAAAACAAAACAAACAAAAAACAAAACAAACAAAAAACAAACACCTAAAGCAAATAAAACAGCAAATCAAAACAAAACAAACAACAAAAAAGCAATCCAAAATAAGTGCGACTGCCTGTGTTCAAGCAAACAAGAACCAGAAAAAAAAAGCATGAAAATAGAATCAGAACGTGTATTTAATAAAACCAGACAAGACAGGCGCAAATTTTCGGCCAGTTGGCCTTTGTCAAGCGTAAACGTAATGTCACAAACAAATAAACACCAGATACAAAAAATATGACAAAAAAGACTAACTTCCCTGCTGCTTCGTCCAGTGGGGAAAAGGACTGAAAAAAGCAAACAAACAAAGGTGTATTCCTGTCCACCACTACTACCACCATTACCCCCCCCCCCCCCCAAAAAAAAAAAGAAATCTCTTCCCTGGGAATATGATAGGAGATTAGATAAAAAGAATGGAAGGAAGGAAAAAGCTGGGTCAGACAAGAGATGTAAAACGCCAATATTGTTATTTGAGCCCAGGGTGTTTTTATCCCTCCAGCCAAATAGGCCAGCTCAGGCATAGAGGGAAAATGCTATGCCCTTACGTCCCACCCAAACAGAGACTGTCATGGGATTATACCTATACAGGCTGAAACTGTAGTGTATAATGTAACACATAGGAAGAGCTTGACTGTCCTTTTCACGTTGACCGAAATAGACACAACCATTGCGTTCATGGACGTCTTTTTCACATGGTATACATAGACAGGTTTCTTGGATGATCCTCTGAAGGCGCGTAGACAACCCATTTTCACTTTCATGACTGTGTAAAGAAAAACAGCAATGTTTTTTGTACGCTTATGTGCAGAATCTGTAATGTGTATAAAAATGTCAAAACTTTTTCAAATCCTATTAAATGGAAAGAAAGGGTAAAACGATGGAAGAAATGAGAGAAAAAGAAGAAGAATCGGAGGAAGAAGAAGAAGAAGGTAAAGAAGAAGGAGGAGGAGAAAAAGAGAAAAAGGAGAAAGAAATAGAAGAAGAACAAGAACAAGAACAAGAACAAGAACAAGAAGAAAAATAAGAAGAAGAAGAAAAAGAGAGGAAGATTTGAATTAAGAGTTGAACAGAAACGAACGTATAAGGTATACACATGTCTTAATTTATTTGCAGAGGCTTTCATGAGTATGCAAACCTGTCAATTTTTAAAATTTCACTTATACCTGCCTTTTTTCCTGAAGACATGTGAAACCATACCAAACACAGACTCTTCCACTTTGAAAAGTTCTAGCTGTTAAAAAAAAACAGGCAAGAGATGAACACACATCTGTTTGCTTTGCTAGAAATGTGTGTCAAAAACTGGATTGTGATTTTTTGTATGCTAGATGAATCTTCTCACGTTTTCCATACGATAAAGGTCAGACTGGAATATTGATGGCATGCAGACACTGGTCTCAGCACTGTGTACGATGATGACCAGAACAAAGAGATAGGAAACAAAGGAGATGAACGAATTTCTTTGTCTTGCAAATGGATAATCTTGTAAGTTTTACACTGTTCTTCATTGAAAAATAATTTCGGGTTGTTTTTCAGCACTATTTTTTTTCTATCGTCATAGTTCTCTCTATTCCCCTCCCTCCCGACCCGATCTCTCCTTGACCTGCTCGTGGTGTGTCCATGTCTCTGTTTGTCTGCCTGTCTGTCCACCTGTCCGTACGCTTCGTTACGTAGATACACATTTTGGAAAAGGTTGTCTGCTTGTCACTTGACTGGATTAGGCAAAACAATTAGTGTTTGAATCTGTTTTACTCTGTAATTCCTTTCTTCCACCACCCACTGTGTGTCTTTTCATTCCTTTCTACTTGTCACTTCCTATGTCTTTGTCCATGCCTTACGTCTCTGCATGCGCGCGCATCGGCGTGTATGTGTGTGTGTGTCTGTGTGTGTGTGCGTGTGTGCGTGTGTGCGTGTGTGTGTGTGTGTGTGTGTGCGTGCGTGTGTGCGTGCGTGTGTGTGTGGTGTGTGTGTGTGTGTGTGTGTGTGTGTGTGTGTGTGTGTGTTGTGTGTATGTGTGTCTGCGTGTGCGCATTAGTGATTGTTCTTGTGTGTTTGTTTGTTTACTTGTTGTTTTTTTTCGTTTTGCTTGATATAAAATTAAAACTTGATCATAATCCGATGCAGTGAGGGATTTTGACTGTACAGGTTTGACTGAGTCTGGCCTTTATTTTCACAAGAAACTGTCAGTGCTGTTCTTTGAGACAGAAACTGAAATGGTCAGAATCAAACCACTTCTCAAATATCAGAGACATAAACACCCATCCGAAGAACCATTATCTTCCGTCCAACCAAACTGAACCCAACACAATGGTTGATTGTTGATAAGTGTTCAAACCGCACAAAGAAATGTAAACAGATCAAAAAAGAAACTTGCTATAGCACAGTTATTGTTTGCCTTTCTTACTGGAAGATGTTGAATTTATTTTGAGCAAGGAATCGGTGTCTTGAGAGAACGTACACTGAAAGTGCTGCACCCCCCCCCCCCCCACTGTTCAGAAACTGCTATGAAATGAAACCCCGTTTTCTGATCTGTCAGTGTTGGCACTGAATCTTTCAGGTCTGCTAGCCTATTGATTTTGAGACCTTGGTCACAGTATTCATAGGTCTCACAAAAGCAGAGCAGTGGTATTTTGTTTGTTATGGTTGTTTAAAGCACAGCCAAATGCAAAGAGCCATATCAAGGCTATAACTGCTTCAAAACATATAAAACTTCAATAGCCATAGGATAAAAAAGAAAAGAAAATTAAGTACACATATCAATGCATTCGCGCTCATAATCTTAGGACATGTCCTTGGCGTTGACCACTCCGTCCAATTCATCACACAGGGGATCTTAAAATCACAACTGAATACAAATTTAAGCATACCTGAGGACACTAAAACATATATAAAAACGAGCATAAATTACCTAAAATTGCTTCCGCATATCTCACCTCCCTAGAGCCAAAAATGCACTTAATGCCATGTACTCAATTATCAATCCTAAGAAAAAGGACATGAGACTTTATAGAACACATACAGGTGAATGGGCCAGCACGGCAGAAAATAATAGGAAGAAACAACAGAAAGCAAATGAACAAGGCAGAAACAAAGAGAGTGACAGAAAAGAGGAAATTTCTAGGACAGAATTTCCAGAAGGCGGGAATTCTGTTTATACTGAAAGATCCCCCGGCATCCCTACGTGGAGGGGGGGGGGATGAGCAGTGATACATGGGAATTAATATAAGTAAAATGTGAATGGGATATTGTATTACGTGCACATTGTCATTTGTCGATGGTAGCCAGCTTGAATAGCTTGGTCACAAAACTCTGTTCTCTCCTCATCTTGTTTCTCCGTGGAAGCGCAAACTGACTGCTGATGTTTCCTGCGATAAGCCTCAAAGGGGTTCCAGGAAAGGAGCTCGTGAAATGCTTTAAATAGGAATTACGAGCCACGGTGTGGAGGTTAGGGGTGCCATTTGCTCCAGCTGTTTTCTTCCTGTCTTTTTGTGGGTTTGTGGGCCGCTGAGATCTCACTGATAAGGTTTTCTTTTCTCAATCAAAATTAATGGTGGCGATTCTGTGCATTCTCTGTCTCTCTTTCTCTCTGTTTGTGTGTGTGTGTGTGTGTGTGTGTGTGTGTGTGTGTGTGTGTGTGTGTGTGTGTGTGCGTGCACGTGTGTGTGTGTGTGTGTGTGTGTGCGTGCACGTGTGTGTGTGTGTGTGTGTGTGTGTGTGTGTGTAAATCAGGGCAGAGAAAAGGGAGAGAGGGACAGAGAGAGATAGAGAGAGAGAGAGAGAGAGAGAGAGAGAGAGAGAAATGAGAGAGAGGGAGAGAGAGAGGGAGAGAGAGAGAATCAGATAGACAGCCAGCCAGAAAGACAGTCTGACAGACAGACAGACAGACAGAGACGGAGACAGAGAGACAGAGACAGAGAGACAGAGACAGAGAGAATAGAAAGAGAAGAGATGTAACATGAATTCAAGGAGAGAAACAAATCAGCTGCCATGCTCTCAAGAAGAGATGTATTGATGACAAATATTATTCCTAGCATGACTCCATCCATGTACACAATAGAAAATGACCGACCTTTTGGAACCAAGGCTTCAAAATAAAAGAAGCACTTGATCAATGACCGACCTTCTGGAACCAAGGCTTCAAAATAAAAGAAACGATGAAATTTCATAGACAGAGAATGAAAAAAAAAAATTGAATACTAAGAAAAGTTAACAGAGACGGATGAGAGGAATTCAAAACTTGAGACTAAGAAAAATGTGTGGAGGTAAGCTTTAAAATCAAATCAAAAAACCAATACAAATACAAACGAGAAAGAAACATACATGTACACAACACACACACACACACACACACACACACACACACACACAACACACACACATACACACACACACGCGCGCGCGCGCGCAGACTCACTTCCAACAAGCACAACACTGACTTGATATTCACAGGTCATATTCAATTATTATATCGACCTGCTGCTTTTCCTATTTTATATATTAAGTTTCATGTATTGGTGACATTAGATACCGTATCTAACTTTCTCCATTAAGTTTTTGTTTTTATTTTATTCATTGCTATCAATTTTTTTCAAATTTATTTTCAAGTCAAAACTGGGGAGAAGACGTCTTCTGTTTGCGTTGCTAGAAATGTGTGTTAACATTTGTGTGGTAATGAATCTCACGTTTCACAGATGCAGAAGGTCAGTCTGAAATGTAGATACTTGCCCTATCAGCTCGTTGGCTGATTACCAGAACAAAGAGGCAGAGAGCAACGTGGATGGACGAGTACGAGTTTCTTTCTCTTGGAAATGCCCTTTGATTCAATCCTGCAAACACTCGCACTCTCTCCAGGAAACTAAAATGGACATGCATTTGGAAAGGGAAATCTTTAAGTAAGGATGGAAACGTTTTAGTGTGTTTATATATGCGTGAGTGTTGTGTGTGTGCGTGTGAGTTGTGTGTGTGTATGTATGTTTATGTATGTGTGTGTATATGTGTGTATGTGCGTGCGTACATGTGTGTGTGTTTGTTTGTTTATGTATGTGTGTGTGTGTGTGTGTGTGTGTGTGTGTGTGTGTGTGTGTGTGTGTGTGTGTGTGTGACCGTTTCTGTATGTGTGGGTGTGTGTGCATGTGTGTGTACATGCATGCGTGCGTGTGTTATTTGTGAATGTTTGAAACATTCATGCATACTAGCATTATTATGTTTAGTCGTACATTTCATTTCAGAGTATACATTATGTTTTTATTGTCAGAGTATGGTTAACATTTCAAAGACATTCATCATCTAATTCTAATGTTTTAGTTTGCTGTCCAGTATTTTCGCATCGTGTTTCTGCACCTGCCAAGAATCTCTTTTACTGAGATGATCAAACAGTCTGTATCATTATACTTTTTCTAAAATTACATGATATAAATGGTTTCCTTCTTTCTTTTTTTCTATCTTCTTTTCCCTTTCTTTTAACTTTCTTGTGATTTCATCTTTTCCTTCTTCATTCTTTTCTTTACTCTCTCTCTCTCTCTCACTCACTCTATGTCTGTCTATCTATCTGTCTTCTTTTCTCCTTTCTGTCTTCGTGACTCTCTTTCTATATTTCAAATCGGTGAGGTAAAACATAGCCTGGTTTTAGATTATGTTTGCTGAAACCCTGGCAGTTACTTTGATTTAGTGTTCAACGAACGGACTCTGTCCATCAAGGAAGCATTCTCGTCTGTTGGTTTTGTCTTACATCTAGTACATTCGTTTGTTCGCTGTATGTTGTGCACGTTAGGGAAAGGCCATCTGGCCGATAATTTGTACCTGTCTTGTTTTGTTAGCTGAATACGCCATTCTTATTCTATTTTCAAGCGTTTTTTTTTTTACTTCTTAACCCTCTAACTCCCGCATCCTGTCCACCAGCTTCCTCCACTGTCAACCATGCAAAGCAAAAGAAAGCAAACAAACAAACACACAAACAAAAGACAAACAAACAAAAAACAAACAACAACAAAAACAAACACAAACAAACAAACTAAAACAAACAAACAAACAAACAAAAAACCAAAAACTAAACAAAACAAAAAAACAAACCTTAACTCTTTGACACCCTCCTGCAGGAAGCTGGTGAATATGGTCATGGAGTCCAGGAGTTAAGTGTTTGCAATTGGTGGATAGGGTGCGGAAGTCAAAGGATTAATGTGTTAAAGTTGTGTGGGAGTGCAGCTGACATTGATGTAGTTATCAAAGTACAGGGCGGTATAATGCATCATTGATTCATCATGATCTTTAGGGATCGTTCAAACACTAGACATACACAGTGACTGTAAGTCATGTGATGCCATTTATAGATAAAAGTTGACGTGAACGGTACCTCACAGTTTTGTCTATTGTTATTTTAGGTCTCCTTCCGTCAGCTTCTAGACAAAAAGTGACGTGACTTTGTCAATAATATAGACACGTACTTGACGCTTCAACGTAGTATATCATGTTTTTTTTTCTTTGAAAGTACAGCGTTATTTGTAACTTATCTTATGTCAAATACTTATGTGGTATTAAACTTAGGTGAGACTTTAAAAGTTCTGAATGCAGAGGTTTGATTCCGACTGATTAACAAAACAAACAAACGAACGAACAAACAAACAAACAAACAAACAAACAAAAAAACAACAAAACAAAACAAACAAAACAAACGAACAACAAACAAACAAACAAACAAACGAACGAACGAAAGAACAATCAAAGAAACATACAAACAAACAAACAAAAGCCGAAACATGACTGATCAAATTTCACTTTTACCCCCACTCTGTCCCGATTATGGGACGTTCAGCGGTGACCTGTGTGCACATGTTTCAATTTCAATACTTGTAAGAAAACAACAGCTGCTGCGAATTCGCACTGAGACTACCGAAAAGACTTACATTCTAATCTGGGTAGATGGAACTCGTTACTCCTGTCCATCTAGTAAAAGTGAATTTTATATTTCAATACCCACGAAATGCCCCAGCCATAGATAACCACTCCCGTGTGTCTGAGGTTAGGAGTTGGATGCTTTGGACCCGGCCAGCTCATGGGTTTATGTGCAGGTTGCCATGATCACCATACACATGGCACTTGTGACGTTGGTGCATATGGAATTCATTCCGTGCACGAAGACGTCATCTTGAGAATCTGAAACTGAAACTGAAACTGAAATCTTGTGGTGGAAGTGAAATAATACATGCCGGGAAATGGGACACGATGAATCCATTTTCTTTGCTAGGAAATATTATCATTAACTCGGCTATTGCGAAAAGAAATGATCGTAGTAAACATGTTATTTAGACTGTCGCTATGTCCGAAAGGATTACAATCATGTGTGTGATAAGATATCATAATGTTTCTTGCTGTCTGTCACACATGCACCTCGTGCATGCTCTCATAGACGTATGCACACTCTACACATAATTACGCGCGCATGCGCGCACACACACACACAGGCACACACACATACATAAATACATACACACACGCGCGCGCGCGCGTGCGCGTGCACGCATGCGAGCACGCACGTCCATCTCCACCACTACACATACTTGTGCGTATTGGACACAACAAAAAGCACACTTTCTTTCATTCTATTTCTTTTCATTCCATTCTGGTCTCTGTCTCTGTGTCTTTGTCCGTCTGTCTGTCTGTCTCGTTCTCTCTCTCTCTCTCACATTCTTTCTCTTTGTCTCTCTGTCTTTCTGTCTGTCTGTCTGTCTCTTTCTCCTTCTCTCCCCCCTCTTTCTCTTTGCCCTCTTGTCCTCTCTCTCTCTCTCTCTCTCTCTCTCTCTCCTCTCCCCTCTCTCTCTCTCTCTCTCTCTCTCTCTCTCTCTCTCTCTCTCTCTGCCCTCTTGTCCTTCTCCGACGGAGATTTCAGTTCAGCCCGGTATCAGTGACACATAAATGGATTATGTCCTAGACATTTTGTTTCCTACTCGTCAAGAAACGCTGACAGAATATATCGAAAAAGTAAGTTCTAAATCAAGAGACACTGGAAGAAAATCAATACGGATGTTATGATCCTAATATTCTCAGCGTTGTAATTTTCTGCCTGATTCGCTATGGTTAGAATAACAGGAATATGTCCTTTCTGTCCGATGATAAAATCAGAAACTTCGGTTTTTTTTTTCTCACTTTGTTGTTGCTCTTGCTTGTGTATTTCTTCAGTTTAAACAAAAACACTTTCTCGGGTATTTCTACCCTTTGTTTTTTCTTTTCCTTCTTCCTTAGTAATCTTCTCTTCTTGTGCATTTCCGGTTTTTTTCCTTCCTTCTTAGCCATCTTCTCTTTTTTCTTCATTCTTTCTTTTATTTTTTTGTTTCTTTTCTTGCTCTTGTTTTAAATCATTTTTGTTTCATTTTCGGTTATCTATTTTTCTTTCTTGGTTTCTTTGATAAATTCATTCATTCATTCATTCATTCATTCATTCATTCATTCATTCATTCATTCATCCATTCATTCGTTCATTCGTTTGTTCGTTCGTTCGTTCGTTCGTTTGTTCATTCATACATTCTTTTATTCATTCATTCATTCTTTCATTCAATCAATCATTCATTCATTCATTCTTTCATTCATGCATTCATTCATTCCTTCACTTACTACTTCATTCATTCATTCATTCATTCATTCACGTACTAATTCATTCATTTATTCGTTCATTCAATCACACATACAAACAAATAAACTGTCTCTCCACCCTCCTCTCTCTCTCTATCTCAATCCATCTTAATCACTCTATCTTTCTTTGTCTCTAGAATTTACTGCAAAACACAAGAATGCGATGCTGTTTATAGTGTGCGGCATTCGTAGTGAAACCAGAAAACCACAAACCGATCAATTCAGTGAACCGCGAAACAGGATTTCACGGCTGACACATCAAAAACGAACAGCAAGTCATTATATTTCTCTGAAAAAGGACTGGAAATAGAGACAGAGAAGAGCTGGGGGAAGGAATGAATAAGAAAGAGAGAGATAGCGAGAAGACAGGAGAGAGAGAGAGAGAGAGAGAGAGAGAGAGAGAGAGAGAGGGAGAGAGAGAGAAAGAGAGAGACAGAGAGAGAGAGAATGTGTGACAGACAGACAAGACAAGGCAAGACAAGGCGAGACAAGACAAGACAGAACAAAACAAGACAAGACAAGACAGACAGGCAGACAGACAGACAGACAGACAGACTGGGAGGGAAGCGAAACATAAATAGTTTGCTTTTGAAATTTTGCAGACAAATAGACGGAGAAATGGCTAGAAAGACAAACATCTTAAACCATATTATGATCTTTAAATGATAGATAAGTCAA
The DNA here is from genome assembly GCA_030674185.1 of Monoplex corrugatus. Lineage (NCBI taxonomy): Eukaryota > Metazoa > Mollusca > Gastropoda > Littorinimorpha > Ranellidae > Monoplex > Monoplex corrugatus. The sequence continues at coordinate 42,628,405 of CM060305.1, read as the reverse complement.
TGTAAGATAGAAATGAAAGAGAGCGAATAATGGGAATGGGGAGAATAGAGAGAGAGGGAGAGAGAGGAGAGAGAGAGAGAGAAAGATAGAGAGAGACAGACAGACAGACAGAGACAAAGAGAGAGAGAGAGAGAGAGGAAGAAAGAGACAGAGATAGAGACAGACAGACAGAAAGAGACAGAGAGGAAGAGAGAGATAGAGGCAGAGAGAGACAGAGAGATAGAGAGACAGACAAATATACACATAAACAGACAATCAAAGAGACAGAATTATAGAGACACAAAGAAAGACAGACAGTGCGAAGTCAGCAGCACAGGAAAAGGCGGAGACTAATGCACAGCTTTTATTTCTGTTGATGTGCTGTCTAATTATCATGGGTAGTGGTCATTGTACTGCCCTTCCTCATCACAGGGGTCAACGAGTAGTGTTGTAGTGTTTTGTTAATGTACTATTAGTCAGTCAGCAGTGCACATGCTTCGTGCTTTGTTCACTGTCTTGGTTTGTACTTTGTTACTCTTAGGAAGTGGATATACAAGGGGGTGTGAGTGCTGGATGGGTCGGTTTAGATGACAGAACCGTGGATTTCAGGTCTGGTGGGTGACCTGAGTTTAGTCCTAGCCTGCTACGTAAAACCTGACATGTTCGTTGTCCAGCTTAATACTGCAATCGTTTTGATGGTTTCAGCTTCGTGTTTCAAAGGTTTTTGTCCCCCCTAGCTTCCCCACCCTTTCCTTCTGGTTTTTTTTAAGTCTTCGTCCAGTGCGTTTTAGCAGGTTAAAGGGGTTTTCTAGATTCCTGCTGGCAGATTTGAGTACAGCGTGTGTGAAACTGTCCGAGTGAGATGGTTCCTTATTGGTCATATTCCAATTCAATTCCAGTTTCTTGAGTCTTGTAGGAGTATGAGAATCCTTCTTTTTCCTCTCTCTCTCTCTATCTATCTCTTTCTCTGTCTCTCTCTCTCTGTTTCTCTCTGTTTCACTCTGTCTCTGTCTGTCTGTCTCTTTCTCTTTCTCTCTCTCTCACTCTCTCTTTCTTTCTCTCCTTTCTCTCTCTCTCTCTCTTTCCTCCCCTTCTCCTCTTCTCTCTCTCTCTCTCTCCTCTCTTCTCTCTCTCCTCTTTCTCTCTCTCTCGCTCTCTTCTTCTTCCTCTTCTTCTTGGTGTGTGTGTGCCTCTGGTAGTCGTGCGTGAGTTGTGGTGATTACTACGATGGGATTTTCTTTAGCAGAGGCTTGTGGTCTTGCATCAAGTGAGAATTAGAATCGGAACTCAAATTTTCTCAAACAGGGTTCGTCACACTGCGACAGTGTCATGTGTAATGTGTATGAATCTCCCAGTAACGCTTTGCTTCAGTCTGAGCAGCAACATATGCACAGGTTTTAAAATAAGACCAATTTATGGCAATCATCAAAAAGGTAAACAGCCTTATTCACACACGCACGCACACACACACACACACATACACACACAAACACTCATACACACACACACACATGCGCGCGCGCGCTCGTGCGCGCACAACACACACAAACAGACAGACAGACAGACAGACAGACACACACACACACACACACACACACTTTCTCCCTGTCTCTCTCTGTGTCTCTTTCTCTTCTCTCTCTTTCTCTCTCTTTCTCTCTCTCTCTGTCTCTCTATCATTCTTTCTCACGCACACTCAATAACACTAACCCAAACCTACATACCATCACACAACCCCCCCCCCCCCCACACACACACACAATGACACACACACAAACACTACAACACATACAAAACACACACACACACAATCACCACACACAAACACAAACACTACACTACACACACACATACACACACCACACACATACACAACACACACACACCAACACACAACACACGCGCACACACAACACTACGTTACACATACACACACACATATACACACACTCACACACACATATATACACACACACATACACACACATACATACAACACACACACACACACACACACACACACACACAACACACAAACACACACACACACACCACAAACACACACATACACACAAACACCACACACACAACACACACACACACAAACTTTTAATTTTCCGATGAAGAGTTAAAACTACACTAGAATGAAATACAAACCCAAAGAAATCACAGACGACACAGACCTCTGTAACAGAGCTTTTTGCCTTTTTTCGTTTTTGAGTCAGCTCACACACGCAGACGACAAAGGCCACAGGTTTACCGGTAGAGGAATCAATGAACAGACAGAACACACAGGGTTAAATAGAAAGAGACCTTGGACTATGACAATGATGATGATACTTTAGTTTTCCTGCGGCAGGAGGTGCAGTATTGGCTAGAAGCCATTTTTCAATTGCCGTCGCCAATTTGTATGGAGGCCTGGAACCGAGAAAAGAAACACACAAGAAAGTGATTAATAAATCAGTGAATGTAAGAGAGAAGAGAAGGTTTGGAGAAGGGAGAGAGAGACTGAAATACATAGACAGACAGATAGATAGATAGATAGATAGACAGATAGATAGATAGATAGATAGATAGACAGATAGATAGATAGATAGATAGACAGACAGATAGACAGACAGATAGATAGATAGATAGATAGATAGACAGATAGATAGACAGATAGATAGATAGATAGATAGATAGACAGATAGATAGACAGATAGATAGATAGACAGATAGATACATAGATACATAGATAGCTAGCTAGCTAGCTAGATGATCAATAGATAGATACATAGAGAGAGAGAGAGAGAGAGAGAGAGAGAGAGAGAGAGAGAGAGAGAGAGAGAGAGAAAAACATAAACAGAAACAGAAACAGAAACAGAAAAACAGAGAGAGAAAAAACATCTCAGCACACAGACAAACCTACAAACATACACATACAAACATACTCACACATACAAAACAAACAAAAAACAAAACAAATAAAAACAAACACCTAAAGCAAATAAAACAGCAAATCAAAACAAAACAAACAACAAAAAAGCAATCCAAAATAAGTGCGACTGCCTGTGTTCAAGCAAACAAGAACCAGAAAAAAAAAGCATGAAAATAGAATCAGAACGTGTATTTAATAAAACCAGACAAGACAGGCGCAAATTTTCGGCCAGTTGGCCTTTGTCAAGCGTAAACGTAATGTCACAAACAAATAAACACCAGATACAAAAAATATGACAAAAAAGACTAACTTCCCTGCTGCTTCGTCCAGTGGGGGAAAAGGACTGAAAAAAGCAAACAAACAAAGGTGTATTCCTGTCCACCACTACTACCACCATTACCCCCCCCCCCCCCAAAAAAAAAGAAATCTCTTCCCTGGGAATATGATAGGAGATTAGATAAAAAGAATGGAAGGAAGGAAAAAGCTGGGTCAGACAAGAGATGTAAAACGCCAATATTGTTATTTGAGCCCAGGGTGTTTTTATCCCTCCAGCCAAATAGGCCAGCTCAGGCATAGAGGGAAAATGCTATGCCCCTTACGTCCCACCCAAACAGAGACTGTCATGGGATTATACCTATACAGGCTGAAACTGTAGTGTATAATGTAACACATAGGAAGAGCTTGACTGTCCTTTTCACGTTGACCGAAATAGACACAACCATTGCGTTCATGGACGTCTTTTTCACATGGTATACATAGACAGGTTTCTTGGATGATCCTCTGAAGGCGCATAGACAACCCATTTTCACTTTCATGACTGTGTAAAGAAAAACAGCAATGTTTTTTGTACGCTTATGTGCAGAATCTGTAATGTGTATAAAAATGTCAAAACTTTTTCAAATCCTATTAAATGGAAAGAAAGGGTAAAACGATGGAAGAAATGAGAGAAAAAGAAGAAGAATCGGAGGAAGAAGAAGAAGGTAAAGAAGAAGGAGGAGGAGAAAAAGAGAAAAAGGAGAAAGAAATAGAAGAAGAAGAAGAAGAACAAGAACAAGAACAAGAAGAAAAATAAGAAGAAGAAGAAAAAGAGAGGAAGATTTGAATTAAGAGTTGAACAGAAACGAACGTATAAGGTATACACATGTCTTAATTTATTTGCAGAGGCTTTCATGTGTATGCAAACCTGTCAATTTTTAAAATTTCACTTATACCTGCCTTTTTTCCTGAAGACATGTGAAACCATACCAAACACAGACTCTTCCACTTTGAAAAGTTCTAGTTGTTAAAAAAAACAGGCAAGAGATGAGACCACATCTGTTTGCTTTGCTAGAAATGTGTGTCAAAAACTGGATTGTGATTTTTTGTATGCTAGATGAATCTTCTCACGTTTTCCATACGATAAAGGTCAGACTGGAATATTGATGGCATGCAGACACTGGTCTCAGCACTGTGTACGATGATGACCAGAACAAAGAGATAGGAAACAAAGGAGATGAACGAATTTCTTTGTCTTGCAAATGGATAATCTTGTAAGTTTTACACTGTTCTTCATTGAAAAATAATTTCGGGTTGTTTTTCAGCACTATTTTTTTTCTATCGTCATAGTTCTCTCTATTCCCCTCCCTCCCCGACCCGATCTCTCCTTGACCTGCTCGTGGTGTGTCCATGTCTCTGTTTGTCTGCCTGTCTGTCCACCTGTCCGTACGCTTCGTTACGTAGATACACATTTTGGAAAAGGTTGTCTGCTTGTCACTTGACTGGATTAGGCAAAACAATTAGTGTTTGAATCTGTTTTACTCTGTAATTCCTTTCTTCCACCACCCACTGTGTGTCTTTTCATTCCTTTCTACTTGTCACTTCCTATGTCTTTGTCCATGCCTTACGTCTCTGCATGCGCGCGCATCGGCGTGTATGTGTGTGTGTGTCTGTGTGTGTGTGCGTGTGTGCGTGTGTGCGTGTGTGTGTGTGTGTGTGTGCGTGCGTGTGTGCGTGCGTGTGTGTGTGTGTGTGTGTGTGTGTGTGTGTGTGTGTGTGTGTGTATGTGTGTCTGCGTGTGCGCATTAGTGATTGTTCTTGTGTGTTTGTTTGTTTACTTGTTGTTTTTTTTCGTTTTGCTTGATATAAAATTAAAACTTGATCATAATCCGATGCAGTGAGGGATTTTGACTGTACAGGTTTGACTGAGTCTGGCCTTTATTTTCACAAGAAACTGTCAGTGCTGTTCTTTGAGACAGAAACTGAAATGGTCAGAATCAAACCACTTCTCAAATATCAGAGACATAAACACCCATCCGAAGAACCATTATCTTCCGTCCAACCAAACTGAACCCAACACAATGGTTGATTGTTGATAAGTGTTCAAACCGCACAAAGAAATGTAAACAGATCAAAAAAGAAACTTGCTATAGCACAGTTATTGTTTGCCTTTCTTACTGGAAGATGCTGAATTTATTTTGAACAAGGAATCGGTGTCTTGAGAGAACGTACACTGAAATTGCTGCACCCCCCACCCCCCCACTGTTCAGAAACTGCTATGAAATGAAACCCCGTTTTCTGATCTGTCAGTGTTGGCACTGAATCTTTCAGGTCTGCTGGCCTATTGATTTTGAGACCTTGGTCACAATATTCATAGGTCTCACAAAAGCAGAGCAGTGGTATTTTGTTTGTTATTGTTGTTTAAAGCACAGCCAACTGCAAAGAGCCATATCAAGGCTATAACTGCTTCAAAACATATAAAACTTCAATAGCCATAGGATAAAAAAGAAAAGAAAATTAAGTACACATATCAATGCATTCGCGCTCATAATCTTAGGACATGTCCTTGGCGTTGACCACTCCGTCCAATTCATCACACAAATCACAACTGAATACAAATTTAAGCATACCTGAGGACACTAAAACATATATTAAAAACGAGCATAAATTACCTAAAATTGCTTCCGCATATCTCACCTCCCTAGAGCCAAAAATGCACTTAATGACATGTACTCAATTATCAATCCTAAGAAAAAGGACATGAGACTTTATAGAACACATACAGGTGAATGGGCCAGCACGGCAGAAAATAATAGGAAGAAACAACAGAAAGCAAATGAACAAGGCAGAAACAAAGAGAATGACAGAAAAGAGGAAATTTCTAGGACAGAATTTCCAGAAGGCGGGAATTCTGTTTATACTGAAAGATCCCCCGGCATCCCTACGTGGAGGGGGGTGGGGGGTGAGCAGTGATACATGGGAATTAATATAAGTAACATGTGAATGGGATATTGTATTACGTGCACATTGTCATTTGTCGATGGTAGCCAGCTTGAATAGCTTGGTCAAAAAACTCTGTTCTCTCCTCATCTTGTTTCTCCGTGGAAGCGCAAACTGACTGCTGATGTTTCCTGCGATAAGCCTCAAAGGGGTTCCAGGAAAGGAGCTCGTGAAATGCTTTAAATAGGAATTACGAGCCATGGTGTGGGGGTTGGGGTGCCATTTGCTCCAGCTGTTTTCTTCCCTGTCTTTTTGTGGGTTTGTGGGCCGTTGAGATCTCACTGATAAGGTTTTCTTTTCTCAATCAAATGGTGGCGATTCTGTGCATTCTCTGTCTCTCTTTTTCTCTGTTTTGTGTGTGTGTGTGTGTGTGTGTGTGTGTGTGTGTGTGTGTGTGTGTGTGTGTGTGTGCATGCGCGCACGTGTGTGTGTGTGTGTGTAAATCAGGGCAGAGAAAAGGGAGAGAGGGACAGAGAGAGATGAGAGAGATAGAGAGAGAGAGAGAAGGAGGGAGAGAGAGAGAAGGAGAGAGAGAGAGAAATGAGAGAGAGGGAGAGAGAGAGAGGGAGAGAGAGAGAGAGAGAAAATCAGATAGAAAGCTAGCCAGACAGACAGTCTGACAGACAGACAGACAGAGACAGAGACAGAGAGAGAGAGAGAGTAGAAAGAGAAGAGATGTAGCATGAATTCAAGGAGAGAAACAAATCAGCTACCATGCTCTCAAGAAGAGATGTATTGATGACAAATATTATTCCTAGCATGGCTCCATTCATGTAAACAATAGAAAATGACCGACCTTTTAGAACCAAGGTTTCAAAATAAAAGAAGCATTTGATCAATGACCGACCTTCTGGAACCAAGGCTTCAAAATAAAAGAAATGATGAAATTTCATAGACAGAGAAGAATAAAAAAAATAATAACTGAATACTAAGAAAAGTTAACAGAGACGGATGAGAGGAATTCAAAACTTGAGACAAAGAAAAATGTGTGGAGGTAAGCTTTAAAATCAAATCAAAGAACCAATATAAATACAAACGAGAAAGAAACATACATGTACACAACACACACACACACACACACACACACAACACACACACAATACACACACACGCGCGCAGACTCACGCGCAACAAGCACAACACTGACTTGATATTCACAGGTCATATTCAATTATTATATCGACCTGCTGCTTTTCCTTTTTATATATAAGTTTTATGTATTGGTGACATTAGATACCGTATCTAACTTTCTCCATTAAGTTTTTGTTTTTATTTTATTCATTGCTATCAATTTTTTCAAATTTATTTTCAAGTCAAAACTGGGGAGAAGACGTCTTCTGTTTGCGTTGCTAGAAATGTGTGTTAACATTTGGGTGGTAATGAATCTCACGTTTCACAGATGCTGAAGGTCAGTCTGAAATGTAGATACTTGCCCTATCAGCTCGTTGGCTGATTACCAGAACAAAGAGGCAGAGAGCAACGTGGATGGACGAGTACGAGTTTCTTTCTCTTGGAAATGCCCTTTGATTCAATCCTGCAAACACTCGCACTCTCTCCAGGAAACTAAAATGGACATGCATTTGGAAAGGGAAATCTTTAAGTAAGGATGGAAACGTTTTAATGTGTTGTTTATATATGCGTGAGTGTTGTGTGTGTGCGTGTGAGTTGTGTGTGTGTATGTATGTTTATGTATGTGTGTGTATATGTGTGTATGTGCGTGCGTACATGTGTGTGTGTTTGTTTGTTTATGTATGTGTGTGTGTGTGTGTGTGTGTGTGTGTGTGTGTGTGTGTGTGTGTGTTGTGTATGTGTGTGTGTGTGACCGTTTCTGTATGTGTGGGTGTGTGTGTACATGCATGCGTGCGTGTGTTATTTGTGAATGTTCGAAACATTCATGCATACTAGCATTATTATGTTTAGTCGTACATTTCATTTCAGAGTATACATTATGTTTTTATTGTCAGAGTATGGTTAACATTTCAAAGACATTCATCATCTAATTCTAATGTTTTAGTTTGCTGTCCAGTATTTTCGCATCATGTTTCTGCACCTGCCAAGAATCTCTTTTACTGAGATGATCAAACAGTCTGTATTATCATACTTTTTCCTAAAATTACATTACACAAATAATTTCTTTCTTTCTTTTTTTCTATCTTCTTTTTCCTCCCTTTTAACTTTCTTGTGATTTCATCTTTTCCATCTTCATTCTTTTATTTACTCTCTCTCTCACTCTCACTCACTCTATGCCTGTCTGTCTGTCTGTCTTCTTTTCTCCTTTCTGTCTTCGTGTCTCTCTTTCTATATTTCAAATCGGTGAGGTAAAACATAGCCTGGTTTTGGATTATGTTTGCTGAAACCCTGGCAGTTACTTTGATTTAGTGTTCAACGAACGGACTCTGTCCATCAAGGAAGCATTCTCGTCTGTTGGTTTTGTCTTACATCTAGTACATTCGTTTGTTCGCTGTATGTTGTGCACGTTAGGGAAAGGCCATCTGGCCGATAATTTGTACCTGTCTTGTTTTGTTAGCTGAATACGCCATTCTTATTCTATTTTCAAGCGTTTTTTTTTTTTTACTTCTTAACCCTTTAACTCCCGCATCCTGTCCACCAGCTTCCTCCACTGTCAACCATGCAAAGCAAAAGAAAGCAAACAAACAAACACACAAACAAAAGACAAACAAACAAAAAACAAACACAAACAAACAAACTAAAACAAACAAACAAACAAACAAAAAACAAAAAACTAAACAAAACAAAAATACAAACCTTAACTCTTTGACACCCTCACTGCAGGAAGCTGGTGAATATGGTCATGGAGTCCAGGAGTTAAGTGTTTGCAATTGGTGGATAGGGTGCGGAAGTCAAAGGGTTAATGTGTTAAAGTTGTGTGGGAGTGCAGCTGACATTGATGTAGTTACCAAAGTACAGGGCGGTATAATGCATCATTGATTCATCATGATCTTTAGGGATCGTTCAAACACTAGACATACACAATGACTGTAAGTCATGTGATGCCATTTATAGATAAAAGTTGACGTGAACGGTACCTCACAGTTTTGTCTATTGTTATTTTAGGTCTCCTTCCGTCAGCTTCTAGACAAAAAGTGACGTGACTTTGTCAATAATATAGACACGTACTTGACGCGTCAACGTAGTATATCATGTTTTTTTTTCTTTGAAAGTACAGCGTTATTTGTAACTTATCTTATGTCAAATACTTATGTGGTATTAAACTTAGGTGAGACTTTAAAAGTTCTGAATGCAGAGGTTTGATTCCGACTGATTAACAAAACAAACAAACGAACGAACAAACAAACAAACAAACAAACAAACAAACAAACAAACAAACAAACAAACAACAACAAAACAAACAAACAAAACAAACGAACAACAAACAAACAAACAAACAAACGAACGAACGAAAGAACAATCAAAGAAACATACAAACAAACAAACAAAAGCCGAAACATGACTGATCAAATTTCACTTTTACCCCCACTCTGTCCCGATTATGGAACGTTCAGCGGTGACCTGTGTGCACATGTTTCAATTTCAATACTTGTAAGAAAACAACAGCTGCTGCGAATTCGCACTGAGATTACCGAAAAGACTTACACTCTAATCTGGGTAGATGGAACTCGTTACTCCTGTCCATCTAGTAAAAGTGAATTTTTTATTTCAATACCCACGAAATGCCCCAGCCATAGGTAACCGCTCCCGTGTGTCTGAGGTTAGGAGTTGGATGCTTAGGACCCGGCCAGCTCATGGGTTTATGTGCAGGTTGCCATGATCACCATACACATGGCACTTGTGACGTTGGTGCATATGGAATTCATTCCGTGCACGAAGACGTCATCTTGAGAATCTGAAACTGAAACTGAAACTGAAATCTTGTGGTGGAAGTGAAATAATACATGCCGGGAAATGGGACACGATGAATCCATTTTCTTTGCTAGGAAATATTATCATTAACTCGGCTATTGCGAAAAGAAATGATCGTAGTAAACATGTTATTTAGACTGTCGCTATGTCCGAAAGGATTACAATCATGTGTGTGATAAGATATCATAATGTTTCTTGCTGTCTGTCACACATGCACGCCCGTGCATGCTCTCATAGACGTATGCACACTCTACACATAATTACGCGCGCATGCGCGCACACACACACACAGTCACACACACATACATACATACATACACATACACACACACGCGCGCGCGCGTGCGCGTGCACGCATGCGAGCACGCACGTCCATCTCCACCACTACACATACTTGTGCGTATTGGACACAACAAAACGCACACTTTCTTTCATTCTATTTCTTTTCATTCCATTCTGGTCTCTGTCTCTGTGTCTTTGTCCGTTTGTCTGTCTATCTCGTTCTCTCTCTCTCACATTCTTTCTCTTTGTCTCTCTGTCTTTCTGTCTGTCTGTCTGTCTCTTTCTCCTTCTCTCCCCCCTCTTTCTCTTTGCCCTCTTGTCCTCTCTCTCTCTCTCTCTCTCTCCTCTCTCTCTCTCTCTCTCTCTCTCTCTCTCTCTCTCCTCTCTCTCTCTCTCTCTCTCTCTCCCCTGCCCTCTTGTCCTTCTCCGACGGAGATTTCAGTTCAGCCCGGTATCAGTGACACATAAATGGATTATGTCCTAGACATTTTGTTTCCTACTCGTCAAGAAACGCTGACAGAATATATCGAAAAAGTAAGTTCTAAATCAAGAGACACTGGAAGAAAATCAATACGGATTTTATGATCCTAATATTCTCAGCGTTGTAATTTTCTGCCTGATTCGCTATGGTTAGAATAACAGGAATATGTCCTTTCTGTCCGATGATAAAATCAGAAACTTCGTGTTTTTTTTTCCACTTTGTTGTTGCTCTTGCTTGTGTATTTCTTCAGTTTAAACAAAAACACTTTGTCGGGTATTTCTACCCTTTGTTTTTTCTTTTCCTTCTTCCTTAGTAATCTTCTCTTCTTGTGCATTTCCGGTTTTTTTTTCCTTCCTTCTTAGCCATCTTTTCTTTTTTCTTCATTCTTTCTTTTATTTTTTTGTTTCTTTTCTTGCTCTTGTTTTAAATCATTTTTGTTTTATTTTCGGTTATCTATTTTTCTTTCTTGGTTTCTTTGATAAATTCATTCATTCATTCATTCATTCATTCATTCATTCATTCATTCATTCATTCATTCATTCATCCGTTCATTCGTTCATTCGTTTGTTTGTTCGTTCGTTCGTTCGTTTGTTCGTTCGTTCGTTCATTCATTCATTCATTCATTCATTCTTTTATTCATTCATTCATTCTTTCATTCAATCAATCATTCATTCATTCATTCTTTCATTCATGCATTCATTCATTCCTTCACTTACTACTTCATTCACTCATTCATTCATTCATTCATTCATTCATTCACGTACTAATTCATTCATTTATTCGTTCATTCAATCACACATACAAACAAATAAACTGTCTCTCCACCCTCCTTCTCTCTGTGTCTAAATCCATCTTAATCACTCTATCTTTCTTTGTCTCTAGAATTTAGTGCAAAACACAAGAATGCGATGCTGTTTACAGTGTGCGGCATTCGTAGTGAAACCAGAAAACCACAAACCGATCAATTCAGTGAACGCGAAACAGGATTTCACGGCTGACACATCAAAAACGAACAGCAAGTCATTATATTTCCCTGAAAAAGGACTGGAAATAGAGACAGAGAAGAGCTGGGGGAAGGTAAGAGAGAGATAGCGAGAAGACAGGAGAGAGAGAGAGAGGAAGAGAGAGAGAGACAGAGAGAGAGAGAATGTGTGACAGACAGACAAGACAAGGCAAGACAAGGCGAGACAAGACAAGACAGAACAAAACAAGACAAGACAAGACAAGACAGACAGGCAGACAGACAGACAGACAGGGAGGGAAGCGAAACATAAATAGTTTGTTTTAGAA
>CM060305.1:42591319-42601319 GCA_030674185.1 Monoplex corrugatus | reverse complement strand
ATAATAACAATAATAAACAATAATAATGATAACAATAACAATAACAATACCTGAAAAGAAACTAAGAATCAGCAATTTCTAGAATTTGTTCAAGAGGAATTCGTCGCATTCGGACAATTTCCTTAAGTGCTCTACCCAAATCTTCCAACGGTTATCTGGCAGATTCACTGAACCTGCGGAAAACCCCGTGTGCTATCATGGTGTTGAAATGGAAAGGAGAACAAGACCTATGCGACACTGACATCAACGAAAGTAATGAAAGCATTATTAAAGCTGGATAAGGAACATGCCAACTTAAATGCTGCAGGATGGAACTGAACTCGAGACATGAGATTTTGAGTTAACGGCTCCAATAAAACAACTTACCAAACGAGTATTTAACCCTTCGATTTCCGCAACCTATCCACCAACAGCAAAAACTTTATTCTTTTATTCCCTCACCCTATCCACCAGCTTCCTGCAAAACTTAACGCTTTGATTCCTTCACCCTATCCACCAGCTTCCTGCAAAACTTAACGCTTTGATTCCCTCACCCTATCCACCAGCTTCCTGCAAAACTTAACCCTTTTATTCCCTCACCCTATCCACCAGCTTCCTGCAAAATTTAACGCTTTTATTCTTTCACCCTATCCACCAGCTTCCTGCAAAACTTAACCCTTTGATTCCTGCAGGAAGCTGGTGGATAGGGTGAAGAATCGAATAATTAAGTTTTTTGCTTTTGTTAACATGGTTGGCAATGCAGGGTGTTAGCAGTCAGGGTGGGTGGGTCAAAAGGTTTTGATTAAAGAAACAAGACAGCTGCAAATAGTGGTTAAAATTAAGGGCCTGTTTCATGGGTAAAATGAAGACTACAAAGACAAGACCGCTAAATTTTGGACACAAGACGCCCAGCTCCACTGATTCACTAAACAGACTTTCACTGCTGTGCATGTTTTTGTCTCAATCCTGTTTATTTTCTAGGGAGGCTGTATCGTATTGTGTGGGGTGGACTTCTATGATGTATTTGTGTGTGGTGTGTGTGTGTGTGTGTGTGTGTGTGTGTGTGGTGTGTGTGTGTGTGTGTGTGTGTGTGTGTGATGGGGTGTTGGTGGATCATTTTGTGTTTGAAAGCTGGATATGTTTTCCTCTGTTTCCATATATTTCTGAACGTGTATTTAACCCATTGATTTACTGCAACCTATCCACCAACAGCAAAACCTTAACCCTTTGATTCCCTTACCCTATCCACCAGTGGATAGGATGGGAGAATCAAAGGATTCAGTTTTTTCGTATGGAAGTATGATTTTCACAGTTACGTAGCCTATATCTTTTCCCAGTGACAGACTGATAAAAAGATAGACACAAAACCAATACGCTTAGTAGGACGATAGACACAAAACCAATACGCTTAGTAGGACTTCAAGACCTTGCCAGTACATAGGACTTATGCGTATGATCATCGTAGATTTTCTCCATCACATGGTATCTGTGGCGTCAGTACATATGGTCTTTATCCCGACAGTTGAGGTACCATCTTAAGAAACTGAAATAAAACTAATCTGAAACTGTTCATATAATTTCTTTGTTGTATTTTCGTATACTTTACATTGACAAGAGTCATTTGGCCGAAATTATTCGCCTGTCTGTTTTTCTCTAATTAATTACGGTTTTTTTAGTCTCTACTCGTGTGTTTTAGGTAACTGTTTACTGAATGCTGACTGTCTCTTTGTTTCACACTGTATATGACGAGTAGTGAAGCCAGTGTCTTAACAGATCTCTGGTTTCAGGAAGACTTGCATGTCTTCCTGAAACCAAAGATCTGTTAGGACACTGGCTTCACTACTCGTCGTATGAAATCGTTTGTACTCGGCAGGAACGAGACACGGCAAGAGAATAGGAACAAAATCGAACAAGCCAAGCATGGAAAAGCTTTGCCGTGTGTGTTATGCCCCCTGATGACGAGGGCGGCAGAATGGTGTGTGGGAATGTGGAAGGCACGGGGTTCGATACAGCTCCTCTCTGACCTTCTCCCCGATCAATTTCACTTGTGCCTTTCTGGTCCCTGCTTCTGACTTCTACGTCACGGCTTCGATTCTGGCAGTCTTGGGGTTCTGAACATGAACTTAATTACGTGACGGTATTGCCGTGAAAGCATAATACGGCGTGTTATGACAGCTGTGGGTGTTACAGGCTACCTTAATAGTTTTAACCTTGTTATGTAAAATGGCTGTATCGGTCGCCTACTTTACGCACTAAATGATTTTTACATTTAACCCTTTCATTCCCTCATCGTATCTACCAGGCAGTGAAAAGGTTAAACTAGTCGTTGCAGCTGAGTTTCGGTTTGTAAGTTATTGATTGATTGATTTTATTCAGTTTTTACGTCTACACCCACCTCAGGTGATACAGCCGACGGGAGGATAACTATCCCAGGGAAGTGGGGGAAGGGAGACTTATCTAATCCTATACTGACGCCACCAGAACAACATCGATGTTAAGATGGGACAGTGAGAAGGCCAGTTTTGATGTAGCGCACCCCGGGATTCGAGCTCACAACCATAAGAAAGTTATCCCATAACAAGTAGGCTTATAACACTTACAGTCTCTGCAGTGTGCCCGGAAATGCAGTAATAACGATTTAGTCAACTCTGTGCAAAGATTCAGAGCTGCAGTCGTAAGCATACATCAGTAGATGTACAGTAACCAACTGCACATTAGACGTGTCTCATCGTCAACGATGCACAACGATCGTTCTTGGCTGTGCCTAACCTTTACCGCCTTGTTAAAAACACGCCTCCATTGGCTGTTGTTCTTAGCTAACATGCATCACCTTGGCATTATTGTGCAGATCCTATTTGTCTTGCGCAGTTCAGCGAAATCATCAGACTGTTATCGAGTACTACGTACATTTGCCCCGGTCTTTTCTGCCAGTTACCAGTCTCATTTCTATTCGGGGGTCATTGATTTTGATTGATCTGTGTTGTCTGTAGACAAAGTGTGTCATCACAGACTTCTTTGCTGTTTGTCAATAGATTTCTACAAAATATTGGCCGTATGTCCCATCAATGAAAAGTCGACAGTGCACTAGTTCAGTTCAGCAATCTATTGTATGTGTCTTCTGGAAATGGGATGTACAGTGTATATAAGCGGGTTTGGTTTAGTCGACAGTTTTTTCAATCAAAGTAATCTTGATTAGATGTTTGGCGTAAGCAGGTATCACAGATCAATCGTGTTAATTGGGAAAAGTCTGTTTCTTCATCTCTATCTCGTTCTTGTTCTTTTTCATGTTCTTAGTCTTTCTTCTTCTTCCTCTCCCTCCTCCTCCTCCTTCTTCTTGTTCTTCTCCTTCTCCTCCTCCTCCTTCTCTGAGACCACAATTACGCAAGGTATTGTTCAAGAGAATGGAGAATGAAGAATGCTATTATGGCTTGACTTTTACGTTTTCTCTCCTGATGAACGAAGATGATATTCTGTTTCAGACATGCTGTGTACACGACGGTGGCCGTCACTACCTTACCATCATGAATCAGACTGTACGTCAGCGGACAACCACTAAGCTGAATATACGATTCCTGTTTGCTTTGCTTCGACCATTTCGTGTTTGACTTCATCTCTACACTGAGTGATTTTCCGCCAGGGGGTCGACCCAGACACGAGTCCAAACTCCCTCCCCCCCCCCCCCCACTGCCTGCCCGGAGAGAAGATCGAAGCTGGATGGACAGGAGCAGAATGAAGCGTTAGCACATAGACATAACCCCCGCCAGCTCATCCTCCGAAGGAGGGAAGGAAGACAGGAAGAGTGTGGACATGGTATGTTGGTTTTAATGAGAGGACTGAAGGGCTGTGTCGGCACAGTGAGCACGCTGAGTGACAGTTGTCTGAAAATGTGTGGCACAGTTGTCTGGATCTGTGGTAGTCTTGCTTTGTGGTTGCCTGGCTTTTCGGCAGAGTTGTGTGGAACCATGGCTGTCTTGGACTGTAATTACTAAGGCTGTGTGCTTCACTAAGACTGTTAATTACCAGTCTTATTTTTTTGGATTCTATTTGTCTTGAATTGGAAAGGTGGTTATCTAAGAGTGTTGTTTATAAGTGTGGTTGTTACGGAACTGTGGAAGTTTATAGTTTAATTGGTCTTGGCCTGGGCTATATCTGTGCATACAGTTTTCTCAGGCTGTTCGTCTGACCTCTGATTATCTAAGACTTACGGCAGATTTTTTACCCGCACTGTGGTTGTTCAGGACTATGGTTGTCTAGGACTTATATTGCCTGGGACTGTAGTTGTCTTGGATTATGTCACCTAGGTCTGTGGCTGACAGGGTCTTCGTCTAAGTCTAGAGTTGTCTTGGACAATGTCAGAACTGTTTGGTCGTATGGCTGTCTTTGACTGGTTGTCTAGCACTGTGACTGTCTAGGAATGTGGCTGTCTAGGATTGTGGGTCTGTAGCTGTCTACGTCTGTGGGGATCTAGGTCTGTAGTTGTCCAGGACTGTGGCTGTCTTAGACCGTGATTGTCTCTAAGTCTAGGAATGTGTCTAGGGTCTGTGATTATCTATTCTTGTTGTTCATAGGACTGTGTGTGTTAAAAACAATCGATAATTTTGTTTGTAACCGTCTACACTGTCTAGGATTTGTGTTGTCCGCGGCTATGTTTCCCTAGGTCTGTAATTGTTTAGCAGTCAGAATGTCCAATAATGTAATTATCTAAGGATGTGGACGTCTAGGACTGAGAATGTTTAAGACTGTGAGTGTCTAGGACTGTGGGTGTTTAAGACTGTGGATGTCTAGGACTGAGGATGTCTAGAACAGTGGATGTCTAGGTCTGTGGATGTCTAGATCTGTGGATGTTTAAGATTGTGGATGTTTAGGACTGTGGGTGTTTAGGACTGTAAATGTCTAGGTCTGTGGATGTTTAAGACTGTTGATGTCTAGGATGTCTAGGACAGTGGATGTAAAAGACTGTGGATTTCTTGGAGTGTGGATGTCTAGGAATGTGAATGTCTAAGCCTGTAGGTATCTAAGACTGTGGATGTTTTAGACTGTGGATGTTCACAACTCTGGGTGTTTACGACTGTGGATGTCTAGGTCTGTGAATGTCTAGGTCTGTGGATGTTTAAGACTGTGAATGTTTAAGACTGTGGATGCCTTGGACTTTGAATGTCTAGGATCGTGGATGTCTAGGCCTGTGGATGTCTAGGACTGTGGATGTTTAAGACTGTGAAGGTTTAGGACTGTGGATGTTCAGGACTGTGGATGTCTAGGACTGTGGATGTTTAAGACTGTGGATGTTTAAGACTGTGGATGTTTAGGACTGTGGATCTCTAGGTCAGTGAATGTCTAGGTCTGTGAATATCTATGTCTATGGATGTCTAGGTCTTAATGTCTAGGTCTGAATGTTTAGGTCTGTGGATGTCTAGATCTGTGGATGTCTAGCTTTGTGGATGTTTAAGACTGTGGGTGTTTAGGTCTGTGGATGTCTAGGACAATAGATGTCTAGTTCTGTGGATGTTTAAGACTGGCTTTCAAGGAGTATGGGTGTCTAGGACTGTGAATGTCTAGGCCTGTGGAGGTTTAAGACTGTTGATGTTCCAGTCTGTGGATGTTTAAGACTGTGGATGTTCAGGACTGTGAATGTCTAGTACTGTAGATGTCTAGGACTGTGGATGTTTCCGATAGTGAATGTTCAGGACTGTGGATGTCTAGGACTAGATGTTTAGGACTGTGGATGTCTAGGACTGTGAATGTCAAGAAGAGAGGATATCTTGTACTGCAGCTTTTCGGAGTCTGACGCACATGATGGTTATTGTACATCCGTGGACATTTAAGATGTTTTGGAAATGTGTCAGGATAATGTGAACAGGATTTCTGAGGCTGTGGTAGAATTGTCTAGAACTGTGAGTGTCTGGAACATCGTGATGGATACCTGGGATTATGACTGTCATAAACTGTCAAAACAAATGTGCGAAACTGTGATAGTCTGAGGCTGTGCTAAAAGTTGCCTGAAAGTGCCGTTTTCTTCTGGAGATATGTGGTCCGTCGGCAGCTGTGTGGAAATGCAATAACCCCGGTCTGTCTCCTCCCCATCTCTATTTCTGTGGATCATCCCTCGGATCATTTAACAGTCAACCGCCTCCTGACGGCTTTGTGAATGGTGGAGTCGAGTACATTGTTCAAAGTTGATGGTTCGGTTGAGACTGGGACTGGTACTGGACATCAACGGACAGCTCTGGCAGTTTTATTATGAGGTAAGCGAGAGAGAGAGAGAGAGAGACAGAGACAGAGAGACAGAGAGAGAGAGAGAGAGACTGAGAGAGAGAGAGAAACAGAGGGAGCGTGTGTATGTGTGTTGTTGTTGGTGGTGGTGGTGGTGGTGGTGTGATGGTGGTAGTGGTGGTGGTGGTGGTGGAGATGGTGGTGGTGTGTGTGTGTGTGTGTGTGTGTGTGTGTGTGTGTGTGTGTGTGACACTGACAGTGATATTGACACTGAAACTGACACTAATATTGACAAATAGTTTAATTGACAAAGTCACAGACTAAAACTGTGAAGATATTCTCATCGTTGGGAGAAGGAGAAAATGAGGGAAAGGGAGCAAGGAAGAGATGGAAGATGAAGGGATTCGAATCCGAGAGAAGACTAACTTTCTAGCAGAATGAGTTTGCGCAGATTGTTTTGGTTAGTGATTAGGAGGTCATGCTTTGTACGTCATAATAGTCATGGTGTATCTGGAGAGAGAGAGAGAGACAGAGACAGAGAGAGAGAGACAGATAGAGAGAGAGAGAAAAACAGAGAAGAGACAGACAGACAGACAGAGACAGAGAGACAGAGAAAGAGAGCGAGAGACAGAGAGACAGAGACAGAGAGAGAGAGAGAGAGACAGAGACAGAGAGAGACAATGTGTGTCTGTATGATACTGACAAAAAAGCCAAACGACCACTAATCATCCGAGCAATGATCTGAAAACCATTCGATAATGAGCTTGACATGATTGCTACATCCATGATCAATATACCAAACAGCCATTGCTATATCCATGATCAACATACCAAACAACCATTGCTATATCCATGATCAACATACCAAACAACCATTGCTATATCCATGATCAACATACCAAACAACCATTGCTATATCCATGATCAACATACCAAACAACCATTGCTATATCCATGATCAACATACTAAACAACCATTGCTATATCCATGGTCAACATACTAAACAACCATTGCTATATCCATGGTCAACATACCAAACAGCCATTGCTATATCCATGATCAACATACCAAACAACCATTGCTATATCCATGATCAACATACCAAACAACCATTGCTATATCCATGATCAACATACCAAACAGCCATTGCTATATCCATGATCAACATACCAAACAACCATTGCTATATCCATGATCAACATACCAAACAACCATTGCTATATCCATGATCAACATACCAAACAACCATTGCTATATCCATGGTCAACATACCAAACAACCATTGCTATATCCATGATCAACATACCAAACAACCATTGCTATATCCATGATCAACATACCAAACAACCATTGCTATATCCATGATCAACATACCAAACAACCATTGCTATATCCATGGTCAACATACCAAACAACCATTGCTATATCCATGGTCAACATACCAAACAACCATTGCTATATCCATGATCAACATACTAAACAACCATTGCTATATCCATGATCAACATACCAAACAACCATTGCTATATCCATGATCAACATACCAAACAACCATTGCTATATCCATGATCAACATACCAAACAACCATTGCTATATCCATGATCAACATACCAAACAACCATTGCTATATCCATGATCAACATACCAAACAACCATTGCTATATCCATGGTCAACATACCAAACAACCATTGCTATATCCATGATCAACATACCAAACAACCATTGCTATATCCATGATCAACATACCAAACAACCATTGCTATATCCATGATCAACATACTAAACAACCATTGCTATATCCATGATCAACATACCAAACAACCATTGCTATTCCATGATCAAACATACTAACAAACCATTGCTATATCCATGATCAACATACCAAACAAACCATTGCTATATCCATGATCAACATACTAAAACAACCATTGCTATATCCATGATCAACATACCAAACAACATTGCTATATCCATGATCAACATACTAAACAACCATTGCTACATATCCATGATCAACATACCAAACAACCATTGCTATATCCATGATCAACATACCAAACAACCATTGCTATATCCATGATCAACATACCAAACAAACCATTGCTATATCCATGATCAACATACCAAACAACCATTGCTATATCCAGTCAACATACCAAACAACCATTGCTACATCCATGATCAACATACCAAACAACCATATATCCATCCGACCAACCGACAAATTAACGGAACAAACAAAATAACAAACACAAACAAACAAACGAGCGAACGAAAACACGAACGAACGAACGAACGAAAGAACAAACGAATTAACGAAGGAACAAACACAAATAGAAACAAACAAACAAGCAAACAAACAAACGGAAGGAAAGCAACAACACCAACCCGAAGGAAATTCAACCAGTCATCTAGTGAGTCATGAAATCAAATACCCAGCTGATCATTCAACCCATTAAACAACCACTCTACCAGTAAACCACCCAACCCTTCCATCAATCTAATAACCATCTGGCTAACCAACAAACCCATCAACTCACCAACTAACCAACCGACTAACCCACCCATCCACCCCCCACCTATCCACCCGTCCACCCGCCCACCAACCAAACCACGGAAATCGTCACACCAGCCAGTTAACAAACTGGCTAAATAACCAATCAACAAATCAACTATCGAATTAACTAACCAAGCAACCCATTTACCCACCAACCAGCCAACCAAAAACAAAATCATCCCACCAACCAACCAACCAGCCAACCAGGCAACCAACCCACCCACCCACCAACCAACCAACCAACCAACCAACCAACCAACCAACAAACCAACCAACCAGCCAACTAGCCAACCAATCAGTAAACCGGCTAAATAACCAACCAACAGATAACCACAAAACCTGCAAGCCCACTGACCAACCAGTGAACCCACTTAGCCAACCAACCAACCAACCAACCAACCAACCAACTAACCAACCAACCAACCAACCAACCAACTAACCAACCAATCAACCAACTAACCAACCAACCAATTAACCACCTAGCCAACCAACCAACCAGAAAGTCGTCCCACCGTCCAGTCAGTAAACAGGCTAAGTAACCAACCAGCAGGTAACCACGAAACCTGCTAACGCACTGACCAGCCAATAAACCCCCTTAACCAACCAACCAACCAACCAATCAACCAACCAACCAACCAACCAACCAACCAACTAACCAACCAATCAATCAACCAACCAACCAGCTAACCAATCAGCCAAACAGAAAGTCATGCCACCAACCAATCAGTAAACCAGCTAAATAACCAATCGGACCAGTTAAGCCATTGATCAACCAATAAACCTACTTAACCAAGCAAGCAACTAACCACCTACCCACCCACCCACCCAAACAGCCAACCAAACGATGAAGAAAAAAAAACGTGTGCCCATGTTGCAACGTCCTCAGTCTGTCTCCAACCCACTGTGATTAGCTCTTGTCAGCCGCCTCCCCTACTGTGGCTGCTAATTTTCACTTGTCTCTCCCGTCGTCGGCCAGACAGTTACGTGAAAGGTTTCGTCAGCCTGTCTGTACCGGGGCCAAAATCCCTTAAATGTTGTATCGGTTGCCACAGTTGGGTTGGTGGCTTCATTTGTGGGGTTACGTACGGTATGAGAAACGTTGTGGGGGAAGCAGGAAAGAGGGGCTTCATCTTGTTCATCTTCTTCTTTGTTATTTCTTTTTTATGGTTACTTACGTATAAGTGTGTGTGTGTGTGTGTGTGTGTGTGTGTGTGTGTGTGTGTGTGTGTGTGTGTGTGTGTGTGTGTGTGT
>CM060305.1:42556319-42568819 GCA_030674185.1 Monoplex corrugatus | reverse complement strand
ACCGTTTCAATATAGCCAAATGTGGATAATAATCTTAACGTCATGATGTCACGGTCGGTAGCGTCATGTGCTGCTGAAAGATCTAGTAGTGATAGAATGGACACTTTTCTATTATCAGAAGCCTGCAAAAGGCCGTTAATAACCGTCAACAAGGCGGTTTCTGTGCGATATGCTTTACAATAAGCTGACTGAAAAGATTCAAAGACACTATTTTTTTTCTAGATGACTTATCAGCTATGAGAAGACGATACGTATCGCTCAAGGACTTGAAAAGGCCTGTAGCTTTTCAAAAAAACCCCATCAGAATCTAGATTTAAGAAGGGGGTCGACTGAGGCATGTTTAAAGCTCTCTGACGTGATGCATGTGTTCAAAGAAATATTCATGAATTCAGTTGCAACTGGAAAAATACAGTCTTCAATACAAGCAAAAAGAAGAGAGGCAGGGATGGGGTCAAGACTGCAGCATTTTTAGGCATTGCATTTTATGTCATTTGATCTACACTGACTGGTTGAAATAATCTAAGTGCGAAGGTGGAAAAAGAGACAGACATTGGAAAATTAGAGCTGGAGCTGAATTTTCTGTTTCCATCTTTCTTTTTTTCTTTCTTTCTTTTGTTGTTGTTGTTGTTGTTGTGTGTTTAAGAACTCAACAAAATTATTAGGGAAGCATTTGGGTGGAATATTGTTTCGAGGGGTAATTTTTGTTTTCGCACCCATCATCTGACCTGTCAATTAAGAAATTACCTTGGAAGAATCTGAGTTAGTGATCTTGTCATCTAAGTATTGCTTTTTGGGCCTCGAAAATATTATGCTATTGACCAAGTTTATGTGTTGGGCATATACGTATCTGTGGAAGATCAAGCGAGGTTTGTGCTTACAGCGCTCAGCTTGATGCCACAGTAGTTTGAC
Source organism: Monoplex corrugatus (assembly GCA_030674185.1). Classification (NCBI taxonomy): domain Eukaryota; kingdom Metazoa; phylum Mollusca; class Gastropoda; order Littorinimorpha; family Ranellidae; genus Monoplex; species Monoplex corrugatus. Next base: position 42,567,910 of record CM060305.1, on the reverse strand, counting down.
AACCTTGACTTCAAGGGAAATCCGTGATGCTTAGGTACAATATGTGATTCTGCATATGACGATAGGAGCATAGATATCAAGCAGACTGATGAGCCCAGAGTTGTAATGGTCTACAAGAACCAAACAGTCGGATCGTGCAGTTGGAAGGGCTGAGACAAGGCCAGCCTTAAAAGTAGCTGTCTGCAGAGTTGTCAAGTTGCGTGACCTGCTTTTTCAATGGCTTCTCCTGGTGTATGAATACGTAGAGAAAGTGATATTACGCGGTAGTCAGAGATGAGGTTGTCAGTAACTTAAAGGTCAGTGATGTCAGTCTGACAGTTAATAGTAAGTCATTCAAGAGTATGACCACGAGAGTATGACCACAGCTAAAAGCTGGTTCAGGCTATAGCTATCAAACCAATTTCGTTTTAGAGTAAACACATACGTGCCAGACACAGACTCGAAACGAAATTTTAGATCATCGAGAACCAAACCAATTGTCATATACAACTTATGAGCAAAGCAAATGAGAAAACTCATCCCTGGCCCAAAACTGGTAAAGAGCCCTCCAAAAGAAGAACATATTGCTGACGCCTTTATCACACACGCACGCACACACACACACACACACACACACACACACACACACACACACACACACACAACGCACGCACACTCACACACACACACACACAAAACACACACACAAGCACACACACACACACACACACACACGCACGCACGCACACTCACACACACACACACACACACAAACACACACACACAAGCACACACACACAAGCACATACGCACACATACACACACATACGCTCACACACAACACACACACACACACACACACACACACACACACACACACACACACACATATATATATATATATATATATATATATATATATATATATATATATATATATATACATATATAGTATTTCAGAGCAAATGATTAGCCGAGGATCCGCAAGCAGCATACGTCTAACGCACCTTAAAGAATCAATGGCAACATAGGGTTTGTCTTTGGAAAATTTTAATGGAAACAAAAAGAATAAAGAAAGAAAAAGCAAAAGGCAAATCCACTGTGACCCCCCTATAGAGAGACAGACAAACAGACAGACAGACAAACAGACAGAAAGAAAGAGAGAAAGATATATATATATATAATTTTATATATATATATATATATATATATATATATATATATATATATATATATATATATATACGCGCGCGCGCACGAGCGTGCAAAAACACACACATGCATACATGCATGCACAAACATTTCTCGCTGATCAGTATGGAAAGAAATGCAGAGAGGATTCTCCTAGTTTGATAAGAACTTGGTGTGAGAGACAGACGAGACGCGGCTTCAGAAGCAGGCTGTGCTCCGAGCTAAGCCGACAGATCAGCTTTGGCCTTTCTATGGACACAGCAAGAGTAGTGAGTGGTCTAGTGGTCAACGTGTCCGCCCAAACTGCGAGAGGTCCCAAGTACGATTCTTAGTGAGGCGGGGACCTTTCTTCCTGCGTTAGACCTTGTGTGGCGGTCTGGATGCTAGTCTTTCAGAGCAAATGATCAGCCGAGGATCCGCAAGCAACATACGTCTAACGCACCTTAAAGAACCAATGGCAACATAGGCTTTGTCTTTGGAAAATTTTAATGGAAACAAAAAGAATAAAGAAAGAAAAAGCAAAAGGCAAATCCACTGTGACCCCCATACCACCAAAAGAGAGAGACAGACAGACAAACAGACAGACAGGCAGACAGAAAGAAAGAGAGAAAGAGCGAGAGAAAGAAAGGAAGAGAGAGAGAGAGAGAGAGAGAGAGAGGAGAGAGAGAGAGAGAGAGAGAGAGAGAGAGAGAGAGATCTGTCGTTCGATGTCTAATAGGTCAAACTACGTCTAGCAACGAATGTGTCCGATTTTCTTTCGTTCCTGCTGCCTTCCACGGAGCTAATTAGTTAGTTGTGTTGTAGTGCAGATGACCGTACAGACAGACATTTGCATTACACAGCATGGTACCATGGTTTGCTCGATAGCGCGTCCAGGCCTGGTATCTCTGATTTTAGCCCTGTAGGTTTTCTGTAAGGATTACCTGGCCTTCAGCTAATGGCCTAAAGACCTATCCTGTAAGCCCCGGGGACTAGGGCTTCAGGCGGCCTTTGACCATCTGATGATCCCGTCGTAGGACACATGGGGTACTTTTGATGTGTGATCTTGTCGAGTGTCACCCCGCCTGGTTCTCGGTTCTGTTAGAAATTATCGTCAGATGGCCTAAGGCTGTTTATTCGTTCAGGCAAGCTTGGCTTATTTCGCAGCCAACCTCTACATATCTGAAGACCATCCACCACTTCCGACCGCTTGGTTGGGGATGGTCACCCTGCTACCGAGTTGGAGTTCGCCTTTCTCAGAGAAAACAAACAAACAAACAAACAAACAAAAAAACAAACAAACAAACAAACAACAAATACAAACAAAGAAACTAAAACAAAAAAACTTCAAATAAACAAACGAACGACAAAAATCAAATAAACGATTGAACAACAAAATCCATAAGTTCAAATAAAATCGGAAGACCTGAGCAGCCCATAGGGTCAATGCATGGACTATTGACATATGTAATTGTTTATTTCAATCATTTGGCAGTTGTAGTGTCAGCGCATATGGACTCTTCCTAACGCTGCAACGCCATCTGAAAAGAAAAAAACTGGAACTGAAACTGAAACTGTGGCAGGCAGGGATTGCCACTTCGGTACCAGCAGACATTATCGATAAGACTTAACATCTACCAAACGATACAACTCCAAACCTATTGGGATTGACAAACGCTTAGCACTAGTTGAAGTCCAGCTTCATCAAAGTGCAGTCCGTATTTACAGCCAGCTCTGACACACAGGGTTATCTTCGTACTAAAATTAATCTGTCTATAGTAAGTCTATGAAATGGTATAAGATCTTCTATTTTTTCCCGTAATAAAACCAATCTTGTCTTGAGGCAGACTGTGAAATGATAAGACCTATTTTTTCGTACAAAATCTAATCTGTTTGTAGTAAGTCTGAAAATGATAAGACCTGTTTTTTTTTCGTGCAGAAACAAAATTTGTCTGTAGTAAGTCTGTGAAATGATAATACCTTCGTTTATTTTTTTCGTACAAAATTAAATCTGTTTGCAGGAAGTCTGTGAAATTATAAGACATGTTTTTTGTTATTGTTTTTTTTAAAAAATTGTCTGCAGTAAGTCTGTGAAATGATAAGATCTTCGGGTTTTTTTTTTCGTACTAAAAACAATCTGTTTGCAGTAAGTCTGTGGTATGGTAAGATCTGTTTTTCCAGTTTTGCTATACAAGCTTGCCCTTTCAAACAAAACGAAACAGACAAAAGTAAATGTCAGCAGTTGTTTCATGCATGTGTGGGTTCCATACATGTGAATTATACATGTAGTTCGCAAAAAGAAAATTGACGTTCTTACGGTGTGTGTGTGTGTGTGTGTGTGTGTGTGTGTTGTGTGTGTGTGTGTGTGTGTGTGTGTGTGTGTGTGTGTGTGTGTGTGTGTGTGTGTGTGTGTCGTTGTTATCGCCATCTTTGCCCTTATTTCATTTTCAGTGTCTGTACTTGGGAGATCAGTGAGTTAAAATATTGAATAGATTTATTTACAAATGAAAATAAACCCCCTCAAAAATATTCTCTTCTTTCTGTGATACATTGTTCTGTCTGTCTATCTCTCTGCTTGTTTACATATTATCATCATCATCATCATCATCATCATCATCATCATCATCATCATCATCATCATCATCATCATCATCATCATCATTAGGTGCCTTGCCGCATGGCGTTGGTGATAATGGACTTCCATCTGTCTCTATCACTTGTTGCCTCAAGCATCTCTTCCACCCTCTTTGTCCCCAGCCGCTCTGCAAGTCCGTCTAGTATCTTCTCCCTGGGTCTACCCGGTGCTCTTTCCCTCCAGCTTTCCTGTTGTGACCAGGTGCTCCAATTCCCCTTTCCTCATAAAATGGCCCATACATGTTGCCTGTCTTTTCCTAATCTTCCTTATGAATGATCTACTTGTGTCTGCCTCCATCAAGAGTGTCTGATTTGTTTTCTTTGCTGTCCATGGAACTCTCAACATTCTTCATAGAAACCACATCTCGGCTGCCTCAATTTTGTTCTGGCTTTGTTTGTTGACTGTCCACGCCTCGCAGCCGTGCAACAGTATTGGTTCTATGCAACATTCAAGAACTCTCTTCCCTGATGTTAATTGATAGGTATTTGTTGGTAAGAATGCTTTTTATCTTCTTGAATGCTTTTTTGGCTTGGCCGATTCTGCTGGCCACCCCCGACGTGCATCTGCCATCTGGTGAAATGATCGTTCCCAGGTACCCAAACCCATCAACCTGTCTCAAGGTCGTGCCGTCTGCTTCTGCTGTTATGTTGCATGAGGGGATTTCATGTTTTTTACTGATCATCATGACTTCAGTCTTCCTGCTGTCTAGTTCCATCCCCCCACCTTTGCCCTCCATTTCTAGTATATTCACAAGGTTTTGTAGGTCCCTTTCACTTTCTGCAATTAGCACGGTGTCATCTGTGTATCGAATGTTGTTTATCACTTTTCCTCCAACCTTTAATCCAGGGCCTTCCTCTAGGTTTCTCATGATGTTTTCGCTGCAAAGTGAAAACAGATCTGGTAACAAAACACAACCTTGTCTGATTCCTCTTTTGATATTTTGGAAAGAGCTTATATCGTTTTTTATTCTCATTGCAGCTGTTTGTTCCCAAAACATATTTCTGATTATTCGCAGATCTTTTCCATCAATATTGAGTCTTTCTAGTTGGTTGATCAATTCTTCATGTCTTACCTGATCAAAAGCCTTGGTTAATCAACAAAGCATAGATATAAATCCTTGTTCATCTCGATTGACCTCTCTATGATAGTTCTTAGGATGTATATGGCATTAATAGTTCCTTTCCCTTCCACAAATCCACACTGCTCATCTGGTATTTCTCTTTTGATTCTATTCCTTGTTCTCATCATGATTATTCTTGATAGGATCTTGGTTACATGACTCATCAAACTGATTGTGCGATGGAGTCCGCATTCTATAGCACCTGTCTTCTTTGGAAGTGCAATGAAAATTGATTTTGACATATCTTTGGGGATTTTTATATATAGATATAGATATACATATAGATATATAGATATATGGATATATACACATATATAGATACATAGACATATACGTTGTATGCATATATATATATATCTATACATATATATGTATACATATATATACATATATATATATATATATACATATATGTATATATATCTGTATGTCTGTTTCATGTTTCTCTGTGTCTCGGTTTCTCAGTGTCTTTCTCTCTCTTTGTCTCTGTCTGTCTGTATGTCTCTGTGTCTGTCTCTCTATTTCTCTCTCTCTCTCTGTGTCTCTTTCTGCATCTGTCTGTGTGTCTCTGTATGCGTCTTTCTATCTGTCTGTATGTCTCTGTCTTTCTATCTTTCTCCCTCTCTCTCCCTCCCCCCCCCCTCTCTTTCTCTGTAGTATTTGAATGTAAACGAATCCTGACCAGCAACAGGCGATGTTATAATGTTTCACAACGCTGTCAAATTTTGCGATCGAAGCAGCCAGCGTCCTGGGTCAAAATTTGTCGTGTGTGTGTGTGTGTGTGTGTGTGTGTGTGTGTGTGTGTGTGTGTGTGTGTGTGTGTGTGTGTGTGTGTGTGTGTGTGTGTTGTGTGGTGTGTGCGTGTGTGTGTGTGTGTGTGTATATGTGTGTGTGTGAGTATGTGTGTGTGTATATGTGTGTATGTGTGTTTGTACGTGTGTATGTGCTTGTGTGTACGTGTGTGTTTACGTGTGTGTGTGTTTGTTAGTAGGTATGAATGAATGAAAATTTATATCGCGCAACAAAAATCTCCATGCTATAAAAGCATGCTCGCGGCGCACGGTGGGGGGGAGGGGGGGCACAAAAACAATTCCACACAGCCTTTGCACCAACATTCATAAAGGCATTCAAGGTATTCACATTCAAATAAGCAATCCCATACAACATTAGAAAAAGTGTGTCTTGAGACTAGATTTAAAGGATGAATGAGTCTTTTTCTCCCTGATGCTCATGGGAAGCATGTTCCACTTGGTAGGGGCACGGTATTTAAATTCTCGCTGACCATATCTTTTGGTTTTAACATCCCTTGTCCCAGGAACATGAAGAAGAGACTTGGAAGCAGATATGTACGTGTCTGTGTGCGTGTACATATATGTATATATGTATATCTACATATATGTGTGTACGCACGCGCGCATGCTGGTTAAGTGCATATTTGTCATTATTACCAGTTTGCTCAAATCAATTACAGGGAGGCAAACGGCAGGATGCGTATTCACTTTTCTGTTGAAAACAAAACAACAGACTCACGCATGTTTAAGTGCACGGAAGCACACACACACACACCACACACACACACACACACACACACACACACACACACACACACACACACACACACACACACACACATACAAACACACACACACACACATACGAACACACACACACACACACACACACACACACACACACACACACAACACACACACACACACACACACAAAACACACACACACACGCGCGCGCGCTCGCGCACACAAACACATACACACATTCACTCATACGGATGCACTCACACACACACACACACACACACACACACACACACACACACACACATACACACGTGCGTGTGCACATACACATACCCCTGAGGATTTCATACTCTCGCTTCTTGCAGTTGCGTTACGAGTCAATCTCAGCCACTATAAACCTGCAACACAGATGTAATTTAAGACAGACTGCTTGCAATAAGCTGACTTTGGAAAAGCCAGCGAGCCCACTGAAATAAACTGAGATGTGGATCAACCGCTAATGATTTCATGTATCACTTTATTATCGTCAACATCTATGCCAGTATAAACACATTTATTTATTCGTGTTTGTGTGTGCTTGTGCGTGCGCTCGCGCTCGCGCGCGCGCGCGTTGTGTGTGTGTGTAAGTATGTGCCTGTGTGTGGCAAGAAGCTAAATAAATGAAAAAAAAAGATTCTGCTATCAAAAGGCTGCCTGCGTCTGATTTGCATGTGTGTTTGTATGTACGTATGTACGTGCGTACGTACATATGTACGTACGTATGTATGTATGTATGTATGTATGAATGCATGTATGTATGTATGTGTGCGTGTGTAGTGTGTGTGTGTGTGTGTGCATGCATGTATATGTGTGTGTGCGTGCGTGCGTGCGTGTGTGTGTGTGTGTGTGTGTGTGTGTGTGCATGTGTGTGTGTGTGTGTGTGTGTGTTTGTGTGTGTGCTCACGTCCTCATACACATGGAGTTTGAGGCTTAGTGGACAAAGAACCAAACTGGCGTGCAGAAAGCCTGGGTTCGATTCCCTTGAGTGTCGGTCTGCTTGCAAGTATTTCAGATGAGACAATAAACCGAAGGTCTCACGTGCAGAATTATATTGAGCATACGTTAACAACTTCACAGCAACAGAAATGTTGTCCTCGGCAATGTTGTTTTTAAAAAAAAACAACACAAATCCACTTTCGTTGTTAACAGAAATGCATCACACTAGACACAAAAAGAAAGAAACTGGGAGGCGCCACACTGTGGCTACAAAATTTCTGTTGGGGGTTGGGGTGGGGAGGCCAGTGGAGAAGAGATTTGGTAAAACTCCTTTCTGACAAAAACCAAGCAAAAAGGAATATTGAATTCAGTGCAACCAAATCGGTCAACCATTAAAACAAAGCAGAAAAAAACCAACAACAACAACCAAACCAAACCAAACCAAAACAAAACAAAACAAAAAAAACAACAAGCAAGCTAAACAAAACAAAAAACACCAAAATGTTGAGCGAGAATAACACATCATTGTTTCATTGTTCGTTTTTATCACTGTCATCTATGTGTTTATTTTTTCATTTCTTGTTTATTTGTTCAACATCATTTGCCTGTTTATGCATTTATTAGTGATATAATGCACATTCTAACATTGCATTTTTTAAATTCAACATCATTTGCCTGTTTATATATTCATTTGTGATATAATTCATATTATAACATTGCATTTTTTCACACTCATCTGTATCATTGGTATTATTTTTCTTCTATTTGTTCACTCACTTGCTCTTATATCTACACGTTTATTTACTCGATCGTTCATTTGTTTATTCATCTATTCATTCCTTTATCATTACATTTTAAAAGTGGCACACAGCAGGACGAAGGAAGTAGTTGTGAAACAAGTGGATAGGTGTTGCTGTCCTTGTGCTCGTTCACATTTTGTGTGTAATAATGAAGAAATATACACACACACACACACACACATACACACACACACACACACACACACACACACACACACACACACACACACACACACAGATACCCATACGCACACACACACACACATACACACACACACACACACACACACACACACACACACATACACACGCTCATACACACACGCAAACATACACATATATATATCCTTATTCTGTCTCTATTTTCAGTTGCTTTAATATGACAATATTTGCTACGGCAAGTATGTAAGTTGGTCTATGTGCTAGTATCTATACCGTTACAAACTGCAGTTTACTTTCACTTCTCCTTACCCCCTCCCTCCCCCTTTCGTCCTCCCCCTCTCTCTCTCTTTCTATCTACGGGTCAATGTTAAAGAAGAGTTAAAGAAAGTTAACTTTTTTCAATGTATTATTGCAAAAGTGTAGCCAGTGTTTTGTGCTGGAGGGTATGATGGCGAAACTCTCTCTGTCTCTGTCTCTCTGTCTCTATGTCTTTCTGTCTGACTGTCTGTCTGTCTCTTCTCTCCCTCTTTCTCTCTCCCCCCCTCTCTCTCTCTATCTATCTATCTGTTTGTCTGTCTGTCTGTCTCTCTCTCTCTCCCTCCCCCTCTCTCTCATCTGAACCTATTTCTCTCTGTCAGTCTGTCACTCTGTCTGTCTGGTTTATCTGTCTGTCTGTCTCTGTTCTCTCTGTCTCTCTCTGTCTCTCTGTCTCTGTCTCTATCTCTCTCTGTCTCTCTCTCTGTCTCTCTCTCTCTCTCTCTCTCTCTCTCTCTCTCTCTCTCTGTGCCTTTGTCTTTGTCTGCCTGTCTGATTTTCTGTCTGTCTCTGTCTCTCTGAACAGAATGACAGAGGAATGGATATATCCAGTTCGTCTCATTTCCTCCCATATACAGAGCTAGTGACAAGAGAAATACAGTACGGCCCACAGCCATCTAGCAAAGACGATAAAACATGTCACAGTCAATGACAAACACATCCTTCTTCTCTCTTCCCCTAGCTACTGTCTATGCTTATGCAGCACATCACAGGCACACGGTTAGCTCAGTTTCAAGAGAATGTTATTCAAGGAGTGGGGAGAATCTCTATCGACGATGAGAATGAAGATGACGATTATAATGTTGATAACAAAGGACGACATGTTACTGCTGTCAATGATGGTGTTGAATCTGCAGCTATTTCAGTATTGACGGCGACGGCGACGATAATGATGATAATGTTGATGATGATGATGATGATGATGACGACAACGATGATGACGATGATTTTGCTGTTGCTACTATTGTTGGAGCAACAAGCATAGCTGTTTCAGCTGCTGATGATGTTTATAAATTCTTAGATGGCTGCAAATAGCAGAGTAGGATATATGGAAAAAAAAGATGATGATGATTTTGCTACTTCTGAGGGAAGCGGAGAGAGAGAGAGAGAGAGAGAGAGAGAGAGAGAGAGAGAGACAGACAGACAGACACAGACAGACGGACAGACAGACAGACACAGATAGACGGACGGACAGACAGACAGACACAGACAAACGGACAGACAGACAGAGACACGGACGGGAACAGAGAGACAGGAAGACAGACAGCAGACAGACAGAGATAAGGACGGGAACTGAGATGCAGAGAAACAGACCAGACAGACAGACAGACAGACAGACAGAGATCTATAAAGACAGGAGAAGTGTGTTTTCATCCGACCCCAAATCCACACTTAAACAAATGAAATGGACGAAACTGTGCTCTTGAAAACATTTGAAATCATAGCGTCATTTTTACTGGACATTTTATCCACGCCACAACACAAAGATAATGTTGTTTTTATTTGTTTCTTTTTTTTCCTCAAAATAATCCTTTAAAGCTATTTATTGGTTGAAAAATTGCGAGAGCAAGCCTCTTGAAGCTGGGATAATTTGTTAGGGATGCAATCTTTTCCATCGATGTCTTTCTTTGAATCAGTTAGGAGAAATTCGCTGAAAGGATAAACAAGCACGTTCAAGAAAAAACATAAAAATGGTGAGATAATCAGACCATACTAACATTCCTTTTTTGATGGTGCACTGAGCGGAAGCGTTGTTTCTAAAATAGTCTGTCTATATTTTAGAGTTAACAAACTATATATGTATACGTAAGCTCTGTGCTTCAGAGTTGTTTGTTTGTTTGTTTGTTTGTTTGTTTGTTTGTTTGTTTTTGTTGCGTTTGTTGGGTTTGTATGTTTGTTTATTTTGTTATTTTTTTGTTTGTTTGATTGTTTGTTGTTTGTTCGTTTGTTTGCTTTTTGGGTGGTGGTGGTCGAATTAGTATGTGTCAAACAATTTCCACAATATATTTGCTTGTAAGAGATGTCGAAATTGTACGTTGTGTATGTAATGCTTTGACAAGAAGGAAGGGAACCTGTTCTGTGAGGGAGAACAAACTGAATGTTATGAAACTTCTTGTTGAATCAAACACAGCTTTGATTTTTACAGATTCATGAGAAACAAAGCCAAAACAAACAAATGAAGCCCTCCAAAACGTGGAATAGAAGAGGAAGAAGCAAATAGATGAGTTTCAAACATCTTGTCCCATCTTTTGTCACAATTTCACCGCTGGTATTTCAAAACCAGGTTTTTGTCATTCACACACCTATTCTCGACTTTTTGTTGTATTGAATCAAGTCCAAATGATGGCTAAACGTTTTTATAATAACTTCCACCCCCACCCCTATTCTTCCCCTACATATTGACAATTGGTAGTCAGATGACGCTCAACCTGACTCCCGTCATTTTCAGGAATAAAAATTTCAGTGTGTATGTTTGTGTGTTGTGTGTGTCTGTGGATATCTGTGTGTTTGTGCGTGCGTGTGAATGTGTGTGTGTGTGTGTGTAGGTGTGTGTGTGCGTGTGTGTTTTAAGTATAGCTCTTGTGTGTGTGTGTGTGTGTGTGTGTGTGTGTGTGTGTGTGTGTGTGTGTGTGTACGAGCATGTGCATACACGTGTGTACGTGTGTTGTCGCGTGTGTATGCATTTATGCTCTTTTCATTAGAAGAGTAAAGTGAAAATCCCCCTCTTCCTGCCTAATGCATCCTGTCATTTTGCATTCTTGTAATCAATTTTGGCAAAGAGATAATTATGAGGAATGTGCACTTAGCTGGAACAAAGGTGGGTGAAATCAGACCCAGAACGCTAGCTGGCTGGAATGTACAAGTTGACAGAATATTAAACACCATTGCGCGATAGC
>CM060305.1:42531319-42546319 GCA_030674185.1 Monoplex corrugatus | reverse complement strand
GTGTGTGTGTGTGTGTGTGTGTGTTTGTGTGTGTTGTGTTGTGTGTGTGTGTGTGTATGTGCGCACGCGCGTGTGAGTGTGTGTGCATGCGAGAGTGTGTGTGTGTGTGAGAGTGTGTGTGTGTGTAAGCGTGTGTGTCTGTGTGTGTACGTGCGCGTGCACATTGTGTTGTGTGTGTGTGTGTGTGTGTGTGTGTGTGTGTGTGTGTGTGTGTCTGTGTCTGTGTCCGTGTGAGGATGAATGATAAAGAAAAGATATGTCGGACGTTTCGACACAGCTACATCTTGCTGAGGCTGTTCTACACGTGGCAACCACTGCAGCTGTGAAACTAAGCCGAGAGAGTGGAAAGAAAATATTTGCACGCCCTGTCCACCACAGTTTAAAACTTTCCCTGTGCTGCTTATATGCACACAGATTTTAACAGTGCTCAACAGCTGCTTCTCAACAGAAGGAGGACAGGCGAAAGCCAAACGCAAAGCCACAGGACTCCCTTTCCACGCAGCAATGGGTATGGACTTGTTTCCAGGATCAGTCTTGTACCCCTCATGAAAACCCTCACCATGCAGCGAGGACCAGTATGCCCACTCATCTCTCGAGTCGATGGGAGAATCCATTATGATCAAGGTGTTCGGGGGAGGGGTGTAGTCATGGACATAATCAAGAGGAATGGTTTTCTGTCCATACGGGTGTTTGTTTACGAGGCCACACAACTCCATCATGGGAGATATCTGTAGCAGACATTTTTGTGTTCCCGTTATGATTTGCACACGACTGTGTCTGCACACCGACGGGCATGCTGCCGGGGGGTCAGTGTCTGGGGTGCGGGGCGAAAGTCAGAACAATAAAATTGGTTTGGTCGTATATAGAAATATAATGTTGAAATGTGATGTAATACACTGTTACGTTGTGTTGTAGTGTGTTGTGTTGTATTGTGTTGCGCTGTACTGTATTGAAACTGCACTGTATTGAACTGTATGGTACTGTACGTACTGTACTGTATCTGTACTGTACTGTCCTGTACTGTACTGTCCTGTATTGTATTATGTTGTATTGTATTAACATCACTGTTTCGATTTTCTCCTATTTTTGTTTGTCGCGCAAATTTTGGGATACTGCTGTTTCTGGGAAAGTGCTTTTTGTCACAAGTTATGTATTGGTGTGATGTGGTGTAGTTGTCTCTTGCAGTAGAAACTTGAAGCCCCACTCAAATCCAGGATCTTTGCATCTATAAATCTATCTATCCTTCCATCCGTCCATCCATTTATCTCTCTCTCCTCTCTCTCTTTTATCTGTCTATGTATGTATGTATGTATGTATCTATCTTATCTATCTATCTGTCTGTCTGTCTGTCTGTCTGTCTATCTCATCTATCTATCTAACTATCTCTATCTATCTATCTATATCTATCTTGTCTGTCTGTTTGTCTATCTATGTATCTATGTATTTATGTATCTATCTGTCCATCTGTCTGTCTGTCTGTCTGTCTGTCTATCTATCTATCTATCTCCGTCCGTCCGTCTATTTGCCTGCCTGCTTGCCTGCTTGTTTGTCTGTCTGTCTATAAATTAATTAATTGATGATTGATTGATTGATCGATTGATTGATTAATTGTTTTCAAGTGGATATAGAATACATGCTTCTGTCCAATCCATGAATGAAATCTGGCATCTTACTCTGATTCGTGAACGTTTACTACCAGACCGCCACGTCATGACGAAAGGTATTGTTAGGACCAGTTTGCGTTGCGTTGCCGTTATGATTTGTAAAGGTTTCTGCACACTGACCAGCGTTTTGGGGTGTTGGGCAAAAGGCAAATATAACATCTGTTTGCTTGTATCAAATGATTCCTTGGCGTTGTATTATATCGTATTTATAGGATTGTATCACACTGCATTCCCATTGCATCATATGGTGTTAAATTTTCTTTTCTCTTTTTCTGTTTTTGTTTTTGAATCCGTGCATATTTGCAAACGCTCTGACTTCGGATTGCCTCTGGGCTCTAGTCGAGCATATTTGCTGTTGTAGGTTCTTTTAGAGCTTAGAGTGCATACTGTCTACGGAATCGGTTATATCGGCTCATCCAGCAAACGGATTGCAAGATCACCACCCGAAATCTAGCCTTGAAGAAAAATAAAAAGAAAGAACACACAGAAAAGAGAGAGAGAGAGAGAGAGGAGAGAGAGAGAGAGAGAGAGAGAGAGAGAAGAGAGAGAGAGAGAGAGAGAGAGAGAGAGAGAGAGAGAGAGAGAGAGAGAGAGAGGAGAGAGAGAGAACAAAATCGAGGAATGGAATCCCAGATTTTTGCACAATACAAATGCTTTACTACTTGGCCACCATTCCATCAGGCAAGATAGTTTGTTTTAGCAGCAAGTTGCCTTTGCCGTGCCGTTGTGATTTGCCCGAGTCTGTGCACACCGAGGAACGTGCCAGCAGGGGTCAGGGTTTTGGGGTGTGAGGCGAAAGTCAGGGAAAACTATCTGTTTGGTCATATCAAATAATCCCTGCCGGCCGGGAGTGTGGATGTCCACAAGATCCTGCTGTATAGAGATCGATACACTGAGATCTGGGTGTTTTGTGACGGCACGAGCACAGTCTGATCTATGGACATTGTGGTCGATACAAAAGGGGGAGATGGGAGTGGAGAGGGGGTTGGGGGTGGGGAGGATATTTCTGAGGACAGTGGTGACAAGATAACACTGGATTCTCTAAAGCCACATGTACACTAGATCGGGAAAAACAGGGTGCACATATCGGGAAGGTTTTGTCCATGTCAACAGCTGATGAATGTAAGGTTAGTGTATAACTTTGTGGGGAGTTTCAGTTGCAGTCTAATGAAAATCAGCGATCAGAGAATCAAACAAGAAACGTGGCAAGCATACGCATTAAAGAAACTATTGGACAGCAACTCAGACACTTTTTTCCTCCAAACTCAGAGGCAAAGAGTCATCGTTCGAAGTTCAGAAAACAAACAAAAACAAGAAAGAAAGAAAGAAAGAAAGACAGAAAGAAAAAAAAGAAAGAAAGAAAAAGAAAGAAAGAAAAAAAAAGAAAACACAAAACAAAGGAAGCAAGGAAGAAAGAAAGAAAGGAAGAAAAAACAAAACAAACAAACAAACAAACTAACAAACAAAAAACAAACAAACAAAAACAAAGTAAAACGAAAAATGCACAAGTGTTTACGAGGAAAGTAGTGAGACAGGTTTATATTGTGTCAGTGGATAATCCACAAAATGACATAGCTCATTACGGTTCAAAGTGGTTTTTGCACGAACATGAAGAATTTGTCATCAACACTGATGAAACAAAACCAACACAATATCATCAGCACCATCAGGTCCCTCACAGAATGCGTCTGTCTGATAACACCAGAACAGACATTGAGAGGCATACAGATTGGCTACTTTTTATGACACTGATGAACAGAATACAAGTATGCGTTGTATCCAACACTATCTTCTATCTCTATCTATCTTTTCTATCTATCTATTCTATCTATCTATCTATCTTTATCTATCTATATCTATCTATCTATCTATCTATCTATCTATCTATCTATCTATCTATCATATCTATCTATCTATCTATCTATCTATCTATCCATCTATCTATCTATCTATCTATCTATCTATCTATCATCTATCTATCTATCTATCTATCTATCTGTCTGTCTGTCTGTCTATCTATTTGTCTATATCTATCTTCATCTATATCTGTCTATCTATCTATCTATTTTATTATTTTTCTATATCTATCTATCTATTCTAAATCTATCTATCTATCTATCTAATCTTCTATCTATCTTTCTATCTATTGTCTATCTATCTGTCTGTCTGTCGTCTATCCGTCTCTTCTGTTCTGTCTATCTGTCATCTATCTAGTATCTGTCTGTCTATCTGTCTGTCTATCTACCTGTCTGTCTGTCTATCTTTTGCTGTCTGTCTGTCTGTACTGTCTCTCTTTCACTGTATGCATGTGTGCGTTGTTTCTTTTGTTGTTGTCTGTTGTTGTTGTTGTTGTTGTTGTTGTTGTTGTTTGTTTAATTTAGTTTTGTCGTTGCTGTTTTCTTGGATTGTTTTTTTTTATATTTCAATTGTTGTTTTTAATTCAACTACCAGTTCACATTTCAGACAAGAGAAATGCTTTTACCGGGTGTCGAGTGCAACCCTTCTGCTCATTGTATAATCGATAAACCTACAGACTGTACAGGATAGAAAGCAAAACAACACTCTAACCTTTAACAAAACAAGGCTTGTCACTGCTTGCTGGGTGTTTTATCAACACTATGGAATATTTCGTTTCAAATATAACCAACCCACCAACCAGCCCACCAAACAATCAATCAAACATTCAACCAACCAACTAAACAACTAACCAAAGCAAGCAAGCGAGCAAGCAAGCAACCGACCAACCAACCAATCAACCAGCCAGCTAGCCAGCCAGCCAGCAGCCAGCCAACCAGCCAACCAACCAACCAACCAACCAGCCAACCAACCAACCAAACCAACCAACCAACCAACCAACCAACCAACAAAGTTTTTCCATCGAGACAAGGAATTACTCTGCAGTCTTTGCTTTATACAAAGTACATCCTTCCTAAATTGGAATGAAAGTGCACCACACACACACACACACACACACACACACACACACACACACACACACACACACACACATACACACACACAACACACACACACACACACACACACACACACACACACACACATACACACACACACGACATACGTTCAAATCAGCAACCTAACAGAAAAAAATGGCATGGATGAATCCAGGAACAGTACATGTACAAGAAATCACATTAATTACATCCTGATAAATCAGAGATTTAGAAATTCTTTACTATAGCACATATCTTACAGGACGCAGATTGCAACAGTGACCATAATCCTGTAACAAACCAAACCAAATTTTAGCCTCTTAACGACAGATAAATAAACAGGAGCAAAATTTAGCGCATCTGTTCAGAGCAAATTCGGTGTTCTCGAAAATGTTGGGGACATCAACATCATCATCATCATCATGTTCCCTGCCGCATGGCGTTGGCGATCATGGCCCTCCATATGCATCTAAGCCTTGTCGTCACAAGCACATTTTACACCCTCTCTGTCCTCAGCCACCCTGAAAGTCTGTCCAATATTTTCTTCCTGGGTCTACCTGGTGTTCTCTTTTCCTCCAGCTTTCCTGTTGTGACCAGGTGATCTAATTCCCTTTCCTCATAAAATGGCCTATAAATGTTGCTTGTCTTTTCCTAATCTTCTTTATCAATGAGGAATAATAGACACATTTGGAAAACTCAATAAATGAAGCTTGTAAAAAATTCCTGGGGTTGAAAACAGAAGTGGACAACAAAAGAAATTTTAGGACTGGTGGTGAAAGTCGGACGGCAAAGGCAAGAGAAGAAGAATGCAAACAGATAGATAAGGAAATGAGAAATAAGTGCAATGAAGTTCTGGAAGCTTGGCTAGAAACAAACTGCAAAGAAATAGAAGACCGACTCAAAACTGACCCTAAGTTTATGTACAGAAATACTGAAGAAACTGCTCACAGGAAAAAGACACGCACATCAACTGGTTGCTTAAAATCACAAGATGATACAATTATTGCTGAAAAAGACAAAATATTAGACAGATGGTAAGAGTGCATAGAAGATCTCTTTGACGATGATAGAAAGGAGAGACGCATCATTAGAAAGAACCTTGAAAGACTACCAATGATGAAAGATGAAGTTACAGCACGATGAAAAAGAGGGAAGAGGAAAAGGCCCCAGGACCAGACAATATTACTGTAAAAATGCTTGAGGCTCTAGATGAATTTGGTATCGAAAAAAGTAATAGTCCTTCTAAATGAAATTATGACACTAGAATAATTCCTACAGATATACATCAATGTCACTTTTCGTTGCGCTTCCAAAGAAAACGAGGGCTATAGAATCAGACCTCCATCGTACAATTAGCTTGATGAGTCATGATCATGAGTTTTTCAGTGATATTAGAACCAATATTGTTGTGCGGATGCCAAGCCTTGACAATCAGCAAGCAAAGTTAGAGCAAGATTGAATCAGCTGAAATGTGGTTTCTGAGAAAAAAATGTTGAGTTCCATGGATAGTAAAGAAAACGAACGAGACAGTCTTGAAATAAGCAAACTCAAATACAACATTAATGAAGAAGATTAGGAAAAGGCAAGTCTTGAAATGGGGAAGGAGGAGGAAAACCGGACCAATGAAACACAATGCTGGCACCACCAGAATGATTGAAGCATTAAACTAATACGGATAGCGAACAAGCTAACTTTTATGTTGTAGGCTGGGATTGAACTCTAGATACCATATCTTGAGTCTAATACTTTTTTTGTAGGATCATCGCACTTAGGGAAGTTACCTTTGTGCTCACCTTTTTTTTCGTCCCATTTTCTATGCCATCTTTTATGGCCACAGAAGCTGGCACAGTTGTTTTTGTTGTTGTTGTTGTTGTTTTTTGACAATGCGATGATGATGATGTCGATGAGGATGATAACCATGATGCTATGAAGTTCCATCTAGGATTGAGACTGAGTGACAGGGCTGTACTTACACTTACTATCATAATATATCCTGGTGTCAACCAGGCTCGAGAGATACATACACCTTCGGTGCTGGTCAGAAGATTTGAGCAACACCTTCAATGACGCATTCGTGAAGTGGATGAGACTCGACTGTGTGGTCGCAGTGTTCCCAATGAATCCATAGCACGCCCAACTCTAGGTAGGAGCCGGTTACAGCCCAAAATTCCCGCAATGATATAGTTTTGAAGGGACTGATGGGGATTCGAACCCACAACCTTCCAGTCGGTAGTCCGTTGCGTCAACCGCTACACCATGGCGACTGGTTTGAGTCCAAGACTTTTTCAACAGAACAAGTACCAGCCAGCCTGCATAAACAGAAATGAACTTTTGATAGGAATGTCTTAATGTCACTTGTGTTGGTGTGTCTGCACGACTATTGCTAATGATATCAAGATGACCATTCAACTAATGCTAATTACATTACTCTGTGGGCAGTTCCTGGGTGACCACTGTGTTCATCTCCTTCGGCAAAGCACTCTTGATCAGCCTCAGCATTCTGATTGGCTCGTGCTTCGTCAGATTCCTCTACCGTCTGTGGATCAGGAGGATGGGCTGCTATGACAGATCAGGTACGATAGCGACAATACTGATTTCATTTGTGTGGTATAAAACAGGCCATGTTGAAAGGTTATTCGACAAACTTAATGTTGTAATGGGTTCCACAAAAAAACGGGAAAATAGAATCAGAACGCGTAGAAACGCGTTCTGATTCTATTTTCCTGTTTTGTGTGTGTGTGTGTTTTGTTTTGGTTCCACTTTGCGTGAACGCGAGCGGTCGCACTTGTTGTGGATTTGTAATGGGTTGTTATTACATTTTGTATAATGATAATAACAGTCTTCACGTGTTCTGAGAAAATGTATGTATACAATTGATAACGCACCAAGTGTAGTAAGTTCATCAAGAATCACGACAGATGACATGGTATAGGCAGAAATATGAATTAATACTACTAATTATATAGAATACAGTGTAAAGGACGTATGTTGATCTCACAGATCAGTTGTGACTTTAGCTTGGCTTACACAGAGAGAGAGAGAGAGCGACAGACAGACAGACAGAGACAGACAAACAGACAGAGAGACAGACAGACAGAGAGGCAGAGGAAGAGGAAGAGAGAGAGAGAGAGAGAGGGAGAGAGAGAGAGAGAGAGAGAAGGAAAGAGACGGAGAGAGAGAGAGAGAGTGTGTGTGTGTATATATATGTGTGTGTGTATGTGTGTGTGTGTGTGTGTGTGCATGTGTGCGCGCGCACCATACTTTTATATTGTAGTGTCCCTTGTTGATATTCTGTAAGATTTACTGTCTCGTTTGGATAAAATACAATCGGCAATAGAAATAGAAATTGATAGAATAAGTCACTGAAGGATGTGATAGACCAACTGGAATGATGGATGTTGGATTGGATTCATATTTGTCAGAACAGACTTTTTCTACATCGACTGCGGAATGCGCTCCGCAGAAAAAGCTCATCGCCTGAGTATGTCGAAATTCTTTTTTCTGCGAGCAATCATTTTTTGTTTTACCTATGCAAGAGAACTTTTCTCCAGAATGCTGACGTGAGATTCCTTTACCTGCCGCCTCAGTACATCTCCACACTGGACACGGCTATGTCGTTTCGTTGTTTAGAGTAGTGCCTAGAGCACCAGTCATGGTCTAGAGGAATGAGAGGAAAATCCACATGCAACCAAGAGTCAGAACAGAAACTTGTATCATAGATTGGTGATTTAAAACTCTTTTCCCGCCATGGTCGCAATCAAGCGACTTCCCGTACAACCGCCATGGTCGCATTTGTGCGACTTGGAGGGGTCATGCTAAACAACAACTTTTCACGCGGGTACAAAGCTTCTGTCAGCTCCACTGGTGAATGCAGGCGACTGTGCTATTTTTAAACTTTACCCAGCGACCTAGTTTTTCGGCAGTAAGGTTGAAGTGTGGCTTCGTTAACTGTCGGAATATACGTCACGTTTTCTCCGAAGCGTTTTCTCCAAAATGGCTGCAAATCGACATCGGCGGTTTACAGCACACGAAGTGATGCACCTGCTTTTTCCTGAGAGTGGTATCCTATGGAAGATCCATTTGATCAAGACTGGCTTCCTGTGTTTACCAGAAAGGGTGTACTTGTGGACACAACTGACTTTTCTCCTGTTCAATATTTTCAGCATTTTTATAATAAACCGTATTAAAAAAAAAATGTTTGTTTTTCTTTATAATAAGATTATCTGTGGAATAATCAATCAAGCACATAAACATAAGCAAGCATTCATATATAACTACAACATCTGCCCTTTACACAGCGAAAAAGTAAGTGAAAATCTTTAATAGTCTTTGAGATATAAGCTTTTAAAAATGTATACTGCGCTGCAAAATTGGCTGCCCAAAATATACTTGGCACTGAAGAGTGCCGTTTCTGGGGAAACTTGGCGGTGAAAGATTTAATTAACGACTAGACCACCGCCTCCCTAATTCAGATTATTTGCATGAAAAGTCAGTTATGATAAAATTTCACAGGAGGATAATTGTGATGGCCATTCAAGAAAGAGAAACGTAAGTTTACATATTGCTTGTAGTAAAACATCTAACAAATTAGTGCTATGGTGGTGAAAAGTATGTAAATAGTCATAAAAGACGTGTTTTGTGTTGTTGTTTTGTTTTGTCTGCTACAACGACAATAAACAGATATCACGGCGATGGATATATAAATGAACGTTTTTTTTAAAAACCAAAATCAGAAAACAATCCATAGAACACACATTATTGTACATTGACCTCGTGGTTTTCTATCTGAGGCTGACCACCCAAAATCTGTTTTAAAGAATGATTAGACAAACAGGGAAACACAATACAATACAATACAAAACAAAACAATACAATACGATACTACACAACACAAGTCAACACAACACAACACAACACAACACAATACAAAGAAAGACACGTGCGAGTATTGCACACTATAATGGCCAGTGACAGAAGACAGTCAAACAAACCGAGGTATGTTGCATTGGCTGCTCCTTTTAACAGAGAGTATAAATCATCAAATCTCTATAGCATCTAGCCTATAATCCGGCGTGAAGCGGAATCAGACAAGTCGTATTCCTTGTAGCATTCCAGTGTACCTTAATATGACGTCCCGTGAAATTGCGTTCTTGCTGTAATGTTCCTGCCTTGAACGCCACCTTTTTTCAGCCAACTAATAAGCGACCAAAGATAGATTCAGCCAGTCGCAGTTCCATTGACAAGCAGTCTACTGGAAATATCAATAGCGTGTTACTGAGCAGTCAACAATCACTGAATATTCTGTGCCACCGCTGGCTCAAATTTGAGATAATCAGTAATGCCAATTCTGGTCCAACGTACACTGGACACTGTCCAGCAAACCTCCATTTGCCGAAAATGAAATAGCCATTACCAGAGTCACAATGAGGGAATGTACACCTTATTCTGGGGATTTCTGCTGCATCTCTCCGCACAGGTCTCGATTTTTCTCCTCAGTTTGACTGGAAAATCGAACTGAACGTCTAGTCCTTCGGAAGGGGGCGAAAAACGAGTGGGACCCGTGTGCCTTCTGGCTGCGCAGGCTAAATATCCCAGGGCAGTTGAAAATCGTGAAGAGCAAGGCATTGCCCGGCTGCCTTGGTATAAAACATTGGAGAGATAGGTACATTTCCCAGGTCCTACCCGTTGAAGACCAATTAGCCTTCTTGCCTTTCCGAAGTCTTGGTTAAAAAATGTGAATATGAATATGAATTTGAAGTGAGGGAGAAGGGGATGGGCGCCACCCTCGTGGTGCTGGCCCCTGGAAAAGTTGAGGTCTCTGCCACCTCACTCCCCTACGACCCAAGGGTTATGGAACTATCTAGGTAGGACCTCAGGACTTGGCCAGCTCATGGATTTATGTGCAGGCTTAAGGCTTGTACCGTGATCCGTGATCATTCTGGATCTTCTCCATCACATGGCACCTGTGACGTAAATGCATATGGAATTCATTCCGAGTGCTGAGACGTCATCTTAAGAAACTAAAACTGAAATTGAAAAGTGTCCCATATGAAGCACTGACACTGAAGCCTTGACTTGAAGTTGCTGCACGCGACAGAAGCAGCAGGAGAAAGAAAAACATACAAGATCTCCCTCAGTTGAGGCCACCTTGATAGCTGAGCATGAGGGCTAACACCAAGGTGCTTTAATGGTTGATAATAATAATAATGATGATGAAGACAATGATGCTGTGAAATTCCACTTATTAATCTAAGACTGCACATAGAGTTTTGTTCTACGCTGTGTATCATAACATAAAACGAAATATTATATATCTCCAGTGGTGAACTTGTTTACCGTGAATTCAGCCCTGAGATTGCCTTGTAAGATCTGCAGTCCGTTGAAAATGGTACTGCTGCTAATAGATAATCATCACGAACAATGTGGGACGATTGTGAGAAAAGATAACCTACTCTGTATAAAGGTTGGTGCTTTTTGCTCGTAAAGTGGGACTGTCACAGAGAAAATTTTTGTTTCTACGATGGTTAATCTTCAGTGATGATTTTCTCCATTCAAATGCAGCCAACAGCCCTCAGTGGCTTGCTTTTACGAATCAATTCATTTTGAGAACAAATTTTGTTCAGCAGACAAGAAGTCATTTCATGATCACTAAGGTAATGAACAATATGCTGGGTAAATGTGGATATTCTGGTAACCTTTTCAATGCACTGATGAAATTTTGTATGCTAGCCAACTGTGCTGTCTTGGAAATAAATTGCGACTTAATACCATAAAACCATATTGGCACGATGATGACTGGCAGGAGAAATGACTTTCAGTTTAACACATTTTTCTCCACGAAAACTTGTCGAATTAGTAACATTTGCCCAAGGATAGAATTACTTACAAAGAACACAGCAAGGTTTGTTACAGATCAAACTCCACGCAAGCGATTTCGTTTTGGACCCTCTTGTCCTCTTTTCCAAGCTAGTAATGGGCCCTAACCTCAGTGAGTTTCGCCTCTCAGTCTCCAATGAGGCACACAGAGACGTCAGCGCTCCAGCCATAAAGAACGCTAGTTTGCTTCCTTGCTGATCTATCTGGGGGATGGCACGCTTGTTCCTCTTCCTCCATTAACTTGTAGTCTGGCCATTTAACTGAGATTGATTTGTCAATAATACCACCTCCTCTTGGTCTCCTTCTATTTTTTAATGTGAAAACTTGGTTCATGTTAAACCACTCTGTTCTCTGAGTGTGTGTGAGTGTGTGAGTGAACTCGCGTGCGTGTGTATGTGTGTGTATATGTGTGTGTGTGTGTGCGTGTGTGTGTATGTGTGTATGTATGTATGTGTGTGCGTGCGTTTGTGTGTGTGCGTGAGTGCGTGTGTGTGCGTGTGTGTACATACATATTATGTGTGCAATTATGTGTGTGTGTTTGCATGTGCATACATATTATATGTGTAATTGCGTGTGTGTGTGTGTGTGTGTGTGTGTGTACGTGTGTGTGTGTGCACGTGTGGCTGTTTATGTGTGTGTGTGTGTGTATGTGCGTACGTTTCATGCAAGAAATTGCTAGAAAGGATTTCTCAGCTGTAAGAAGATTGATTTTTTCCTTAATCTTTCTTTCTTTTTTGTTTCTTGTTTGTTTGTTTCAGTATTGCTGTTTTTGTTGTTTGTGTTGATGTTGTTTCTTTTCTTTGCTGTTGTTGTTGTTGTTTTCGTCTGTTAGGCTGACTGGTTTTTGTTACAAACTTTGATGCATAGATCTTATCAGACATTTTAATTTGTACATATTGGCCTAGTCTCTCTCTCTCTCTCTCTCTCTCTCTCTCTCTCTCTCTCTCTCTTTCTCCTCCCTCTCTCTCTGTGTATGTATGTATGTGTGTGTGTGTGTGTGTGTGTGTGTGTGTGTGTGTGTGTGTGTGTGTGTGTGTGTGTGCGTGCATTCATACGTATCATGTGTGCAATTGCGTGTGTGTGTATGTGTGTGCACGTGCATATATAGTATATATGTAACTTTGTGTGTGTGTGTGTGTGTGTGTGTGTGTGTGTGTGTGTGTGTGTGAGTGTGTGTGTGTGTGTTTGTGTGTGTGAGCGTGTGTGTGTGTGTGGTGTGTGTGTGTGTGAGTGCGCGCGCGCGCGCGTGTGTGTGTGTGAGTGCGCGCGCGCGCGCGCGGTGTGTGTGTGTGTGTGTGTGTGTGCACTCGCGCTCGTGTTTGTGTGTTTGCTTGTGTTTGTGCATTATGCTGAAGAAATTACAGTCGTATGATGAATCATTTTCATTTACAATAACGAACTGAGCAACATATCTGCAAGATAGATCGAACGTGACCTTCTGCTACTGTCGTTGAGTAATAAACGATATCTTTTTCACAATTTGAGAATTTCCATTAAGTATGACACGTTTCCACAATGAAAACTTGTTACAATGTCACAGTTACCCACAGACACCATTATAGAGAACATGGAAAGATCTGTTGTAGGCTAAACTCTATGCAAATGACTTCGATTCGGTCCCTTCCCGGATTCTTCCACCAACCCAAAACAGGCCTTGGTTCAAAGAGTTTCGCCTCTCAGACTCCGATGAGACGCATAGATATTTCAGCGCTTGAGTCATAAAGCACACTAGTATGCTTCCTCTTTTGGTCTCTTACTCTATTTATTTCTAATCTGGCCATCTAATTGAGATTGATTTTCCAGTTATTTCTCCGTCTCTGGTTTTCCAACATTTACAAAAATCGTTTTTGTGATATTCCATGTGTGTGTTGTGTTTGTGTGTGTGCGTGTGCGTGTGTTTGTGTGTGTGTGTGTGTGTGTGTGTGTGTGTGTGTGTGTGTGTGTGTGTGTGTGTGTGTGTATGTGTGTGTGTATGTGTGTGTGTGTGTGTGTGTGTGTGTGTGTGTGTGTGTGTGAGAAGTGTGTGTGTGTTGTTGAAGAAGTTGTTCTTCGTATTTTGTGTTTGTTCTTGGATTGTTTGTTTCTTCTGTTGTGAATTGTTTTCTTTCATTTGTCTTGTTCATTATCAAATACAGTGCACATGTCTCTTTAGAGAATGCGTCCGATTTGACCTCTTGTGTGAAGTGAGAGAAGAGAAAGAGAGACAGACAGACAGACAAGACAGACAGAGACAGACAGACAGATAGATAGACAGACAGACAAAGAGACAGGCAGATAGATAGACAGACAAAGAGACAGAGACAGACTGACAGAAAAGAGATAGAAGAAGACAGAACAGAGAGATAAAAAAGAGAGAGAGACAGAAGGCAGACAGACAGACAGAAACAGAGAGACAAAGAGAGAGACAGAGACAAAGAAAAGAGAGAGACAGAGAAGAGAGAGAGAGAGAGAGAGAGAGAGAGAGAGAGGAGAGAGAGAGAGAGAGAGAGAGAATGCGATGTGTGTTTATTGCCATTGCCAGAAATGTTTCTTAATACAGTTGCAAACACTGTACTGTATTTGTTAAGATACGTTTTTAATACGTCAAAATTTTTATGCCGGCCAATCCTAGAGACATTTTACAAATAAATGTCTCACGACGAGATCTGATCGAATGTAGTGGCTTGAAAAAAATACATTTCCACAAAACATTACACATTTTTTCTATGGAAACTTTGTCACAGAGATAACATTTACTCAGATACAGCATTACAGGGGATACAAGAGATCAGTTATAGGCTAAACTCCACGCAAACGACTTCGATTCGGACCCCTTGCCCCCCCCCCTCCTCTCCCCTCAGTCCCCCATCTCCCAGCTAGTAATGGGCCTGGCCCCAGTCAGTTTCGCCTCTCAGTCTCCGATGAGGCGCTCAGATACTTCAGCGCTCCAGCCATAAAGAACGCTAGTTTGCTTCCTTGCTGATCTACGCTCTATCTGGGGGATGGCACGCTTGTTCCTCTTCCTCCATTAACTTCTAGTCTGGCCATTTAACCGAGATTGATTTTCTAATAATACCATCACCTCTGGTTCGCCCTCCATTTTTTTTTTTTTTTTTTGAGAAGGAACTTCACTGGTTCATGCTGACCTGCTTTCACTCCTTTCATCCACCCTCTTTCTCTGTCTCCCTGTCTTTCTCTTTCTATCTCTGTCTCTCTCTGTCTCTCTGTATCTCTCTGTTCTCTCTGTTCTCTGTTCTTTCTGTCTCGCTGTCTCTATCTGCCTCTGCCTGCTTGTCTGTCTGTCTGTGTTGTCTGTCTGTGTCTATCTGTCCTCTCTCTCTCTCTTCTCTCCTCTCTCTTTGTCTCTCTCTGTTCTATATCTCTCTGTTCTTTGTCTCTCTTTCTCTGTCTTTCTGTCTTCTCGCTCTCTCTCTCCTCCTTCTCCTCTCCTCTTCTCTTCTCTATTCTGTGTCTCTATCTGTCTCTCTCTTTCGCTTTTCTCTCTCTCTTTCTTTTTCTCCCCTCTC
>CM060305.1:42458819-42526319 GCA_030674185.1 Monoplex corrugatus | reverse complement strand
CTAATACTGTACTATACTATACTATACTATACTATACTATACTATACTATACTATACTATACTTACTATACTATGCTTTGCACAGACAAACAGACAGACGGACAGAGTCCTTTTTTAATCTCCTTTTTTGAAAAAGTAGGTAGAGATGGGGAGAGATTTTTTCTTTATAAATTGACAAAGCAGCTTGATGTCACATTACTCTTGGTTGATAGAAAAGACAATGGAAAAACAAAAGCAGATACAAATGATCGGCATACGAACAAATACGTAGATATTGAAATGAATGGTCATAAACTGTAAGTACATGTACACATGTAATGAATGTAACTATTTCTGATGAGATTAATGGCGTGTGTGTGTGTGTGTGTGTGTGTGTGTGTGTGTGTGTGTGTGTGTGTGTGTGTGTGTGTGTGTGTGTGTGTGTGTGTGTGTGTGTGTGTGTGTGTGTGTGATGTGTGTGTGATATTAATAATTATGACAAACTTTGTCAAATCAGGTCAAAATTAGTCAAATCCGAATGCCACAACAGTTGGTTGCCGAAACTGCTCGTGTGTGAAACAATGTAGTCCCAGAAGGATTGTACCAGTGGACCCGCCCCCATGATACCAGCGTGACTGACATGGTATGTTCTGCTCTATGTTATATCTAAGAATGACACATGATACCAGTTTGACTGACAATGACAACACTTTGCGTTCCGTGTTATGTCTTGGAAAGATACACGACACCAGTTAACTGACCATGACAAAACATTCTTTTCCACAGATTCCACGTCAGAGGGAGGAGAGATGACAAATGCCGAGCTGACGTCAGTGGCAGGGGACACCACCACCGTGTGTAGTGTGCTCACAGGCAACGAGGAACATATGGTGGCAGATTCACCTCCCTTGGCGGAAATGCATTCACCTCCTTTGCCGAAACCACAATCGCCTCCAACACCACCCAGACTACGTTCACCTCCGCTGTCAGAAATGCAGGCGGCGCCTTTACCAGACCTTCCGCAGTCACCTCCTACACCGGAGTTTCAGGATTATCAGTGTTACGTGGAAACAGTTCCCAGGCGTCCCGCGCCAGCTAGATTACATGACCGTGGAACAGAACTGTTTCTCTCCCAGTATTACAAAAGTTTAGAACAGGAAAACGATAGCAACAGTTCGTCCCCTCCTCTTTAACACACAGAATAGTAGGTTGAAAAAAATGCCTTTTTTCTAGTTCGGGAGAGGGCAAGGGAGGAATAGAGTGGCAACCTGCGTCTGTGTGAGTCGTGTGCATAAAAAAAGCATTATGAATAGAAATGGAGAACGTGCCTTTGATTTTCTCCCCAGTTATTTCCCTTACTGTTCCATGATGAGTGTTTGCGATCTGCCTGGAAAAAAAAACAAGGCAGAATATGCATGGCTGCAAGGAATTGCTATCCTTGGTGATAATGTGCTATAACGTGAAACCTTGTGCAGCATTGTGCTTCATTTGCGAGAGTTTGTTTGTTTTGTTTTGTTTTTTGTTGTTGTTTTTCATAACTCCTGACTTCCTGTTAGTGATGCTTCTTATCTACGAAATGCCAGCAGAACACCAGAACGCTCGTATGTTACATTGATTCGTGGCAACGACAGATCCTGATGCAACTCAGCCTCCGGGAATCAACCGAAAATAACTGTTCATAAACCGTTCATGTTACGTACATTGGACACACGTCTCGTACGCTCTGTGTTATGTTGTTGAAAATGTCAAATAGGCATACCAGGCAGTGAACGACTGAGCAAGCATGCATGGAAGCTGATTAGCCAGATAAAGTTAGAATGAGATTTACATCCAGAATGATAAAACGACTCAGTCATTTACGGGTTGGCTCGCTCAGTAGATAGAGCAATGGGCTCAAGATAGGATGTCTCGAGTTCAATGCCAGCCCGCTAGGTAAAAACTCACTTGATCAATAGAAATCTTATGCCGACCTCAATACCTCAGACGTGGGTTCGAACCACGGGATGCGCTGCATGAAAACTTACAATCTTACTGCCCATCTTCGCATAGTTGTTGTTCTAAAGGTGTCGATATAGGATTTGGAGTCTTACTCCCATCTTGAAATAATTGTTGTTCTGGTGGTGTCGATATAGGGTTAG
The DNA here is from genome assembly GCA_030674185.1 of Monoplex corrugatus. Classification (NCBI taxonomy): domain Eukaryota; kingdom Metazoa; phylum Mollusca; class Gastropoda; order Littorinimorpha; family Ranellidae; genus Monoplex; species Monoplex corrugatus. The sequence continues at coordinate 42,524,202 of CM060305.1, read as the reverse complement.
GTAAGTCCCCCTTTCCCCACTTCCCTAAGATGGATATCTCCGTCGGCCTGATCGTCTGAGGTTAGTGCTGACGTGAGACTGAACTAAATCAATCAGTCATTAAGCAATCTTAAGTCAAACCAATCTTAGTCTTCTAATCGTTCTGGTGAAATCAGTGTAGTCTTTTTCTTAGTTCCCCCATCCCTGCTTTCATTTCCTGACTATACCAGCATGTCGGGTTTTGCGCGGACTCAAAGAGGCTGTCAGATCAGACCTGGCAGATTTAAGCGGAACGCATAATGAGACTGTGCGAGTGTGATGGATCTCTTTCAAGGTCTTACCAAACCACAGGGCTTGTGTCCAGGCTTATGCTTTATATCAAGATCACGTTCGGATTCTCTCCATCATGTGACACCAGCGATGTTGGTGCTTATGGAATCTATTCCGAAGTGTAAGGACGCTATCTCGAGAAATATTAAACTGAACCTGAAAGTGGCGAATCTCGTGAACAAATTCTAATTCAAATTCTATGGAGAGTTAAATGCATGAGACACGTCTACTTTCATTATGTGTTTTTTTTCTTGTCAGTGCATGTCAAATGGTGATGTCTACTTTATGCTGGGATTTTACAAAAAAACCGTTCTTTTTGTACGGGTGACTGTTGTTTTCTGCAGCATGTTGATGCCACTCAAAGAACAACAAAAAACCTGAGCCGTCTGAGCTTCTGCAAAAACTAGAGCTGACCTTTAATGTCGTTAAACCTGAAAGGAAACTTCAGTGCGCATAAACATACAACGTCATAGAAAAACCAAGAAAACATAGAAATGTTTAACTGATCTGTTCTGACACTTCAAACAAAAATGCAAACCTGTCTTCAACGAGAAAAAGACGGAAGAACAACGAATACAGACAAAAACACACAACAACAACAAAACAAAACCACACAAAAAAACAACTCAAATTAGATGTGTGCTTAGAACATTATAAAATTGCACAGAGCTTTCAAATAATAATAATCATCACCAGACTAATGAAACTGTCAGTGTCAACTCGTGTTCCGTCGCTATTCATTGTCTCTCTTAAAGAGGTGACGTGTTTTCGACTCAAAACTAACTTATTTCAGATTCACGTCTGTCTGCAAACTAAACCAAGGAATAATAGGACCAATGACTTTGTCCATGAGTATGTTATTAATTTCTAATGTGTATTTCGTGACACTAGATGACCGGTAAAATAATGTCAGTACATCGATCAGTTTGGAGTAAAAAAAAAATCTTTCCTTGCAATAGATACCTCCCCACCACCTCTTACTCCCAATCCCCCCAAACGCAAGGAGAGAGAGACAGAGACAGAGACAGGCAGGACAGACAGACAGACAGACAGACAGAAAAGGATGCACACCCAACATCAGACGGCATTTGATAGAAACATTCGCTAAGGTATACCTTGACGCACAAGCTTATGACATTCGAGACACACTTTGCGCATGTAGCCTCCAGTCTACGCAGCTGTGAATATGTACCTGACCCTATTTAGGGTTGGAGACCGTAAAGCAACAAGGGAGAGGAGATAAACCAACCGACCCATCTCATCATACGGGCCTGAACAACAACTGAGGTCCTTTCCATCACACTTCACAAACAATCTCAGGGTTATGGGACAATCTTTATGTATGTGACATATGCTGCGGTTATTTTGGATTGTGCATTTAAATAGCGGCTTCTGGTGTGTAGCACATATGCAGTTCGTCTGCATGCTGTTTAGCCGTGTTGAGCTAAGTAACTCGAGCTAAACTGACAAAACGGTTAAGCCATTCAAATAATCTCCCTCTTATACAAAAAATAATTATGAAAAATCTAGATGGTCAAGCTATTCCAACAATTCTTTTTATACAAAAAATGATGAAAAATCTTGATTTTGTATTTTTCAATGTGAATTGAAGGCTCTTGAAAAAGTTGAGTGGAATACAGCTTGGCGTGTATCGCTGATAATAGGAGATCGTTAGATGTCAGAACTTCCTGATAAAAAAAATGCTGTTCACACATGTTCCTCAAAATATGGTGCGTTTCGGCTGTCTTTTTGTATGTGTGACCTTGACCATAGCTCCATGACTTCAAATTCATCGACACTTTGCATGTTTGGTTTGAATTTGGCAAAAATCCATCCACAAACACTGGGACAATATTGCTAGCACAATTTTGTCACAGACACAAGAAATTCATCTCTCTCCGATCTGATTGAGAAAAAAACTGTACATTAAAAAAAACCAAAAAAAAAAAAACAACAAGGGGAAAACAATTGCAGGGCGAAAGTGAACGCCCCCAACTCAACACAAAGGGCGGATTGTGAAACTAGAAGAAAAGAATAGTTGATAATTATGCAATAGAACTACACCGAGAACAATGTTAGAGTTAGCATTCAACACGCCATTGATACTTTGAGAAAAGCATGCGTGTTACTTCCTCACTTCCACTGTAGTAAAACTGCTCCAACCACTGGAATCAGATAACGACATCAATTAAATATGTATTCATCGATTTATTTATTTGTCTCCCTGCATGGGCTACATTCATAGACTTGCTGTTCATTGTGCAAAATTGCTGTGTCGTGAAATGGTCGGTAGGGGTTGTAATTAAAGTAAGCTGTATGCATTTGACATATTTTATAAATTCACATTGTTACCGACAGATGATATTGGCTAGACTGGATTAATTTTTTTTCTGTCACAATAGACCGTTTTCGCAAGAAATGTGGACTGCTCTCCCTCAGTACAGCTCTCACCTCAATGTTGCGCCTCCCATATTTCTTCTTTTTTTTCTGAATGCGTTTATTTCTGTTACTCTATAAATCTTGCCAAGAACAGCTTCTTTGTTTCGGTGGGATCTTTAACGTGTACTGAATGTGTGTTGCACACGTGAAAGATCGAGAGTATAGTTAGAAGAAGGGAGCTGACAACTGTGGGAGCTGGTGGCAGGGCGGGTTGCCTGAAAGAGAGATGAAGACCAGAGTGGGGCGAGAGAGGGATCTTCCATTCTCTCAACCAGAGGGTTGGGCTGGACCTGGTTGGTGAGCGTTCTGTGGCTGTGTCCCAGGGTTTGTCATCTCCCCAACTTGACATACGGTTTGTAAACGAGGTAACTGATGACTGGGTTCGAATGGGTCATGCCCCCTCCCCTCCCCCCTTCGCTTGATGAAATGACTGTCGAGTGGCGTCGGGAGCTTGGGAGGTAATTGTCCAGAGAGTGGCGCGGCATTGGTGCTCCGGGGGGTCCCATTCGCACCCTCGTGGTGTTTCTTGTTACCCTCCCAAGTGGACTATCACTCAAAACCTATTGAAGGAGGGGGACCATTCGTGATTGGAACTCGGGTTTCTCGCGTCGTAGACAGGAGCTTTACCCACACACTCCATAACACATAGAACACTGAACTATGGAATTATCTACTTACATGGATTTCCTAATTTAGGTTTAAAGTCCGAATAAATGATACGGCATATACATCACATTTTGATGTTAACTATATGTATTGCCATTAACTTCAGTCTACTGAATACGGGTGCTATTTGACAGAACTCAATTCTACACATTACACAGGGTGCGATGGTTCAGATTTCAATCATATGTTTACTTACTTTAGATACCTTCTGAAAACACACACATGCATTACATTAAACAGGTTTTATAATAGCGTGTCATAGTATTGTTTCCTTATTATGCATCATTGCAGAATGCTACTTGTTGCAATCATGTACATCCAAATACATTTTGAATTATATGTGACATTGTCGGTGGCTTTTAAAAACTGTGTCGACTGACATTCATTTTTTTTTTACGTGCAACATACAATGTGATATTGATTTTGTTGCTCTTGTTGTTTTCGTACATTGCAGCTTTCTCGTAACATTCTGACATTAAAATGATTGTAAAGTCATCAGCATATACTGCTTGTGTTATAGTGTGTCGGTTGCTGAAATGTGCAGCACGTTAGGTTTTGTTGGCTGTTTTACTGTTTGTTCGCTTCTATAGCCGACAATCTGATTGATCAGTTGGAGAGTTAAAAAAAAACACGAAAAAACAAACAAAAACCGACACTTTTCTGTTAGAAGTATGTTTTTTTTTAAACAATACACATCTACGTTGTTAATTTTGGGAATATGATTTTTAAAGTATTACAAATATATATCTCTGCTACTAACACTTTTCAATACAGTTCTAGTCATTGTGACTTAGTCACTGTCATCATTCTTGAAATGGCCATAGTAGTCAGCTGGGCTGTACACTGAAATGACTGTGTTTCTATAGTTTTATTGAAATGTGCATTGTTATACTGTGTACATTTGTCTTTAGCTTAAAATATGGATAAAAGACCAATTCAAAACAACGATATCCCGGTTGACAGTTAATAACAATAATTTTATGCCCATTCACATTCCATTCATGCATCTATTCGTCAATTCTCATCCTCCCACCTCCTCTGTATCTCTGTCCCCTCCTTCACTTTCCTTGTTTCCCCACCTCTTCTCCTCTCTCTTCCTCTGTGTGTGTGTGAACAAGAGAAAGCAAAACAGACGGTAAACATGCTTTTCCTGTTGCACACGAGCTATGGAAGGAATAAGTGGCTGAGACAGCAAGGCCACTGCTGCTGCTTTTGCTTTTCCTTTTGTGTTAACTTTTTTTTGTAGGTGGGGGGGGGGGGGGGGGGGGAGAGAAATCTCTTGTTCGGTAAATGAAAGAAACCAACAAGCAATGGGTTTTGTTTTTTGTTGTTGTTCTTTTTAAGCATACAAACATAATGGACGGAATAACTGTGAGAGACAGTGTTATCACTAGAATTGATTGTTTGGGGGAGAAATCCGTAATGATGAATCGGCGACCCCAATCCTGCACCCTTCGCCAAATGATCACGTTCTCGCGTGCTGCACGTGACTCTTGTTATGCAAATGAGCTTGCCGACAGGAAATAAGCTGCAGCCAATGATATTTGGGCGCAGTATTGTCTCCCTGTGGATTATGCATTGGCGTTTTCTCTCAACGAATTGTTTTGAAGGCCTGTGTCAAAGCATTGATTTGCTCATTACATGGCGTCTCTTTGTTGGGAGATTGTTCAACTGGATTTTGGTTTGGGTTTTCCTTTCATTAAATCGCAGTTTTGCCAAAGTTGCGTTCAAAGCAGTTTGTTGGTCTGGTGCCCCTGTCTCTCTCTCTCTTTTTTTTGTTGCTCTTTTCTTCTTTCTTTTTCTCTGCCTCTACTCTCCCCCCCCCCCTCATTCAGCCTTTTAAACGCTCCCTCTCTTATTTTCTGTCTTTAACACTTGAAGAGTTCCTACCCACTTACACACAAATGCAATGCACATGCATGCATGTGTGTTGGTGCACTCAGGCACACACACAAGAAAGATCGACTCCACTCGTCCAATAATCATTTTGATCTATGATTCTTGTTCTTACTGTTTAAAGCCCATCCAACTGCACAGAGCCAGATCAGGGCTACAACCATTTCAAAACGTATACAATGTATAGTTGGGGGGAATAAACGCTGGAAAAGAAAGTTATGTACACATACCAATGCATGCAGGCACATAATCTGGGTATATGCCCCCAGTGTTGACCACTCAGTACAATTTATCACCAGAGGATTTTAAAAAAGTAACAAACGAAAACTGATACAAATGTGAACGTAACTAAGGACACTAAAGCATACATGAAAATATGGCCAAAGTTAACTAAAATTGCTCCTGCACAGCATATTTCCTTAGAGCCAAAAATGCAGTCATTACAAGTAGCCAATTGTCAGTCCTAATAGAAAGTGCATAAGGCTTGAGCACATACAGGTGAATGGACCAGCAAGACAAAAAATTATAGTAGAGATGACAGAAAGCAAAGGAGGAAGGAAGAAATAAAGATAATTACGGAAATAGGAAATTTCTAACACAGACTTTCCAGAAGGTGTGTGTGTGTGTGTGTGTGTGTGTGTGTGTGTGTGTGTGTGTGTTTCTTTCTATTAAAAAAGCCCCCAGGATCCCCAGGGGGGATGATTATGTGTCAGTTTTGAAGGTATGACTATAAAAGGTGGACAGTTCTGGAAAAGTCATACACCTTATTGATATTTTTTTGTCTCGTTTTTGCTTCTCAATAATACTTATTTTCCAACTCTTCCCGCCTCCTCTCTAAGTACGGGAAAACGAAAGGAATCTTTTTTTTTTCTAGGGCAGAAGGGAACAAATTCCCCTCACAGACAGTATGATCACTAGTACAGATCGTTTTGGGCAGAATAATCTCAAATGATAGATCGGCGACTCCATTCCTCCTCAGTTCACGTGATGATCACGTTCTCGCGTGCTGTGCGCGACACCTGTTATGCAAACGAGCTTGCGGACAGCAAATAAGCAGCAGCAAATGAGATTTGTACGCAATCTGTCTCTCTGTGGAACAAGCTTTGGCGTTTTGTCTCCTGGAATGGTTGGGAGGCTTTTGTACATTGTTCTGTTCAGTACATGCTCCTTTGATAATGTTTGGTTTTTATTGTGGATTTTCTGTTGGTTTTGTAGTTTGTTTTGTTTTCTATTTCAAATTAAGGGTAAAAAGTATGGAGACTGCATGCTTTTTCTCTGTATCAGTCTGGTAGTCCCTCTCTCTCTTTCTCATGCATAGAGCAAACTTTATACCCCTACATGTACATACATTTTTTTGTACATGTCTGTTGATATGTAGCCTATATTTTATATATACATATATACACACACACATACATATGTATATATACCTATATATGTATGTATGTGTATATGTATGTATGTACGTACAGTCATTCAATACCTAATTAGATTTATGATTCAAAAGTTTCAACTGAAATCTCAGGGAAAGATAGACCTATCAGCTCCTCGTTTGTATCATGAAGCCATTTTTTTCTTCTCTTTCTTTCCCTTTTACTTCAGTCATCTTTGTTTGCTTGATGTTTTCCATTTATCAAGTCTCTTTGTTAGAAATGAAGAACTCAGTGCAGACTGTGTTCTCTGTGTTTTTTGTGTCTGTCTCTATGCTCCCAAAATTTTCCTCACGCGTATGTACAAACACACGCACACAAACATTCACACGCACGCACACACACACACAAGCGCATTCGCACACACACACCTGTGTCAATCAAAACTTGATTTGACCTACAATTCAAGATAATTCAAAATCAGATAATCAACATCGTATACATATCCGCTAACTTTTTGATTTTGTCAAACTCTGTAAAATTCTCTTTGTCTTTGTCTGCCTTTGTGTATCCTGTTTGCTTATGTCTGTCTTTCTGTTGCTTTTTCCTGCTCCGATTCAATAAGAAAATGCACACATTTTCAGGGGTGAGGTGGGGGTGCGGGCGTGTGTTTGAACCACGCAAGCATTGTAAGGAATACGCAACATGAAACAATGCTAACACTGTTACCGATATTTTGGTAAGCAGAAATAATCTCTTTAATGATGTATCTATGACACCACTTCTGTATCCTCCACGTGATGATCACGTTCTCGCGTGCAGCGCGCGTCTCGTGTTATGCAAATGAGCTCACGGACAGGAAATAAACAGCAGCCAATGAGATTTGTACGCCATACTCTCTGTGGAATGTGCACTGGCGTTTTGTCTGAAAGTGTGCTTTGGGAAGTATTTGTCAAAACATTGTTTTGTTCATTACATGTCCCCTTCGAGAGAGATTGTTTTGTGTGGAGGGTTTTCTGTTTATTTTGAAATGATTATTTTGTATGGGGGTTTTCTGTTTATTTTTGTGTTTGGTTTTGTTCTATTTTTATATCTTTTATGATGAGTTACACTTTTACGAGAAAGGAAAAGAAGTTAAGGGAGGGGGAGGGGGAATATGTGTGTATCTAAATCATCTCCTGTCTTTGTCTCTTCTCTCCCTTCTCTTAATCACTCACAAAAACATACGCAAAGGATCTCGCAACACTGACACAGAGACAGGCACACACACACACACACAAAGATACAAACACACGCATACAGACACAGACACATACTTAGAGAGAGAGACAGAGAGAGCGAATGAGCTGTAGACAGAAAATAGGTCGCAGCCAATGAGCTATGTGCGCAGTACGTCTCTGTGAGAAGAGTTATTGTTTGTCGCACGGAATGCTTTTGGAAAGCTTCAACAGAACAGTGCTATTATCATTATATGACTCTTTTTGAGCTGCTGTTTGTTTTGTTTTGTTTGCCGGATTTTTCTGTAAATTTGTTTTGGCTGTTGTTTTCTGTTTGATCAATCGCACATTTGAGAACAAGAGGGCGACTCCAAACGATTCAAGTATTGTATGTAGGCTTCTCTCTGTGCCTCTATCTCTACACTTACCAACTCTCTCCCTCCTCTCTCTGTCTGTCTGTCTGTCTGTGTCACTCTTTCACACACACACACACACACACGCACGCATGCACACACACATACTTACACACATACAGATGTGGGCTGGCAGGTTTGGACGATCAACAACAGAGGATTAGCAGACCCAAGCGCATACTATTTACGTAACTTGGACCATATTTTTTGTTTGTTGTTGTTTGTCTGCTTATTTGTTTGTTTTTGAGGGGAGGGGGGGGGGGCTCTAACGAAACTGACCACTCTGTATTCTTGAATATTGATGTCCCTTTGTCTGATTCCTGGGGGAAAGAAAAAAAATATGGGGTTATACTATTTTCATTTCTATATTATTCCCCTGTCCACCATCGGAAATCGAGTATGATTGCCTTTTTAATGGTGGGATGAAAAAACAAACAAACAAATAAACAACAACAACCTAAACAAAACAACAACAACAACAAAAAACGCTCATACACGTGAACGTCTTCTTGTGTGTATATTCATGTCAACGTGAGAGTGGCAGCCCGTGAACACACACACACACACATACACAAACACACACACACACACGCACACACATACGCACACACACACGCACACACACATGCACACACGAACCTAACAAAAACAACAACAAAAAACCAACACCAAGCAACCAAGCATTTAGCAAGCAAGCAAGTAAGCAAGCAACCACACAAACAAACCAAAGTTCTATATGTATACGTCTCCTCAAGATGCACAGGTAGGAAATTCATATCACGCCGAAAAATCTGGATCTGGGTTTATCGAAGATGGGTTCATCGTAATCAGGCAAATCTGTACCGTTCCTCTCTAACCTGCCTGCGGTTGTCTGGCAAGACTCCTCAAGCCTGCTCAAAAGCTTATGCTCTGAAAACGTCTCGAAACAGAGAGGGGACCAGAACTTTTGAAACATGGACACTGCCATTACAATTGGAGCATTAAGGTGGGCAATGAACAAAGCCGGTGTAACACGCGGAATTTACTCCCTAAGCCAAATTTACTCCGGAGTAAAAACCGCGTAATGCGGTTTTTACTCCCTTCGCCAGAAAAGTAGGCCTACTCCCGCACACACGCCAGAATTACTCCCATGCGAGATTTTACTCCCTTCCATTCAACAGACCGTGCCATCACACCCACTCAGCCAGCGAGTTGACCTCGTTCATCTGCACTGCGTGAAACTTCATGTACCGGTCTACTGTTTATTCTGGCCTACCGTTGGCTTAAAAAAACAACAACAACAACTGAGAGTACACACTGGTAACATACAATACTGTTGTACACAGTCTACAACTGTATCAAACCTGTATAACAGCCCTCAAGTGTGTCAAACTGAGATAAGTGTTCAGTGATAATACATGTAATACCTACAAGTAATTCTGTTTTTCTTACACACATTTGGTCTACAATTTAGTGTACTCATCATTATGGATTGACATGTAAGAAAAACTCTAAATATATCCAGATATCATGAAAATGCCAACTTAAAATAGATCTCAACATTGCCGACATATCAAATAATATAGTAGGTTTTGCTTTTCTGACCAGTTTGATCCCAATTCATCAATGAAATGCGAGTTCAAATCAACTGCAACTGTCCATATGTGTTTTCAAGTCTTTTATAGGAAACATTTGGTCACACACACGTACATTACATGAACGAACACAATCATGCACACATCATGCACGCTTCTGCACAGCGCGCGCGCGTGTGCACACAAATACGCACACAGATATACAAACTCAATACACAAAATGTACATATTCACTGCAACAGCTTTCTGTGTAGTCTCACAGAATAATTAAGACGTTAAGTCAAGCATAATGCAAAACTAAGACAGACTAACCCTACAGAAAACAACTACAATGAACAACACAGTAAGGAACAGCAACGTCTGTTGTATTTACACCATTAGTTATTTCAGATTCTAATCCAGTCATCGCAGTACGCAAAACTGTCACATAAACACTCTCAAAATACGACAGAAGTTGTTTCAGTGAATATGTACACAACCAAGAAAGGAAAAGATGGCTTACTGATGCTTAAACCAGATGTGAACGTTTTGCGGATGAATTTCCGCCTGATGTGTAGGTTGTGTTGCTTTGTTAAATGGTGCATCCTGACATTTGTGTAAGTATGTGTGACAGATTTGCTGAGAAGAAAGATGTGGCTGGTGTCAGTTTGTATCCAGTAGGCCTACATGCCCACATGTTTCAGCATACTATATTCTTCCAGGTTCTGTCTACGCCGACTGTCTCCCTACTCTCCTCCCATTCATCACTGACATCATCAACACTTCTCTTCAAACTGGAACTGTCCCAGATTCTTTCAAGTCTGCTATTGTTCACCCTCTCCTCAAGAAACACAATTTAGATCCAAATGAACTGAAAAATTACCGGCCTATCTCTAATCTCTCTTTCTTGTCAAAACTCCTTGAAAAAGTCGTCCTCAACCAGCTGAACTCTCACCTGTCTGCCAACAATCTCCTCAATCCTTTCCAGTCAGCCTACCGCCAGTGCCATAGCACTGAAACTGCCCTACTACACATTCTCAACAATCTCCTCCTTGCAACTGATACTGGCAAAGTCTCTCTCCTCACACTCCTTGATCTGTCTGCAGCCTTTGATACCATTGATCATGGTATTCTCCTTTCTAGACTTCATCATACTTTTGGCATCTCTGACATTGCTCTGTCTTGGTTCACTTCATACCTATCAAACAGAAAACGAACCGTTCTCATCAATGGCACTTACTCTCAACCTGCATACCTGACCTGTGGTGTTCCACAAGGATCTGTCCTTGGCCCTGTTCTTTTCACTCTTTACACCTCCCCCCTGTCCACCATCACCAACTCCCATTCTATAAAACACCACTTCTATGCTGATGACACCCAACTTCAAGACAGTGACTCACCTGATAATATACAGCGCCTGTTGACTCGCACCACTGAGTGTTACTCGGACATTAAGAACTGGATGACACACAATAGACTTCAGCTTAATGACGACAAAACAGAAGCTATCCTCATTGGCACCCGTCAGAAACTTTCTCAGCTGCCTCCTCTTTCTCTCCCATTATGTAACACATCAGTCCCAATTTCTGATTCAGCTAAAAACCTTGGTGTCTGCATTGACTCTACCCTCTCCATGAACAACTTTGTTTCTCAAACTGCCAGATCCTGCTACTATCATCTCCATCGTATAAAGCTGATCAGGAAGTATCTCTCTGTCGAAACAACTGCAAAACTCGTTCTCTCCTTCATAATGTCTCGCATTGACTATTGCAATTCACTCCTGTCTGGTCTTCCTGCCTCCACCATTCACATCCTACAGCGCATTCAAAACAATGCTGCACGCCTTGTACTCAAAAAGAAAAAAGCTGACCACATATCTCCTCTCCTGGCACAACTTCACTGGCTCCCTGTATCAAAGCGCATACAGTACAAACTAGACACCATGTGCTACAAAAGCCTCAATAACGCAGCCCCGATTACCTGTCAAGCCTACTTGAGATCTATGTTCCCTCACGTACCCTCCGCTCTGCCTCTGATCCTCTGACTCTTCGCTTTCCACGCACTAAGCTCAATACCTATGGTCCACGAGCCTTCTCTGTTTCTGGTCCACTCTCCTGGAACAAACTTCCTCTCTCAGTCCGTCAGCAACCTACTTTTGTCTCCTTCAAGTCCGCTCTCAAAACTCACCTTTTCTCTCCTGCATAAAATCCTAACCTCACTCAACCCTCCCCTCTGCAGCCTGTCTCCGCTCGGAGGGAATCACATGGTTATAATATATAATTGTATGCTATGCTCTCTATAAGTTTCCATTGCTTTTATTCTTGCTTTTATTGCTTTTATTCTTTCTCCCCATTTATAGCCATGCGTGTGTGTGGGTGTGTGTGTGTGTGTGTGTGTGTGTGTGTGTCTGTATGTGTGCGTGCGTGTGTGTGCGAGCGTGCGTGCCTGCGTGTGTGTCTGCTTCAGCGCTTAGATTTGATTTTATCAAGATTTTGCGCTATATAAATATTGTAATTATTATTATTATTATTATATGTCCATCGACGGCCTAGAATGCTTCGCCTCCAACCTCTTGCAACACGGCATGGGATAGGACACCAGTAATATCAGTGCCTTAGGGAATCTTCTGACCAGTCACGAGGAACACATTTTCTGAAAGCTGTTCTTTCATTCGGCAGACGTTGATGACACTATCTGACAGCTTTTGTAGACTTCCTCTGTCCATCTGAATGATCAGCCAGTGACTAAGTTGACTGCCATCCAACGCTTTTGTTGTCAACACTAACTGGTAGTCAGGACAAGGCGTTCTCCTGGCTGCCATCTTGACCATAAAGCCAGCCTCTGTGAATAAACACAAGTCTGGGATCTGCGAAAGGTTTTCTTTTTGACGGTGCTCTGCTGGAACCAGACTCTGCCATCTTGTAATCAAGACATCCTGACTGGTCTTCTACTGAAGTCTTCACAGCAGAAGCTGCAGACACTGTCGTCAGTACTGTGTGTTATCCAGCAGTACTGTGTTTCCAGTGACCACGGTGGCGTCATGACGTATCATCAGACGTTTGTAAGAAGCAACAAAGTGCCTTGCTTTCCGGTTAATGTTAAAACTTCCTGCTGCTCGAACAGCGCAGAAGAAAAGTTCCAAATGATTTCAGAAAAGTTATGCATGGGGAGATATTGCAGTGGTTTGTCCTGACACTCAATTTGTACAAGATCTTCAGCCTTAAATTTAAAGAAATGTGTCCTTTTCGATCTAGCAAACATGATATTGCCCACTATATAGGCCCTACTACTACCATTACTATCATTAATTATTATCTTACTATTATTATCATTATTATTATTATTTATACGGTGCCAAATCTTGGTTAAAGAATCAAATTAAGGTGCACACACTCACCAAAGCATTTGTCAACAACAACGAAACCTCTAGGGCACAAAGCACACGCAAACTGAGAGAGTGGGAATGGGGGGTGGGAGGTAGACAGGAGGGGAATAAGGTGTGTCACTTGTGACCCAAGCCGTCATCCTTCCTCTGTCTCAAACACACACAAGATACTGAGTTAGGATACACTCAAACCTGTTCGGCAAATGACACTTGACCCAAGTTGTCATATTCTCTATCACCACACACACACGCACGCACGCACGCATGCACGCACACACACACTGCTTCAACAATTTTTTATCTGTCACTGGAGTCACATAATTGAAGACAAGGTCTAAAAAAGACATAGTTTGTTCTTCCGTCTCAAGTATCTAGGATGCTTTCATTTCTCTGGCGATTGTGTTTTTTGAATTCAATACACGAAACAGAGTGTCATCCAGTCTGATGAATATAATTGTCGCCCGAAGGTTCCCAAACTCCTACAGCAGAAAACTACCTCAACAAAATTCTGGTGCATTCGCGACACTGGTACTGATAGTCTGAGCAGCAAGTTTTACCTTTATTTTTAGATTCCACCAAGAAAGATAAGAAGATGTCAGTCTATTTGTCAAATGTAGGCCCTTTTGTTCCTGAATGTCATGGAGTTCTGAAACTTCCCTTGACGATTTTTTTTTCTTGTCTCTAAGCAGGACACACATATCAAAGGTATTGTGCAACAAATTTAGCATGTGGCAAATATCCAACAAAACACACACACATTATGGCCAAGCTCTTTGAGTTTGGACAGGTGATAGGATGGACCATGACAAGACACGGCTTGACTAGACTTGCTCTCTCTGAACCTGACGATCCATGGATATGAAAAAAAAAAAATCCAACGGAGACTTTCCATGAATCGTTCACAGATACAAGCATGAAGACAAGTGCTTCACTGATATGTCAAACAGTGGTATTGTCAACAGTATTGGTCCAAACATCCACTAATCCCAGCATCTTCTCACCATCCCACAGTAAATGTTTTCTGATCGCCATTTCAACCACTATTAATGAATACACCCCTTTTCCAGCTGCTTCAGCCTTTTCAACTTTCTTCTTCACTGTACCCAGAATTTCTGAACTGAACCCAGCTTCCTCATCGACACCATTGTACTATCACCAGGTAATACTCAAGAATGGCATATTATTATAAACTTTTGTGGAATACAGCTGTAACATTAATGTAAATGCCTTCAATGAAGGTGGAGATTCAACTATAGTTTTGTGTTTTTCTGACATCATCAACCTCTTCATCAGCTGAAGAGGTATCCCCTGAAAACATTAATTCTAAAATTTCAGAACATAAGTCTGAAACAAGCTTTTTGTCTATGAAGGTTTCAGTCACATTGTCAAAGAAGTAACTTTTAACAAAATTTCAATTTTTTTTGTTCCGTTCTAGCTCCAATTTCTTCTTATACTCTTCAAACGTGTCCAATGTGTCATCTAGCCGTCTTTATATTTTCGTGGACTTTTAAAACAAAATAAGTGGTGTGATCCTGCATCACTGCCAATAGGGATAGAGGCCTCCTCATATATTGCCCCACCACAACAGGTTGTGGGTCACTCTCATTTCTGTCTTTAGGGGACTTTTGATGGGTAACTTTCTGGGACCAGGGTGCCTGACATTTAAAACGCACCTGACACAAATTTAAACATAGCCAAGGACACTAAAACGAATATAAAAACGGGCCCAAAGAACCCAAGATTGCTTCCGCATATCTCACCTCCCTACAGCCAAAAATGACCCAATACATGTACTCAATTATCACTCCTAAGAGAAAGTATCACTGGCATGTAAGACTTTATCAAACACATAGAGGTGAATGGACCAGCAAGGCACAAAACGATAGGAAGAATGACAGAAAGCAAAGGAGGAAGAAAGAAAGAAAAAGATTGTCAGAAAAGAGGAAATTTCCAGCACAGAATTTCAAGAAGACAGGAATACTATTTTGCCTCTGAAGCTCCAGCATCTGGTGTTGTAGGCTCCAAGGTTGGCTGGTTGCCAACAGCTAGGGCTTGTCACTGGTTACTGTAGAAAAAAGGAAAACAAAGAGCTGTCACTGGGACTGTAGGAAAAAATAAAAGAAAACTGGCTAAAAAAATCAGAAAAAAATGAATAACATGGCACTGTGGTGTTATGTTCCCATGTTTCTCATACACACATGAGCGTGCGCACACACACACACACACACACAACAACACAACACACACTGTCTGGGCGCTACACTATCACATCAGACAAAAAAATAATTGTCCCATGTCCAACATATATGTAGCATACACAAAATGATTCCATTCAACAAAGAGAGTACTCACCAGATCTCACTACCTGTACAGGTAGGTATTGCAGGGAGATGAAGCTGTCAGTTTGAAGTCTGGGAAACCTCAGGCAGCGTTATGATGTAGACATGTCTGCCACTCCATCTATCCAGTGCTGTCATGGTCTTCCTCTGCCTCTGAAGCTACAGCATCTGGTGTTGTAGGCTCCAAGGTCAGCTGGTTGACAACAACTAGGACTTGTCACTGGTTACCTGCAGAAAAAAGGAATGACAAAGAGTTGTCATTGTAGGAAAACAAAAACTGGCTAAAAAAATCTGAAAAAGAATAAATAACATGGCACCATGGTGTTATGTTCCCATGGCTGTTTCTCACACAGACACACATGAACGCACGCACACATACACTGTCTGTGTGCTACACTATGACATCAGACAAAAAATAATTGTCCCATTTCCAGCGTATATTCAGCATACACAACATGACTCCTTTCAATAAAGAACTGTACTCACCTGATTTCTCCACCTGTACAGTAGGTATTGCAAGGGGATAAAGCTGTCAGTCTGCAGCCTGGGAAGCCTCAGGCATCGTCATGTAGTAGAGATGTCTGCCACTCCATCTATCCGGTGCTGTCATGGTCTTCCTCTGCCTTTGTTGTTATTGTTACTTTTGTTTAAAGCCCAGCCACTACTAAGAGCCATATCAGGGTTATAACCGTTTCAAAATATACACAATACTTCAACAGGAAAAGAAAAAAAGGAAAAGAAAATTAAGCCCACATATCAATGCATTCGTGCACATAATCCAACGAGACGCCCTCGGCGTCGACTACTCCGTCCAACCCATCGCACAGAAGATTAAAAAAAACGCACCTGAATACAAATTTAAACGTAGCCATGGACACTAAAACATATATAAAAACGGGCCCAAACCACCCAAGATTGCTTCCGCATATCTCACCTCCCTTCAGCCAAAAATGCACCCAACACATGTACTCAATTATCACTCCTAAGAGAAAGTATCACTGGCATGTAAGACTTTATCAAACACATACATGTAAATGGACCAGCAAGGCAGAAAACAATAGGAAGAAGTGACAGGAAGGAAAGGAGGAAGAAAGAAAGAAAAAGAGTGTCAGTAATGAGGAAATTTCCAACACAGAATTTCAAGAAGACAGGAATACTATTTCTGCCTCTGAAGCTCCAGCATCTGGTGTTGTAGGCTCCAAGGTTGGCTGGTTGCCAACAGCTAGGGTTTGTCACTGGTTACTGTAGAAAAAAGGAATAACAAAGAGCTGTCACTGGGACTGTAGGAAAAATAAAAGAAAACTATCTAAAAAAATCAGAAAAAAATGAATAACATGGCACTGTGGTGTCATGTTCCCATTGGTGTTTCTCTCTCTCTCTCTCTCTCTCTCTCTCTCTCTCTCTCACAACACACACACACACACACACACACACACACACACACACACACACTGTCTGGGCGCTACACTATCACATCAGACAAAAAATAATTGTCCCATGTCCAACAAATATGTAGCATACACAACATGACTCCATTCAACAAAGATCTGTACTCACCTGATCTCTCCACCTGTACAGGTAGGTATTGCAGGGGGATAAAGCTGTCAGTTTGAAGCCTGGGAAACCTCAGGCAGCGTTATGATGTAGACATGTCTGCCACTCCATCTATCCAGTGCTGTCATGGTCTTCCTCTGCCTCTGAAGCTACAGCATCTGGTGTTGTAGGCTCCAAGGTCGGCTGGTTGACAACAACTAGGACTTGTCACTGGTTACCTGTAGAAAAAAGGAATAACAAAGTGTTGTCACTGTAAGAAAAAAAAAAGAAAAACTGGCTAAAAAAATCTGAAAAAAAATGAATAACATGGCACTGTGGTGTTATGTTCCCATGTTTCTCATACACACATGAGCGTGCGCACACACACACACACAAAAGCACACACTGTCTGGGCGCTACACTATCACATCAGACAAAAAATAATTGTCCTATGCCCAACATATATGTAGCATACACAACATGACTCCATTCAACAAAAAACTGTACTCACCAGATCTCTCCACCTGTACAGGTAAGTATTGCAGGGGGATGAAGCTGTCAGTTTGAAGCCTGGGAAACCTCAGGCAGCGTCATGATGTAGAGATGTCTGCCATTCCATCTATCCAGTGCTGTCATGGTCTTCCTCTGCCTCTGAAGCTACAGCATCTGGTGTTGTAGGCTCCAAGGTCGGCTGGTTGACAACAACTAGGACTTGTCACTGGTTACCTGTAGAAAAAAGGAATAACAAAGTGTTGTCACTGTAGGAAAAAAAAAGAATAACTGGCTAAAAAAATCTGAAAAAAAATGAATAACATGGCACTGTGGTGTTATGTTCCCATGGCTGTTTCTCACACACACACACATGAACGCACGCACACACACACATGAACGCACACACACACACACTGACTGGGCGCTACACTATCACATCAGACAAAAAAATAATTGTCCCATGTCCAGCAGATATGTAGCATACACAACATGACTCCTTTCAAAAAAGAACTGTACTCACCTGATCTCTCCACATGTACAGGTAGGTATTGCAGGGGGATAAAGCTGTCAGTCTGCAGTCTGGGAAGCCTCAGGTATCGTCATGTTGTAGAGATGTCTGTCACTCCATCTATCCCATGCTGTCATGGTCTTCCTCTGCCTTTGTTGTTACTGTTACTTTTGTTTAAAGCCCAGCCCACTACTAAGAGCCATATCAGGGTCATAACTGTTTCAAAATATACACAATACTTCAACAGGAAAACAAAAAAGGAAAAGAAAATTAAGCCCACTTATGAATGCATTTGCGAACATAATCCAAGGAGATGCCTTTGGCGTCGACCACTCCATCCAACCCATCGCATAGAAGATTTAAAAAACGCACCTGAATACAAATTCAAACATAGTCAAGGACACTAAAACGCATATAAAAACGGGCCTAAACCACCTCCCTACGGCCAAAAACGCACCCAATACATGTACTCAATTATCAATCCTAAGAGAAAGTATCACTGGCATGTAAGACTTTATCAAACACATACATGTAAATGGACCAGCAAGGCAGAAAACGATAGGAAGAAGTGACAGAAAGGAAAGGAGGAAGAAAGAAAGAAAAAGAGTGTCAGTAATGAGGAAATTTCCAACACAGAATTTCAAGAAGACAGGAATACTATTTCTGCCTCTGAAGCTCCAGCATCTGGTGTTGTAGGCTCCAAGGTTGGCTGGTTGCCAACAGCTAGGGTTTGTCACTGGTTACCTGTAGAAAAAAGGAATAACAAAGAGCTGTCACTGGGACTGTAGGAAAAATAAAAGAAAACCGGCTAAAAAAATCAGAAAAAAATGAATAACATGGCACTGTGGTGTTATGTTCCCATGGGCGTTTCTCACACACACATGAGCGTGCGCGCACACACACACACACACACAAGCACACACTGTCTGGGCGCTACACTATCACATCAGACAAAAAATAATTGTCCCATGTCCAACATATATGTAGCATACACAAAATGATTCCATTCAACAAAGAAGAGTACTCACCAGATCTCACTACCTGTACAGGTAGGTATTGCAGGGAGATGAAGCTGTCAGTTTGAAGTCTGGGAAACCTCAGGCAGCGTTATGATGTAGACATGTCTGCCACTCCATTTATCCAGCGCTGTCATGGTCTTCCTCTGCCTCTGAAGCTACAGCATCTGGTGTTGTAGGCTCCAAGGTCAGCTGGTTGACAACAACTAGGACTTGTCACTGGTTACCTGCAGAAAAAAGGAATGACAAAGAGTTGTCATTGTAGGAAAACAAAAACTGGCTAAAAAAATCTGAAAAAGAATAAATAACATGGCACCATGGTGTTATGTTCCCATGGCTGTTTCTCACACAGACACACATGAACGCACGCACACATACACTGTCTGTGTGCTACACTATGACATCAGACAAAAAATAATTGTCCCATTTCCAGCGTATATTCAGCATACACAACATGACTCCTTTCAATAAAGAACTGTACTCACCTGATTTCTCCACCTGTACAGTAGGTATTGCAAGGGGATAAAGCTGTCAGTCTGCAGCCTGGGAAGCCTCAGGCATCGTCATGTAGTAGAGATGTCTGCCACTCCATCTATCCGGTGCTGTCATGGTCTTCCTCTGCCTTTGTTGTTATTGTTACTTTTGTTTAAAGCCCAGCCCACTACTAAGAGCCATATCAGGGTTATAACCGTTTCAAAATATACACAATACTTCAACAGGAAAAGAAAAAAGGAAAAGAAAATTAAGCCCACATATCAATGCATTCGTGCACATAATCCAACGAGACGCCCTCGGCGTCGACTACTCCGTCCAACCCATCGCACAGAAGATTAAAAAAAACGCACCTGAATACAAATTTAAACGTAGCCATGGACACTAAAACATATATAAAAACGGGCCCAAACCACCCAAGATTGCTTCCGCATATCTCACCTCCCTACAGCCAAAAATGCACCCAATACATGTACTCAATTATCACTCCTAAGAGAAAGTATCACTGGCATGTAAGACTTTATCAAACACATACAGTAAATGGACCAGCAAGGCACAAAACGATAGGAAGAAATGACAGAAAGGAAAGGAGGAAGAAAGAAAGAAAAAGAGTGTCAGTAATGAGGAAATTTCCAACACAGAATTTCAAGAAGACAGAAATACTATTTCTGCCTCTGAAGCTCCAGCATCTGGTGTTGTAGGCTCCAAGGTTGGCTGGTTGCCAACAGCTAGGGTTTGTCACTGGTGACCTGTAGAAAAAAGGAATAACAAAGAGCTGTCACTGGGACTGTAGGAAAAATAAAAGAAAACTATCTAAAAAAATCAGAAAAAAAATGAATAACATGGCACTGTGGTGTCATGTTCCCATTGGTGTTTCTCTCTCTCTCTCTCTCTCTCTCTCTCTCTCTCTCTTCTCACACACACACACACACACACACACACACACACACACACACAGAGGAACAAACTGTCTGGGCGCTACACTATCACATCAGACAAAAAATAATTGTCCCAAGTCCAACAAATATGTAGCATACACACATTGACTCCATTCAACAAAAAACTGTACTCACCTGATCTCTCCACCTGTACAGGTAGGTATTGCAGGGGGATGAAGCTGTCAGTTTGAAGTCTGGGAAACCTCAGGCAGCGTCATGATGTAGACATGTCTGCCACTCCATCTATCCAGTGCTGTCATGGTCTTCCTCTGCCTCTGAAGCTACAGTATCTGGTGTTGTAGGCTCCAAGGTCGGCTGGTTGACAACAACTAGGACTTGTCACTGGTTACCTGTAGAAAAAAGGAATAACAAAGTGTTGTCACTGTAGGAAAAAAAAAAGAAAAACTGGCTAAAAAAATATGAAAAAAACGAATAACATGGCACTGTGGTGTTATGTTCCCATGGCTGTTTCTCACACACACACACATGAACGCACGCACACACACACATGAACGCACACACACACACACACACTGACTGGGCGCTACACTATCACATCAGACAAAAAAATAATTGTCCCATGTCCAGCAGATATGTAGCATACACAACATGACTCCTTTCAACAAAGAACTGTACTCATCTGATCTCTCCACCTGTACAGGTAGGTATTGCAGGGGGATAAAGCTGTCAGTCTGCAGTCTGGGAAGCCTCAGGTATCGTCATGTTGTAGAGATGTCTGCCACTCCATCTATCCCATGCTGTCATGGTCTTCCTCTGCCTTTGTTGTTACTGTTACTTTTGTTTAAAGCCCAGCCCACTACTAAGAGCCATATCAGGGTTATAACTGTTTCAAAATATACACAATACTTCAACAGGAAAACAAAAAAGGAAAAGAAAATTAAGCCCACATATCAATGCATTTGCGAACATAATCCAAGGAGATGCCTTTGGCGTCGACCACTCCATCCAACCCATCGCACAGAAGTTTTAAAAAACGCACCTGAATACAAATTCAAACATAGTCAAGGACACTAAAACGTATATAAAAACAGGCCTAAACCACCTCCCTACGGCCAAAAACGCACCCAATACATGTACTCAATTATCAATCCTAAGAGAAAGTATCACTGGCATGTAAGACTTTATCAAACACATACATGTAAATGGACCAGCAAGGCGGAAAACGATAGGAAGAAATGACAGAAAGCAAAGGAGGAAGAAAGAAAGAAAAAGAGTGTCAGTAATGAGGAAATTTCCAACACAGAATTTCAAGAAGACAGGAATACTATTTCTGCCTCTGAAGCTCCAGCATCTGGTGTTGTAGGCTCCAAGGTTGGCTGGTTGCCAACAGCTAGGGTTTGTCACTGGTGACCTGTAGAAAAAAGGAATAACAAAGAGCTGTCACTGGGACTGTAGGAAAAATAAAAGAAAACCGGCTAAAAAAAAATCAGAAAAAAATGAATAACATGGCACTGTGGTGTTATATTCCCATGGGCGTTTCTCACACACACATGAGCGTGCGCACACACACATACAACACACACACCACACACACACACACACACACACACACACACACACACACACACACACACACACACACACACACACACACAAGCACACACTGTCTGGGCGCTACACTATCACGTCAGACAAAAAATAATTGTCCCATGTCCAACATATATGTAGCATACACAACATGACTCCATTCAACAAAAAACTGTACTCACCTGATCTCTCCACCTGTACAGGTAGGTATTGCAGGGGGATGAAGCTGTCAGTTTGAAGTCTGGGAAACCTCAGGCAGCGTCATGATGTAGACATGTCTGCCACTCCATCTATCCAGTGCTGTCATGGTCTTCCTCTGCCTCTGAAGCTACAGCATCTGGTGTTGTAGGCTCCAAGGTCGGCTGGTTGACAACAACTAGGACTTGTCACTGGTTACCTGTAGAAAAAAGGAATAACAAAGTGTTGTCACTGTAGGAAAAAAAAAAGAATAACTGGCTAAAAAAAATCTGAAAAAGAATGAACAACATGGCACTGTGGTGTTATGTTCCCATGGCTGTTTCTCACACACACACACATGAACGCACACACACACACACACACTGACTGGGCGCTACACTATCACATCAGCCAAAAAAAAAATTGTCCCATGTCCAGCAGATATGTAGCATACACAACATGACTCCTTTCAACAAAGAAGTGTACTCACCTGATCTCTCCACCTGTACAGGTAGGTATTGCAGGGGGATGAAGCTGTCAGTCTGCAGCTTGGGAAACCTCAGGCAGTATCATGTTGTAGAGATGTCTGCCACTCCATCTATCCAGTGCTGTCATGGTCTTCCTCTGCCTTTGAAGCTGGTGGGGATGCCACCTACACTAAAAGAGCCCCCGGCATCCCTGCAAGGGTATCAACAGCGACAAATTAGGTAATAATAGTATCAGCAATACATACACACAAACACACACTCTGTCTGGGCACCACACTATCAGATCAGACAAAAAATAATTGTCCCATGTTCAGCATATATGTGGGCTCCAGGGCTGGCTGGTTAACAACTAGGGCTTGTTGCTGGTTACCTGAAAATAAAGGAACAACAAAGATTTGTCACTGGCTGACTAGGTGAAAAAAAACCCTGAAAAACTTGCTTAGAAAAAAAAAGAATAACATGGCACTGTGGTGTTATGTTCCCATGGGCGTTTCTCAAGCACACATGAGCGCACATACACACACACACACACATGCGCACACACATAAACACATGTGAGCACATACACACATGCACATACACACACACATACATGCACTCTCTCTCTCTCTCTCTCTCTCTCTCTCTCTCTCTCACAAAAAAACGCTCTCCTAAACGACAGGCAATCAGTAGAAACACATCAATACTTGTCATCTGTCTGTGCATAATGTATCATGCATGTGGGCAATATCTCAGTATGCAGAAAATTCACTGCAATTCAAATGTCAAATATAAAATAGATGAACAAGCAAACACGATGACAAGGAGACAATCTGCGTTTTCATATGCGCCACACACACACACAAAAATGACATCAGACCCTAGACTCAGTACTTATCTCAGATCCATCCATTTCCCTCATCATCTGTTCTGTCTTGAAACATCGCCATCAAGGTTTTCAGCCATCTGGGCAGGTTGTTGTTGTTATTGTTGTTTAAAGTCCAGCAGACTGCATAGAGCCATATCAGGGCTACAACTGCTTGAAAACATACCAAACTTCAACAGAAAAAAAAGGAAAAGAAAATTAAGTACAAGCATCAATGCATTTGCGCACATAATCTAAGGACATGCCCTTGGTGCTGACCACTCTGTCCAATATATAGCACAGGGGATTTAAAAAACACACCTGAATACAAATATAAGCATACCTAAGGACACCAAAACATACATAAAAACGGGCATAAATTACCTAAAATTGCTTCCGCATATCCCACCTCCCCTGAGCAAAAAATGCACTCAATACATGTACCCAATTATCAATTCTAAGAAAAAGTATGTAAGACTTTATCGAACACATACAGGTGAATGGACCAGAAAGGCAGAAATGATAGGATGAAATGACAGAAAGCAAAGGAACAAGGCAGAAACAAACAGAGTGATAGAAAAGAGGAAATTTCCAGCACAGAATTTCAAGAAGGTGGGGATACTATTTCGGCCTCTGAAGCTACAGCATCTGGTGTTGTTGGCTCCAAGGTTGGCTGGTTGACAACAACTAGGGCTTGTCACTGGTTACCTGTAGAAAAAAGGAAGACAAAGAGTTGTCACTGGTTAACTGTAGGAAAAAAAAGAATAATTGGATAAAAAAAATCAGAAAAAATGAATAACATGGCATTGTGGTCTTATACTTCCATGGGTGTTTCTCACACATTCATGAGCGCACGCACACACACACACACACACACACACACACACACACACACACACACACACACACACACACACACACACACACACACACACACACACACACACACACAACACATACACACAAATCTCTCTCTCTCCCTCTCTCAGAAAAAAAGCTCTCTCCTAAACAACAGGCAATAAGTAAAACCACATCAACACTTTTCATCTGTATATACATTATGTATTGTGCATGTGGCAATATCTCAGTATACAGAAAATTCACTGCACATCAAATATCAAATATAAAATATATGAACAGGCAAACACGATGACAAGGAAACAATTTCTGTTTTCATATGCAACACACACACACAAAATTACATCAGACCCTACTTATCTCAGATCCACCCATTTCCATCATCACCATCTGTACTATCTTAATGAAAACATCACCACCATCTTTTTTCAGCCATCTGGGCAGGTTATCTTGCTGGTGAATGAAAAAAAATGTTAATCATGATGAACCGAATAGGATCAAACTGTCAACAATTTACACTTCAGCCCTCCATTCCGGCTCCTTTCTCCTCCATCTCAACATGAAGCATGATAAGATCTATAATGAAGTGAATATAATCAAAGTAAATACATCACATACAGTTATTATTATTACTATTATCATTATCATCATTAACACAATAAATCTGCTCAATACCATATCAGGGCGATAACTATCTCAATCTAAACACACAGATTTAAACACATCAATGACCCTGGGGAGAAAACCTGGAACAGAAAATCAAATATATACATCACTGCATTCACGCAAATTATCTAAGAATACGCCACTCATTTAAGCCATTCCACAGAATTTATCACCAAGAAATTAAAAAAAAACTTTAATACAAATGCATATACATATGTAAGTACACAAAACATAAAAAAATGACCTACAGTATCTAAAATTGCCACAATAAGTGATTCACATTTCCTTAGAGCTAAAAATGCTGTTAAAGCTATGTATCCAATTATCAACCTAGATACACACAGTATGTAGGGCTGTGTGGAAAACATATGGTGAATGAAACAGAAAGGCAGAAAATGACACAGAAAGAGATGACATAAAGCAAAGAGCAAGGCAGAGTGACAGGAAAGAGGAAATTTCTGGCACAAAATTCCCACAAGATGGGAACACTTTTCATAACGAAAAAGCCCCCTGCATTCCCACAGGGTGAGCTGCATGCAGTTAAGTGCACAAAATGTGATTACAGAAAAAAGGTAAAAGAACAAATGTTATTTGTGAGTTCTTAATTTTGTGCTATGAAAACAGTAGCATTAAACAATAAATCAAAATGACAGCATTAAACTTTTCTTTTGGAAGAGCACCGCATGTGTATCCCAAAATGATACAAGGAATGCTATGCATATCAACATTCAAATTTATCTGCAAAACTTTTCACATCGATCTTAATAAATATGCAGACCCAATATCTAAATGGAACATTTTACCTCTGAACATAAATTTAACATCAAACATCTAAATAGGATAAAACTGTTAAAACTGCTAACATCTAAAGGAATAAATTTGCTCTATCTAATCTTAAGGATAAAGCTGTAGACACACATGCACGCACGCACACAGGCATGCATACACACGCACACATTATTCTACAGGACTTTGTACAGTGGTGTGGTCATTATTCTCCTGGATCAGATGACAAACTGACTACCCCCTCTATCTGGCACATATAAAAATCACTTAGTTCAACAAAGGAGTTGTACTTACTTTATATGTCTGCATGTACCAATGTGAATTGCATGGAGAAAAAGTTGTTGGTTTGCAGCTGGATGGGAAACCTGAGGCGGTGTCATGTTTTAAAAGTGGAGTGTCTGCCACTCCGTCTGTTCAACCCTGTTGTGTGATCTTCCTCTGGCTCTGAAGTTTGACCATTTGGGATACAGCCTCTAAGAGCTGACTTGTCCACTGGCATCCTGGTCCAATGACTCACTTGAACCATGGGCAGTTGTCAATGGCTAACTGTTGGAAAACAGGACTAAACATAAAGCATTCAGAAAAACAATCTGTGGAACGACACTGCGGTCTCATGATCATAGGTGAAATAGCCTAAATGCACAAAGACAGTTCACACACACACATATCCACACATACATAGCTTCAAGAACAACAGTGCAATAAAGCAAAACATCAATAACAGCAGTTTATTATCAACAGCAGCAAAGCTAAGAGTATAGCAGACATCTTCAACAATATCAAATTCTACACATATGTAAAACGGATAAAGGATATTTTCTGGTTCTGCTTTTTATCAGCTTGAAAGAACACCTGCGATGTCAACAACAACAGTCATATTAGTAACAATATCGTCAAAATACTAACAACAAGAACACATTTTGAATGAACACCTGTGCTGCCAACAACAACAGTAACATCAGTAACAATATCATCAACAATACTACCAACAACAATACACACACACGCAAATACAGAAAACAAACAAAAAATATAGTACAGAAAGCAAGATAAACACTACTAAATTCTAAATCAAATGTAAAACAAAGGATACATCTGGCCGCTGCTTGTCCATCATACTGAAATGAATGGACACCTATGAATCAAATACAACAACAGCAGTGACAACTAAAACAAGAATGACAAAAGACCAACCTCAAAACAGATCCATATTAACGGCAATAAGTCTAAAAAACATTGCAGACGACTTCAACACTGATTTCTACAGTCGATGAAAACCAGAAAAAGGATATTTCTGCCCACCGCTGTCAATCATCCTGAGAGAACACTTGTGTTGTCAACAACAGAATTAGTAACAGCAACAATACAAGCAACAACAGCAACAATAAAAATGACACAACAACAACAATAAAAATGATAAAAGCAACAATAGCAACTACAACATCAAAACATGACAACATCTTCCATATCAAAAGCAGAGAACTGTTAACTGCAGTAATTACATCTTCCATATCAAAAGCAGAGAACAGGTAACTGCAGTAATTAACTTCACCAGAACTGACCTCTAGAACATATGTAAGTCAGAAAAAAGGTACATCTACCCACTGCTGTCAATGATATGGAATAAACATCTGTGCCATCAACAACAGTATCACAATGGTATACAAAAATTATCAAAATATAAAACAAAACTTACAAAGTATAAACTACAACAGTAACACCACCAATTTTAAATATAAAACAGAAGATACCTCTGGCTGATGCTGCTACTTCCAGCCACTGCTGTTAATCACCTTGAACACCTGTGTATCAACAAAAACAACAGAAACAACAATATAATAAAAACCATCAAAACAACAAAAGTAGCATCAACTGCAACAATCTCCATATTAACTCTTTGACTCCTGCACTCTGTCAACCAGCATCCTGCATTGCCAACCATACTAGCAAAGCAAAAACTGAACCCTTTGATTCCCTCACCCTATCCACCAGCTTCCTGCAGGAAGCTGGTGGATAGGGTGAGGAAGTCGAAGTGTTCAGATTTTGCAATTTGGTGGGTCGGGTGCGAGAGTCAAAGGGTTAATAGTAATGAACGTAAAAATGTAGCAGATAACTTCAACAATGCCGAATTCTGAATCCAATGTAAAGCACAAAAAGGGTACTGCTGTCCGCCACTGTCCGTCATCCTGAATGAATGCAGGAGTTGTCAAGAACATTAGCAAAACAACAACAATAATAACAACAAAGACAAAAATCATAATAAAGCATCAAAACAACAGCAGTAGCAGCAGCAGCAGGATTATAACAACCACATCCATGTCAATAGTTTATGATTACGTCGTTGTTTCTGATCCTGCAACAACTTCAGGGTTGTGGGGGCACCGTACTGATGAACGCTGCACCAGTTGCCTCGTTTTCTTACTTGTGATTGAGAGCTTTGGTTGTTGTGAAGA
The DNA here is from genome assembly GCA_030674185.1 of Monoplex corrugatus. Lineage (NCBI taxonomy): Eukaryota > Metazoa > Mollusca > Gastropoda > Littorinimorpha > Ranellidae > Monoplex > Monoplex corrugatus. Next base: position 42,495,816 of record CM060305.1, on the reverse strand, counting down.
GGTTGTGGTAAAGGCCTCTCCAGTTCATTCAGCAATGCTGTCTGTCCATGTCTTTCTCCATCTGCCCCTTCTTGTTTTCCCAAGTACTTTCCCTGGAGGACATTAATGTTGGTTTTAATAGCTGTGAATCAAAACGTATAGCAGCTAACTTTATCAGTCATCTTGAATAACACTTGTAATGTCAACAATGGCAGCATCAGCAACAACACCATCACCAACACACACACACACGTGTGTACAGTACACGGACCAGGATATAACCATCACCATTATTTTTATTGTATATGTTAAAGCCCAGCCGACTGCATAGAGCCATATCAGGGCTATAACCATTTCAAAACATACAAAACTTCAACCAGGAAAAAAAAAGAAAAGAAAATTAAAAACACATATTAATGCATTCACGTACATCATCCAAGGAGATGCCCCTGTAGTTGATCGTTCCATCCAATTTATCGCACAGGGGATTTAAAAACACCTGAATACAAATTTAAGCATACCTAACGACATCAAAACATATAAAAACGGGCATAAATTACCTAAAATTGCTTCCATATACCTCACCTCCTTACAGCCAAAAATGCACTAAATACATGTACCCAATTATCAGTCCTAAGAAAAAGTATGTAAGACTATAATCGAACACATACAGGTGAATGGACCAGAAAGGCAGAAAATGATAGGAAAAAATGACAGAAAGCAAAGCAACAAGGCAGAAACAAAGAGACTGACAGAAAAGAGGAAATGTCTAGCACAGAATTTCCAGAATGCGGGCATCCTATTTATACTGAAAGAACCCCCGGCATCCCCATGGGGGGTGGGGGTGGGGGAGAAACACCACACTTGTGAACAGAATTAATCCTTCATGTGAAATCAACAAAGATCAAACCATAAACAAAAACACATTCCCCTCTGTGAATTCTTTCCCTGTTCCCTGTCCGCCAGTTAAAACCTACAACACCAGATGCTCAGGCTTCAGCCAAATGAAGACCATGGTGACAATGGATAAATAGAGTGGCAGACATGCTCCACATCTATAGCACAACTCTGTCAGGCCTCCCATCTTGTTCCAGACCACCAGCTTCATCTTCCTGTGAATCACTTAGGACAAGAGGGCAGAAAAAGTAAAAGTAAAGTCACAAGATATCTCTCTCTCTCTCACACACACACACACACACACACACACACCAGCTTTATCTTCCTGTGAATCGCTTAGGCCAAGAGGGCAGAAAAACTAAAGGTCAAGTAACAAGATCAATAACACACACACATGACATTATGTGGATAGACATTAAATGAAATTGAACATGCACAAACACACAAACACAAACATGCACACACACACACACCACACACACACACACACAACATCACACACACACACACACACACACACACACACACACACACACACACACTCTCTCTCTCTCTCTCATAGTATGCACAACCCAGCTCAGGAAGTCATCCAATTCTCTATATCAAGAAAAGACAATCCACCTCCAGGGACACCACCAAAAAAAAAACCCATCAACGATGGACACCGCTACAGCTCCCATCACTCTGAATGAACACAACCTTCCTACAAACAATTCTTACATGCTGGCAAGGTACTGACATTCTGCCTCTTTTATATACAGCAAAAAATAATGAACACACACCATGCATCTTGTTTGAAGCACACCTATCTAGTCACGAAACGCTAGTAGCAGCAACAGCAATGACATCACCACCAGCATACGCACACACACATGCATGCATGCAAGCACACACACACACATACACACACACACTTCCTCTCTTTCTTTTAGGAAACAGGTGTTGGCCAGCTTGATGGGTCATCACACCTGTAAACAGAAAGCAAACATGATGTAATGTCCAAACAGACCAAACCGAAAACATACCCCTCCCCCCTCTGCAAAGTCCTCTTGATCTTTGATCTTCCATTTTTCACCATAAGTCCCACCCACCCACGCACACACATACACTCCAATGAAAATCCTGAGTTTGTATCCAACTTTAACACTCTGACTCCCTTTCATTATCCACAGCCTCCAGCATTATTAGCAACCATGGCAATGATAACAAATGAAACACAACTCTTTCACTTCCTCACACTATCCAAAAACTTCCTGCAGGAAGCTGGTGGATAGCGTGAAGAAATGAAAGGGTCACGTTTTTGACACTGACAGATAGATAGTCCAAATGGGCTTTCCTAAACACATCATCATGATGTGTCCTGCTGCATGGCGTTGGCTATCATGGCCAATCATATGAATCTATTCCTCGTCGTTGCAAGTACATCTCCCACCCTCTCTGTCCTTGGTCACTCTGCAAGTTCGTTCAATATTTTCTCCTTAGGTCTACGTGGCGTTCTCCAGCTTTCTATAGTTACTAGGTGTTCTAATTTATCTTGCCTATAAAACATCCTATAAATGTTACTAGTCTTTCTTCTACATTAATGTTCTTTTTGATAGCAAACACGGATGGCATAAATAGATAGAACATATAGGTATAAAGATAGGATGGAAAAAACTTACAAACCTGTGCTATGCTGATCATACTGTGCTATTAGCTAACAGTATTACTAGTATGAAAAAAAATTATACAAGGTGGATGCAGCCAGCAAAAGGGCTGGCCTAAATTTGAATGCCAAGAAAACAAAAATGCTACATGTTAAAGGCAAAGACACTGAAAACAATCAATACATCTTAATCAATACAGTTCTTTCACAAAATGTTCAAAGATTTCAAATATCTTTGTTATAAAGAGTGATGATGGAACCTGCACTAAAGACATCAAAATAAGAATTGGAATGGCAAAGCAAAAAAATGGTCCACCTCAATATCTGGAAATACAGAGGCATGCCAAATGACCTGAAGACTAAACTTTTGAAATGTTTGATCAGGCCATTCATGATTTATGGCTGCAAAGCCTGGACTCTCAGAAGAGCTGATTGTAAAAGAATTGAGGTTTGCGGAGATGTGGTTTTAACAGACTCAAACAGACAGGAAAACCAATGAATGTGTCCTGGAAGAACATGGCACCACCAGAAAATTACTAGCAGACATCAGCAAGAGAAAACTAAACTACACTGGCTACATTTCACGTAACAAGAACACAGACCTCATGGCAACCATTTTTCAAGCAAAAACAGAGGCAAAAAGGAAGAAAGGCAGACCTCAAATCTCATACAATGAGAGCATAACCAACATCAGTCACCTAAACATTCAAGAAGTGGTCCACAAAAGTCAAGACAGAGCCATCTGGAGGTGCAGAGCAGTGTCATGGAGCACAGTGGACAACACTGAACCCACTGATTCCGACAGGTGACAGGTGTGAGATAAGGGGTGGGAGTTGAAGGGTTAATCAATGATGTACATTTAATTCATAGCCCAAATGCAATACACAAAAAAAAGCATATCAAATGTTGTCAATTCAATTTAGTTAACTGTCAATTCTTTATGGTTAACTATGTGTAGGCAATTACAACAAAAACAGTGGTAATTACAACAGCATCAAAATAATCACACACACACACACACACACACACACACACACACACACACACACACACACACACACACACACACACACACACACACACACACACAGAGTGAGAGAGAGAGAGAGAGAGAGAGAGAGAGAGACAACAACACACACACACACACAAAACACAATATAAACAAATACTTACCTCAGGAAATCCACTCTGTCATCACCATCTGGATGGGCCATCTTATCTGCAAACAGAAACAATTAATTCTAAATGTAACATTCAACAATATCCAACAGCAGGTCTACACATGCAAACACAATTCCCTCCCTTTCCCTCTCCCATGCCCCTTCCATTTATGGCAATCTTATTTCAACATCACAGAATATTGAACCTAGCACAAATCATGAACGAAAATATGGACACTTCTGTATTCGTCTGTCCCTCTAATAATAACACAATCACAAATAAAATAAGGACACTTCTCGATTTGTCAGTCCTTCTGAAAAAACAAAGTCATAATAAAGATAAGGATACTTCTAGATCTGTTAGTCTTTCTGAAATAACACAATTCTCGACTATTTCACATTCAAAAAAAAAAGAACATTTCTAGATTTGTCATTCAACTAAAATAACACAATTTTCAACTATTTCACAGTAAAAAGGAAAAATAACAACATGTCCAGTCTTATCAGTCCTGATGAAATAACATAGTTCACAGTTACTCTCTTTGGTCTTAGTCATTAATAATAATAATAATAATATATTTTATTTATATAGCGCAAAATCTTGATAAAATCAAATCTAAGCGCTGAGCGTATACATGCATACATACCTACATACATATGAGCGTATACATGCATACATACATGCTTACATACTTACATACATAAATCTAAGCTGAGCGTATACATGCATACATACATACATACATAAATCTAAGCGTATACATACATACATACATACATATATACGTACGCACATGCATACATAATAATTACAATATTTATATAGCGCAAATCTCGACAAAATCAAATCCAAGCGCCGAAAAGACACACACGCACACACGCACGCACGCACACACACGCACACACACACACACACACACACACACACACACACCACACACACACACACACACACACACACACAACACATGCATGGCCACAAATGGGGAGAAAAGAATAAAAGCAATAAAAGCAAGAATAAAACCAATGGAAAACCACAGAGAGCACATCATATACAATTATATATTAAAACAAAGTGATTCCCCTCCGAGCGGAGACAGACTGCAGAGGGGGGTTGAGTGAGGTTAGGATTTTATGCAGAGGAGATAAGGTGAGTTTTGAGAGCGGACTTGAAGGAGGCAAAAGTAGGTTGCTGACGGACTGAGAGAGGAAGTTTGTTCCAGGAGAGTGGACCAGAAACAGAGAAGGCTCGTGGACCATAGGTATTGAGCTTAGTGCGTGGAAAGCGAAAAGTCAGAGGATCGGAGGCAGAGCGGAGGGTACTTGAGGGAACATAGATCTCAAGTAGGCTTGACAGGTAATCGGGGGCTGCGTTATTGAGGCTTTTGTAGCACATGGTGTCTAGTTTGTACTGTATGCGCTTTGATACAGGGAGCCAGTGAAGTTGTGCCAGGAGAGGAGATATATTGTTATTGTCTAATACAGAAAGACAATCATCAGCTACTGTTATAGGTCTTAATCACTATGTTAATTTGTTAAATACAACAACAAATTCCAGATGTAACATAGCCATCAACTACAGCGTTTAGTATTAGTTGTTATATGTTTGTTGTCATATACAGAAACAAATACCATAGCCATTATACATGTATACTCCTTGACACACGTCAATACTTGAACTATGGTACACCAGAATAACAAAACAGCAGCAACAGAAGCAGCAATATCACCACCATTAACCCACCTTCATGCAAACAGCACCATCACATCATTACTACCACCACAAACAATGACAACAGCAACAACAAAAACAATAAACACCACTTATCTCAAGACTGAGGGCATCTATGGGTGTTGTGGTCCAGTCATCCTGCTTGGAACATCACCACCATGGCTGTCAAGAACACTTGGCCTGGAACAGAAAGAAAAGGCAGCTAGAATCATGTGGAAACATCCAAAAAGGTCAACACCTGCGACCCTCCCCCTTTCCCCACCCTCCCCCTTCTCCATCCCTCCCCCCTTCCCCACCCTCCCCCTTCCCCATCACTTCCCCACCCTCCCCCTTCCCCATCCCTTCCCCACCCTCCCCCTTCCCATCCCTCCCCCTTCCCTATCCCTTACCCATCCCTCCCCCTTCCCTCCTCCCTTCTCCATCCTTCCCCTTTCCCTCCCCTCCCCCTTACCCCAACCCCATTGTTTAACCAAGCAACCCCCCAAATTTTCCCCAACTGATCCCCCTCTTATCTCCTCCCCCCTCCCCCAACAACTTCCCCTCCCCCTAAACAACCCCCCTCATTTCCCCTACCCCACAGATTTCCCAAAACCACTATCCCTGATCCCCCTACTCCCCCTCCACAAACAACTCCCCCCATTTGCCTAAAATCAAACCCCATTTCCCCAAATTTTTTCTCCTACCTATCTCTCCCCAAACCCCTTGCCCCTGAATCTGGCCTGTCTTCCATTTCTAGTGTACTTTAGCAATGTCGAACAATAATTATCAACAACCATATCAACATTTTTAACACTACACCAACTGACAGCTTCTTCCACACCTTCAAACAATGTTGAAATCTGGAACCTTGGCCTGATTTCAGCTAATTCCATAACCTTGAAGTTGTCGGGGTGTGAGACGCTGAGACCTTGCTATTCTCAGTTCAATCATTTGAGGCGTGCTGAATTCATCTTGTGCTGTTTCACTGTCCAGTCCTGGCCTGTACAGGGTCAGGTACCCATTCACAGCAGGGAAGATTGGGGGACACACACACAGTTGCTTGTGAGCCAGACTCATCGTCATCATCATCATGTGCTCTGCTGCATGGCATTGGCGATCATGGCTGTCCATATGAATGTATTCTTTGTCGCTGCAAGTACTTCTCCCACCTGTCTTTATCCATTCCGCAAGTCTGTTCGATATTTCTCCCTGGATCTACCTGGTGCTGTTTTCCCCTCCAACTTTCCTGTTGTGACAAGATGCTCTAATTTCTCTCTTGCCTCATAAAGTGTCCTATAAATGTTGCTTGTCATTTTCTGATCGTCTTCATCAGTGTTCTTTTTGTGTCTGCCTCCTTCAACACTGTCTCGTTTGTTTTCTTTCCTGTCGATGGAACTCAACATTCTTCTTATAAACCACATTTCAGTTGCCTCAGTCTTGTTCTGACTTTGCATGTTGACTGTCCATGCTTCACATTCGTACAACAATATCAGTTATGTAAAACACTGAAGAACTCTCTTCCTGATGTTAACTGATAGGCATTCGTTGGTAAGAATGGTTTTTGCCTGGCCAGTTCTGTTGGCTATTTCTAACATGCATCTGTTGTCTGGTGAGATGACTGTTCTCAGATATTTAAACTTACCAACTTGTCCCAATGTTGTGCCATTCGCGGTTATTTTGCATGAGGGGATTTCTGGTTTTTCACTCATTACAATGTCTTCAGTCCTCTTGCTATTTAGCTCCAGCCCTGTAATTCTGAGCCAGACTGGCAGACTGAAATGTGAGATGTCTTCCTCTGTGCCAACCACAATTCTCTCATCATCATCATCATCATCATATCATCATCATCATCATCATCATCATAAACACTGCTGCATGGGGCTGGTGATCATGGCCCTCGTACAAATCTATCCCTTGTCACTGCATCTCCCACCCTCTCCGTCTTCAGCCACCCTGCAGATCTGTCCAATATTTTCTCCCTGGGTCTACTTGGTGCTCTCTTTCCTTCCAGCTTTCCTGTTGTCACAAGGTGCTCTTATGTCTCCTCACAAAATGTCTTATAAAAGTCGCTTGTCTTTTTCTGATCTTCTTTACGAATGATCTTCTTGTGTCTGCCTTATTCAAGACCATCTTGTTTGTTTTCTTTGCTGTTCATGGAACTCTCAATATTCTTCTTAGCCACCATATTTCAACTGCCTCAATTTTGTTCTGACTCTGCGTGTTGACTGTCCACGCCTCACAACCGTACAACAATATCGGTTCTATATAACGCTCCAAAACTGTCTTCCTGATGTTAATTGGAAGGCATTTGTAGGAAAGAACGCTTTTCACCTTCTTGAATGCTGTTCTGGCTTGGCCGATTCAGCTGGCTATAAATTTCTGATGTGCATCTGCCATCTGGTGAGATGACCGTTCCCAGATGTTTTAATTTTTCAACCTGTCTCAAAGTTGTGCCATTTGCTGTTAATTTGCATGAGGGAATTTCTCCACATCTCAAAGAGGCACTCAGGCAATAACACCTTTCCGAATAATCACTATGATATCCCTCCTGTGCACTGTGGGGAAGGTCCTCGCCAGAGTCTTCCTTATCCATGTATCCCGATCCATCAGGTCTGAGGCTCAGTATTGCTTTGGTGTAAAAACAGTTGCAAGAAAACTGTTCTGAACAAAACCAGGAACTCCACATATGTTTGTAGATCTGTCTAAACATCTGATACCATTAACCAGAAGGGTCTGTGGGAGATACTACAAAGGTTTGGCAAAGCTCAGAATCTTTTTCACAAATTATTTTCTTTCACAATGGCATGCCGGCCAAAGTTCAAGTACCTGAACCCTTCCAACGCAGAACAGAGTGTAACAGGGATGTGTTCTAGTGCCCACACTCTTCTCCACCCTCGTCGCAGCAATGTTGATTGACGCATTCTGAGACTTTCACAGGGGGTGACCACCCAGTTCCTTTCAGATGGAAAGTCTTATAATTCAGCCTACAGAAACCTCAAGCCAAGACCAAAGTACTCACATCTGTTCTGTGAGAATTCCCTACGCAGATGACTGTGCACTAGCTGTGCATTTGTACGAGGACATCCAGCGCATCATGACCAATTTGCTGTTGCTGCAAATGCTTTTCCCATACAATTAGCTTCAGCAACACAGAGGCTATGTTTTAGCCAACACCTTTTGCCTTACAATTAGCTTCAGCAACACAGAGGCTATGTTTTAGCCTACACCTTTTGCCTTACAATTAGCTTCAGCAACACAGAGGCTATGTTTTAGCCTACACCTTTTGCCTTACAATTAGCTTCAGCAACACAGAGGCTATGTTTTAGCCAACACCTTTTGCCTTACAATCAACTTCAGCAACACAGAGGCTATGTTTTAGCCAACACCTTTTGCCTTACAATTAGCTTCAGCAACACAGAGGCTATGTTTCAGCCAACACCTTTTGCCTTACAATTAGCTTCAGCAACACAGAGGCTATGTTTTAGCCAACACCTTTTGCCTTACAATTAGCCTCAGCAACACACAGGCTATGTTTCAGCCAACACCTTTTGCCTTACAATCAACTTCAGCAACACAGAGGCTATGTTTTAGCCAACACCTTTTGCCTTACAATCAACTTCAGCAACACAGAGGCTATGTTTTAGCCAACACCTTTTGCCTTACAATCAACTTCAGCAACACACAGGCTATGTTTTAGCCAACACCTTTTGCCTTACAATCAACTTCAGCAACACAGAGGCTATGTTTCAGCCAACACCTTTTGCCTTACAATTAACCTCAGCAACACAGAGGCTATGTTTCAGCCAACACCTTTTGCCTTACAATTAGCTTCAGCAACACAGAGGCTATGTTTCAGCCAACACCTTTCCCCGTACAATTAGCTTCAACAACACAGAGGATATGTTTCAGCCAACACCTTTCCCCGTACAATTAGCTTCAGCAACACAGAGGCTATGTTTCAGCCAACACCTTTTGCCTTACAATCAACTTCAGCAACACACAAGACTAAGTTTCAGCCAACACCTTTTGCCTTACAATTAGCTTCAGCAACACACAAGACTAAGTTTCAGCCAACACCTTTTGCCTTACAATCAACTTCAGCAACACAGAGGCTATGTTTCAGCCAACACCTTTTGCCTTACAATTAACTTCAGCAACACAGAGGCTATGTTTTAGCCAACACCTTTTGCCTTACAATCAACTTCAGCAACACAGAGGCTATGTTTCAGCCAACACCTTTTGCCTTACAATTAGCCTCAGCAACACAGAGGTTATGTTGCAACCAACACCTCATGTTTCTGTTGCGTAACCATTTTGCATTATCATTAATATCAACTTTGACCAAATCAAGACTGCTGACAAATTCTGCTACTTGGGCGGTACAGTGAGCAGCAACTACCTATTGATACTGAAGTGGAACGGCACATCTCCAAGACTAGCCCTACCTTTGGAAGAATGACACATAGCAAGACCGTGGCATCAAACTGGCCACAAAGATTACTGAGTGCCCTGCTGTACTGCTGTGAGACCTGGACTACATACCGAAGGCACGTTCAACAGCTGGAACAGATCCACCAAAGATGTCTGGGCAAGATCTGTGACATCAAGTGACAAGATCAAGTGTCCAACCTTCACACAGTCTGAAGAAGTATGGCTTACAACAAATGCCGTATTTGTCGCACAAGACAAATTTTCCATTTCCATGTGGAAGACAACCACATCCCAAAGATGTTCCTGTACGGACCACTAAAGCAATACAAGTGGAAATACACTGCCTGCAACTGAGTAAGCAGATGACAGCAGTGAACACAGGGCACAGTCATATCTGAACAGTACAGAGCAGCTGCTGTGCAACAGATGAAAGACCAGTGGAAGCCGAAGCAAAGGCAATACAACTCCTTCCTATGCAGCGCCTACACACATGTCCTTCCGGGGTTGTTCCTGTATTGTACAAGAAGATCCACTCCAGATAATGAGGACCAGTTTGCCTACTCTTCATCCATCAGACCAGCATGAGAGTCCATCACCATCACCTCTTTGCCAACGAGGCAAACAATCTTACAACACTAACAGTCAGTCAGCTTACATACAGTTTTAATCTGCAGCGCTGGATGGCCATCTGACAAATAACTCTGCACATGGGTAATGACGTGTGTATACACAGAGAGAAAAAATAAGAAACCAATTCTTGAAAAGCACATGGTTGATGAATGTACGAAATATGCACAGCGCTATCAATATATATCATATTCACAGAATCAATACTTAGAAGTATTGTAATGAAATAATAATATATAGTCTACAATATATATAAACACATTCTGAATCACAAATCCAAGACAAATGGTGCACATCACACAAATTAATATTCACAGAATGCAGACATACACAGTACACAAATTATCAGTCACAAAATGTAGATACATAAACAGCACACAAATTAATATTCACAGAATGCAGACATACACAGTACACAAATTAACAATCACAGAATGTAGATACAGCACACAAATTAATATTTACAGAATGCAGACATACACAACACACAAATTAACATTCACAGAATGCAGACATGCACAGTACACAAATTAACACTTTTAATTTTTTTTAATATATTTCATATTTTTTATATTTTTTATTTTGTTTTTGTAATATCTTTAGTTTTTTTTTCAAGTTTTATTATGTTTTGTTAAACATGCAACAACAAACCAGCCAACCAACCAACCCTTCCAAATATTTAAGCAAACAGATATTACATGTAATATATATATCCCTCAATAGTCAAATACACACACAACACATATACACATACATACTCCTACCCACCCTCCCTCCCTACCCCCCAAATTTGTGCCTACCCAACCCACATATGCATACACAGAGGCAGATGTACATGGATGCACACATACACATGCCAGGTTGTCATGACAAGTCAGTCTAGTCCAAGTCCTAGTCAATGACACACACACACACACACACACACACACACACACACACACACACACACCACACACACACACACACACACACACACACACACACACACACACACACACACACACAGGGCATAAACACACATGAGACACAAACACGCAGCACACACACACACACACACTCTCTCTCTGTCAAGTGATGGTGGACTGCTGGTCGACTGAAGTCACAATACAGTATTTAGTAGTTGTTATTTTTCAGGACAATTCTGAATGTATTTAAAAGTAACCCATTGGTTCTGAGAAGGTATAAGTCATTTAGTATTACTGAGGATTTTAACCCACTGGTTCTGAGAAGGCATTAGTCATTTACTGATTTAGTATTACTGAGGATATTAACCCGTTGGTTTTGAGAAGGCATTAGTCATTTAGTATTACTGAGAATTTTAACCTGCTGGTTCTGAGAAGGCATTAGTCATTTAGTATTACTGAGGATTTTATCCCACTGGTTCTGAGAAGGCATTAGCCATTTAACACTACTGAGGATTTTAACCCACTGGTTCTGAGAAGGCATTAGCCATTTAGTATTAATGAGGATTTTATCCCACTGGTTCTGAGAAGGCATTAGTCATTTAGCACTACTGAGGATTTTAACCCACTGGTTCTGAGAAGGCATTAGCCATTTAGTATTAATGAGGATTTTAACCCACTGGTTCTGAGAAGGCATTAGTCATTTAGCACTACTGAGGATTTTAACCCACTGGTTCTGAGAAGGCATTAGCCATTTAGTATTAATGAGGATTTTATCCCACTGGTTCTGAGAAGGCATCAGTCATTCAGTATTACTGAAGATTTTTTAACCGAGAGAGAGAGAGAGAGAGAGAGAGAGAGAGAGAGAGAGAGAGAGAGAGAGAGAGAGAGGCTGGAATATTCATAATTCAAAATACTGACAGACCTATTGTTATTGTTGTTTAAAGCCCATATAAACTGCATGAAGCCATATCAAGATTATAACCACTTCAAAACGTACAAAAATTCCAACAGAAAACAAGAAAAGAAAACTCAGTACACATTTTTGATCAATGCATTCATGCACATAAACTTAGGACATGCCTCTGGCGTTGACTACTCTGTCCAATTCATCGCACAGGGATTCAAAAAACACACCTGAATACAAATTTAAGCGTACCTAAGGACACCAAAAACATACACAAAAACGGGCATAAATTAGCTAAAATTGCTTCCGTATATCTCACCTCCCTAGAGCCAAAAATGCACTTTATACATGTACCCAATTATCAATCCTACGAAAAAGTACCTAAGACTTTATAGAACACATACAGGAGAATGGACCAGCAAGGCAGAAAATGACAGGAAGAAATAACAGAAAGCAAAGGAACAAGGCAGAAACAAAGACACTGACAGAAAAAAGGAAGTTTCTAGCACAGAATTTCCAGAAGATGAGGACACTATTTATACTGAAAAAGCCCCTGGCATCCCCACAGGGGCAGGGTGGGGGGCTGACAGACCTAAATTGGTAATAGTTATTCAACAGACTTTACATACACCTGACCACTGATAGAACACAACTTTTACTTCTAAAGCATCCTTAAATCTGTTTTCACTTCAATGTTCAGATGTTCTGCAGATATTATCAAAAAGTTCTGCTTCATTTAGTTTCATTTACAACTGGTTTAGACAGGTGGTAAGACTTACTGATAATCTTTGCAACTGATTTTCAAGACAAGCGCTAGTTGTGAAAAGTTATATAATATCCATCAAGCTATTTGCGATTAATTTACAAGTTTTGTAACATTGCAAACTTGCATTAATTACTATTACATGTGAAACAAAACTACCTGATCCATTGACTATTTTGTAACTGAGTGATTTGGACATGTGGCAAAGACACACACAAGACACAAGCAGCTCCCTGTTTGAACTGACCATCAACATTCAGTGTAACATCATCATCAGCCACATGCCCTCAACAGAAAGTTTCAGTTCATTTCTCAAGACGACGTCTCCGCGCTTGGAATGAATTCCATATGCACTAACTTCACAGATGCCAAGTGATGGAGATTTCAATGTCAATTTCAATTTCTCAAGATGACGTCTCCATAATCGGAACAAATTCCATAATTTTTTTTCATATGCACTAATGTCACAGGTGCCATGTGATGGAGATTTCAATTTCAATTTCTCAAGATGACGTCTCCGCGTTCGGAATGAATTCCATATGCACTAATGTTACAGGTGTCATGTGATGGAGAAGATCCAGAATGATCGCGACACAAGCCTTAAGTCTGCACATAAACCCATGAGCTGGTCACGTCTTGAGGTTCCACTCAGGTAGTTCCATAACCCTGGGGTCGTTAGAAATGAGGTGGCAGGGACCTCAACATTTCCAAGGGCCAGCACCACGAGGGTGGCGCCCATCCCCTCTCTCTCGATTCAAATTCATATTCATATTCACATTCTTTTTCTTACCAAGACTTAGAATGGCAAGAAATCTAATTGGTCTACTGGGAAATCAACCTATCTCTCCAATGTTTCATGCCCTGCTCCTCACGATTTTCAACTGCCATCTTTAGCATGCGCAGCCCAAACGCGCAAGGGTCTGCCTCGTTTTTTTTCCAGTCAAACTGAGGAGAAAGTCAAGGCCTCTACGGGGAGCGAACCCTGGAATCTCACGTTTAGTTATTGGCAGGCGAACATCTGAACAATTCTGCCATTCTTCAGAAAGCCAAGAAGGCTAACTGATCTTCAAAGGGTGGGACATGGGAAATCATCCTATCTTTCCAATGTTTTTGTTTACCAAACCAGAAAGAAAACTGATCAGAAACAAAGAGTAAGAGTAAAATTTTGCCATCAACTCAATTTATGAATTATACACAAAAACACGTGGGTATATGAAACAGAAACGAGATTAATACTTTCTCAATTTCTGCCAGCCTCCAAAGCAAACTGCAGATTTTCTGTGGTAGTAACCAAAGTGATTAGCAATTGTCACTTACCTGCTGTAACTGAAGCCTGGTCTCAATTTTCCAGTGTCTGTTAGTGCACAAGTTCTCTCTAAAAGTAGTAAAACGGTTCACTCCAGTGACATAACACGATAGTATAAAACAGTCAACTGTGGAACTGAATTTTTAAAAAAAAGGGGGAGGGGGAAGGGGGAAGCAGGGGGGATACAGGATTTCCTTAACCCTGGACTTGTGTTGGAGTGAAGTGCTATAGACCTCAATTTCTGAACCAGGGTAATGAAGGACTACAGATGCCCATCTCCTCTCCCTCCTTGCTTTACCTTCCCCAGCCCTGAACAAGGCTAGGAACCTGGGCATGTTTTGCACCTTTACAAATCTACACATTGAGATCAGGAGGAGCTCTACCTCTAAGGTTCTGATAATATCAGGGATCTTAAAAGACATCTGAAACCTTTGTGCATACACTTACCTGAATGAAGAGTGTGAATACTAAGATGAAACAAACCCTACACATTGAATGTTCAAAGTCTTTACACTGTGTGAATACTAAGATGAAACAAACCCTGAACACTAAATGCTCAAAGTCTTTACACTGTGTGAATACTAAGAAGAAACAAACCCTACACATTGAATGCTCAAAGTCTTTACTCCGTGTGAATACTACGATGAAACGAACCCAACATACTGAATGTTCAAAGTCTTCACGCTGAAAACAGTTAAGTAGTACAAGGCTGCTGCTACAGGTCTACATATGACTGGTATAACTTAAGATTGCACCATAATGATCTTGTCACTGCTTTTTTTTAAGCCAATATTATTTTCCCATTTCAGGCACATCATATCTGAGAGAAAGAGATACTTTGTGCCCCAAAGCACACACACACACACACACACACACACACACACACACACACACACACACACACACACACACACACACACACACACACACACACACACACACACACACAAGATCGTTCAATAACTAAGAATATTATTTTCAATATTTAACTCTACCCCAGATGTCCTGAAATAAGATAGTACAGCTATGATGTCTTATGTCACAATGCTGGAAAGCTCACACACACTCACACATACTGTGTATACACAAAAAACTGTTAAACAAAAAACCTTCTCCACACATTCACACACATACACCTTAAAGTTAGTTAAACTCACCCATTCACAAACATAATCTACAAAAAAACAAAAAAAAAAAAAAGTCAACCAAAGACAGCAGGCAAAAAAACAACATAACCAGTCCCTTGATTCAATCACTGATCACCAATATTATAAGACAATGACAGTCATGAAACTAGAAGAGTGAACACACATTAGTTTCTCACTGTGACATCTTACACTATCTTCTACTGAAAGCTCACAATTATCAAATCAATGGTAATGATAATGAAAAATAAAGGGAAAAAACAAACAAAGCAAAACATAAACCAGAAAAAAACATGAAAAATGAATCAGAACATGTATCTAAATTTTAATACAACCAGACAAGACAGCACATTACATATGCGTTCTAATTCTTTTTATATTAAATACACGTTCTGATTCTTTTTTCATGTTTATTTCTGGTTCCTGTTTGCTTGAAAGCGGGCAGTCACACTTGTTTTGGAAAGCAAAACACACACACACCACACACACACACACACACACACACACACACACACACACACACACACACACACACACACACACGACACACACACACACACACACACCATGTACTCACAAAACCACGTATGCAGACTTGGCTGCTGAAATCCATTTGCAGCGACAGGAATATGGTACCAAAAGGTGACGTCCATTACTTCATGACGTTGACTGTCTGTTCAACACACACTTACCCACCCTGAACACAGCATTCCTAAAGACAATAATTATTGTCTTCTGATAGTCTTCATGTTCCACATCACACAAACATCATCCCCGCCACAGGGAATGTGTTTTTTGTTGTTTTGTTTTGTTTTTTGCTAGGACGAACATCTTCTGATATGCTTCACATTCCATATCACACACTCACATGCCCGTCCTATCACAGGGGCTGTTGTTTGTTTCGGACTTTTTGCCTGCGGCGAATTTTTGATGTTTTTCATGAACCATATCACACACACACACTATCCCCAATACAAGGATTGTGTTTTACTTGAAGGCGACTGTTGTCCTATGTTCATCCTAGTCCATATGCACACACACACACACCATCCCCACTGTAAGGATGTGTTTTACTTGAAGGCGACGTTGTCCATGTTCTCCTAGTCCATTTGCACACACACACACTCCCACTGTAAGGATGTGTTTTACTTGAGGGACGGTTGTCCAATGTTCTTCCTAGTCCATATTGCGCACACACACACACCAACCCCACTGTAAGGATTGTGTTTTACTTGAAGGCGACGGTTGTCCGATGTTCTTCCTAGTCCATATTGTACACACACCATCCCCTCTGTAAGGACTGTGTTTTCCTTAAGGCGACAGTTGTCCGATATTCTTCTAGTCCATATTTCACACACATATCGTCCCTACAATACAGAGTGTTTTTTGCTTGAAGGCATTAAAAAAATTTTGCCTTCTGGTGTTCTTCATAGTCCGCATCACAAACACATACAATCTCCAACACAAAGACTGTTACTATTTGAAATTGATCGTCTCCCAGTTGTCTTCTAATGTTCTTCGTCTTCCAAACTGCACACGTGCACTGTCCCCCCACAACAAATGTTACAGCTTGAAGGTGACTGTTTTATGATACTCAAGTTCCACATCTCACACACACTGTCCCAATACAGAGACTGTTACTATTTCAAGGCGACGGTCTTCTGACGTTTTTCAGATTCCATATTGTACACACACACAGCTTGATACTTTATGCCGTGATCTTTTGATGTCCATATTCCATATCATACACACACTGTCCAAAACACAGAAACTCTTGCTCCTTGGAGTTTATTTTACAGTTCTTCTTCTCTTTGGCAATCAGCCAAAAGTTATCAACCTTATTGGAGAACATCTGTAAATGTTTTTTACTTTTTCTTTTCATATTTTTTCCTTTTCTTTACTTTTCTTTTTTCTTTTCTTTTCTTTTCTTCTGTTTTTCTTTTTTTGTTGTTGTTGTTGCTTTTTTTAAAAAAACTTTTGTATATTTTTTCAATATTTTTCTCTTTTATTTCTTCTTCAATGTCCACAATATTTCCAGCCAACATTGTATGTCATAATATAGAGTGAGTCACATGAGGTGCCAGAACAAAAAGTATTTGGCATAATTGAAAGCGATATTACTGTTTTACAATTACGTAAATTGAGACAGAAAATCAAGTCATGATATACACAGTTACATGAACTGTCTGTACTAAGTCCATGGCATGAATGTAAATCCATGTCAGTCGAAGTAAGACAGTGTATGTTCAAATGCAGAGCGAGTTACATGAGGTGTCAGTAGGAAGTCTTTGTCATCAATGTAAATTGTGCCAGTTGAGGTGCTACACAGTACATGTGTGCCATTGTGACTAGTCAGTGACGCAAGGTCTACATAACATCACTACTACAGCCAGTAGTGCAAGGTCTACATAACATCACTACTACAGCCAGTAAGCAAAGGCTACATAACATCACTACTACAGCCAGTAACAAGGTCTACATAACATCACTACTACAGCCAGTAACACAAGGTCTACATAACATCACTACTACAGCCAGTAACACAAGGGCTACATAACATCACTACTACAGCCAGTAACACAAGGTCTACATAACATCACTACTACAGCCAGTAACACAAGGGCTACATAACATCACTACTACAGTCCAGTAACACAAGGGCTACATAACATCACTACTACAGCCAGTAATACAAGGGCTACATGACATCACTACTACAGCCAGTAACACAAGGGCTACATAACATCACTACTACAGCCAGTAACACAAGGGCTACATGACATCACTACTACAGCCAGTAACACAAGGGCTACATGACATCACTACTACAGCCAGTAACACAAGGGCTACATACATCACTACTACAGCCAGTAACACAAGGGCTACATGACATCACTACTACAGCCAGTAACACAAGGGTACATGACACACTACTACAGCCAGTAACACAAGGGCTACATGACATCACTACTACAGCCAGTAACACAAGGGCTACATACATCACTACTACAGCCAGTAACACAAGGTCTACATAACATCACTACTACAGTCAGTAACACAAGGGCTACATAACATCACTACTACAGCCAGTAACACAAGGGCTACATGACATCACTACTACAGCCAGTAACACAAGGGCTACATGACATCACTACTACAGCCAGTAACACAAGGGCTACATGACATCACTACTACAGCCAGTAAGCAAGGGCTACATGACGTCACTATTACATGCCAGTAACACAAGGACTACATATCACTACTACAGCCAGTAACACAAGGGCTACATGACATCACTACTACAGCCAGTAACAAAAGGGCTACATGACATCACTATTACAGCCAGTAACACAAGGGCTACATGGCATCACTACTACAGCCAGTACAAAAGGGCTACATGACATCACTATTACAGCCAGTAACACAAGGGCTACATGACGTCACTATTACAGCCAGTAATACAAGGGCTACATGACATCACTACTACAGCCAGTAACACAAGGGCTACATGACATCACTACTATAGTCAGTAACACAAGGGCTACATGACATCAATACAGCAGTCAGTAGCACAATGGCTACATGACATCACTTACTACAGCCAGTAACACAAGGTCTATATAACATCACTATTGCAGCCAGTAATGCAAGGTCTACATCACTACTACAGTCTGTAACACAAGGGCTACATGACATCACTACTACAGCCAGTAATGCAAGGGCTACATGACGTCACTATTACAGCCAGTAATACAAGTGCTACATGACATCACTACTACAGCCAGTAACACAAGGGCTACATAACATCACTACTACGGTCTGTAACACAAGGGCTACATGACATCAATACAGCAGTCAGTAGCAAAAGGACTACATGACATAATTACATCAGTCAGTAACACCAGGACTACATGACCTCACTACAACGGTCAAGAAACACAAGGGCTACACGACATTACAATAGTCATGTAATACAAGGGCTACATGACACCATTACAACAGCCATGTAACACAAGGGCTACATGACATCATTACAACGGTCAGTAACACAAGGGCTACATGACACCATTACAACAGTCATGTAACACAAGGGCTACATGACAACATTACAAGTCAGTAACACAAGGGCTACATGACAACATTACAACAGTCATGTAACACAAGGGCTACATGACAACATTACAACAGTCAGTAACACAAGGGCTACATGACCCACTACAATAGTCAGTAACACAAGGGCTACATGACCTCACTACAACAGTCAGTAACACAAGGGCTACATGACCTCACTACAACGGTCAGTAACGCAAGGGCTACATGACATCATTACAACAGTCAGTAACACAAGGGCTACATGATCTCACTACAACGGTCAATAACACAAGGGCTACATGACATCATTACAACAGTCATGTAACACAAGGGCTACATATCACTACTACAGCCAGTAATGCAAGGGCTACATCTCACTACAACGGTCAGTAACACAAGGGCTACATGACATCACTACTACAGCCAGTAACACAAGAGCTACATGATCTCACTACAACGGTCAGTAACACAAGGGCTACATGACATATTTACAACAGCCATGTAACACAAGGGCTACATGACATAATTACAAGTCAGTAACACAAGGGCTACATGACCTCACTACAACAGTCAGTAACACAAGGGCTACATGACCTCACTACAACGGTCAGTAACACAAGGGCTACATGACATTACAACGGTCTATATGACCTCACTACAGCAGTCATGTAACACAAGGGGTAGATGACATCATTACTACAATCCATAACACAAGGGCTACATGACCTCACTACCACAGACAGTAACACAAGGGCTACATGTATCATTACAAGTCATGTAACACAAAGGTTGCATGACATAAATACAATAGTCAGCAACACAAGGGCTACATGTATCATTACAACAGTCATGTAACACAAGGGCTACATGTATAATTACAAGTCATGTAACACAAGGGTTGCATGACATCAATACAACAGTCAGCAACACAAGGGCTACATGTATCATTACAACAGTCATGTAACACAAGGGCTACATGACATTACAACAGTCATGTAACACAAGGGCTACATATTACAATAGTCATGTAACACAAGGGCTACATGTATCATTACAACATTCATGTAACACAAGGGCTACATGACATTACAACAATCATGTAACACAAGGGCTACATGTATCATTACAACAGTCATGTAACACAAGGGCTACATGACATTACAACAGTCATGTAACACAAGGGCTACATGTATCATTACAACAGTCATGTAACACAAGGGCTACATGACATTACAACAGCCATGTAACACAAGGGCTACATGATATTACAACCGTCATGTAACACAAGGGCTACATGTATCATTATAACAGTCATGTAACACAAGGGCTACATGTATCATTACAAGTCATGTAACATAAGGGCTACATGACATTACAACAGGTCATGTAACACAAGGGCTACATGTATCATTACAACAGTCAGCAACACATGGGCTACATGTATCATTACAACAGTCAGCAACACAAGGGCTACATGTATCATTACAACAGTCAGCAACACAAGGGCTACATGTATCATTACAACAGTCATGTAACACAAGGGCTACATATTACAACAGTCATGTAACACAAGGGCTACATGATATTACAACAGTCATGTAACACAAGGGCTACATGTATCATTACAACAGTCATGTAACACAAAGGCTACATGACATTACAACAATCATGTAACACAAGGGCTACATGACATCATTACAACAATCATGTAACACAAGGCTACATGACATCATTACAACAATCATGTAACACAAGGGCTACATGACATCATTACAACAATCATGTAACACAAAGGCTACATGACATTACAACAGTCATGTAACACAAGGGCTACATGTATCATTACAAAAGCCATGTAACACAAGGGCTACATGTATCACTACAAAAGTCATGTAATACAAGGGATACATGACATCATTATAACAGCCAGCAACACAAGGGCTAAATGACCTCATCACAACAATCACGTAACACAAGGGCTACATGACATTACTACAGTCATGTAACACAAGGGCTACATGACATCATTATGACAGTCCTGTAACACAAGGGCTACATGACATCATTACGACAGTCCTGTAACACAAGGGCTACGTGACATCATTACTACAATCAATAACACAAGGGCTAAATGACATTAAACAGTAACACAAAGGCTACATGACATCATTACTACAATCAATAACACAAGGGCTAAATGACATTAAACAGTAACACAAAGGCTACATGACATCACTACAACAGTCATGTAACATAAGGGATATATCATTATATGACACTACAACAATCATGTAACACAAGGGGTACATGACATTGCTACAACAGTCAGTAACACAAGGGCTACATGACATCACGACAACAGTCATGTAATACAGGGGCTACATGACATCAATAAAAAAAAAGTCATGTAATACAACGGCTGCATGACATTACAACAGTCATGTAACACAAGGGCTACATGACATCACTGCAACAGTCACTAATACAAGGGCTACATGACATCATTAGAACAGTCATGTAACACAAAGGCTACATGACATCACTGCAACAGTCACTAATACAAGGGCTACATGACATCAATAAAACGGTCATCTAAAACAAGGGCTACATGACATCATTAGAACAGTCATGTAACACAAGGGCTACGTGACATCATTACAAGTCATGTAATACAAAGACTACATGACATCACTGCTGACCTTAAGCTCTTCAGTGAGCTGGTATTGCTACTAATACGACAAAACTATCCAGTCACACAATGTCTGCCAAAATGTCACCACATGTCACCCAAGTATTTGTCATACATTTGATCACACAGTACCCACAAGACCATCCTCAAGCCACTACTACAACTGAAGTATCCATGTCACAGACTCACTCACAAGACCACAGCCTTAAGCCAGTACCACTACAACTGAAGTATCCATGTCACTGACTCTCTCACAAGACCACAGCCTTAAGCCAGTACCACTACAAACTGAAGTATCCATGTCACAGACTCTCTCACAAGACCACAGCCTTAAGCCAGTACCACTACAACTGAAGTATCCATGTCACAGACTCTCTCACAAGACCACAGCCTTAAGCCAGTACCACTACAACTGAAGTATCCATGTCACAGACTCTCTCACAAGACCACAGCCTTAAGCCAGTACCACTACAACTGAAGTATCCATGTCACAGACTCTCTCACAAGACCACAGCCTTAAGCCAGTACCACTACAACTGAAGTATCCATGTCACAGACTCTCTCACAAGACCACAGCCTTAAGCCAGTACCACTACAACTGAAGTATCCATGTCACAGACTCTCTCACAAGACCACAGCCTTAAGCCAGTACCACTACAACTGAAGTATCCATGTCACAGACTCTCTCACAAGACCACAGCCTTAAGCCAGTACCACTACAACTGAAGTATCCATGTCACTGACTCTCTCACAAGACCACAGCCTTAAGCCAGTACCACTACAACTGAAGTATCCATGTCACAGACTCTCTCACAAGACCACAGCCTTAAGCCAGTACCACTACAACTGAAGTATCCATGTCACTGACTCTCTCAGAAGACCAGCCTGAAGGTGGCACCACTTCCGTCCGAGTTTGATGCTACCTACAGTGTGTTGGTCACACAACACATGTGTAACTGTGAGGACTAACCTGTCACGAAGTCAGGTCTCTGAAGTTACTGCTCAGGTCTTATGAATCAATGTGAAGTGGTCCCAGTCGATGCAATGTTAGGATGGCATGACACAAGTTTCACACACTGCTTTCCTGCTTCCATCTTGTGGTCACGTTGCCAGTTGCAGGACCAATCCTGAAGACAGTTCCTCTCCCCTCCGAGTGAGAATCCACCTACAGTCTGCTGGTCACAAACCAAGCATCATGTGACACCATTACACAAGTGAACAACAAGTGCTATTAGTATTACTGGAGCAGTGTCTTTTAACATTGCACCTACTAGGACTGTAATGTCCATGCCATTGACACAAGCATGAAGGGAGTTCTACTCCCCTCCAAGTGTGAAGCTACAATGTTGTTACACAATGCTGGTCACTAATCCTGCTTTGCATGACACTGAAACTTTAGTCAAACAGAGATGCTGCTACAGCAGGTAGCTATGATCTTTCTCCTACAAAAGCCACAGTACTTTTAACCTTTCACCTCTAATCATCACAGTGTATATATACATGTATATACAAGACCAGCCAGAAGATGGCAGCAATCTCTTCCAAACTCTCTTTCCACCTTCAGCATGTGGTCCCTGAGAGAGCCCAATGTGACTCCACTACTCCAAGTCTAAAGTGAGACACTGTTAAGAGTTTACCCTTTAATATACTAGTACTAGAGGTCTCCGAAGATGGCAGCATTCTGGCAGACATGTGAGGTTGCTGTAGTTGACTGTAGTGAGGTCACTATTGTTGGCTGTAGTGAGGTTGCTGAAGTTAGGTTGTTGTATCGGCTGTATTGAGGTCATTGTAGTGAGGTCACTGTATTAGTTGTAGTGAGGTCGTTGTAGTGAGGTCGTTGTAGTGAGGTCATTGTAGTGAGGTCACTGTAATGAGGTCATTGTAGTGAGGTCATTGTAGTGAGGTCATTGTAGTGAGGTCATTGTAGTGAGGTCATAGCGAGGTCATTGTAGTAAGGTTGTAGTTGGCTGTTGAGAGGCCACAGTAGTGAGGTCATTGTAGCTGGCTGTAGTGAAGTCGCTGTCGCTGACTGTAGTGATGTCAACAGTTTGGTCATACGCACCAGCAGCAATGTTGCTGCTATCAATTACGGTGATTTCACTCTACTCCTAGTTGAACACACTGAGAAGCATTGGCCAGTCTTCTGAGGTCACTTCTGTTTTTCCTTCACTTTTATCATGACACTACAAAGTTAATAATAATAATAATATATTTTATTTATATAGCGCAAAATCTTGATAAAATCAAATCTAAGGCTGAGCGTATACATGCATACATACCTACATACATATGAGCGTATACATGCATACATACATGCATACATACTTACATACATAAATCTAAGCTGAGCGTATACATGCATACATACTTACATACATAAATCTAAGCGTATACATACATACATACATACATACATACATACATACATACATACATACGTACGCACATGCATACATAATAATTACAATATTTATAGAGCGCAAATCTCGACAAAATCAAATCCAAGCGCTGAAAAGACACACACGCACACACGCACGCACGCACACACACGCACACACACACACACACACACACAAACACACACATACACACACACACACACACACACACACACACATGCATGGCCACAAATGGGGAGAAAAGAATAAAAGCAATAAAAGCAAGAATAAAACCAATGGAAAACCACAGAGAGCACATCATATACAATTATATATTAAAACAAAGTGATTCCCCTCCGAGCGGAGACAGGCTGCAGAGGGGGGTTGAGTGAGGTTAGGATTTTATGCAGAGGAGAAAAGGTGAGTTTTGAGAGCGGACTTGAAGGAGGCAAAAGTAGGTTGCTGACGGACTGAGAGAGGAAGTTTGTTCCAGGAGAGTGGACCAGAAACAGAGAAGGCTCGTGGACCATAGGTATTGAGCTTAGTGCGTGGAAAGCGAAAAGTCAGAGGATCGGAGGCAGAGCGGAGGGTACGTGAGGGAACATAGATCTCAAGTAGGCTTGACAGGTAATCGGGGGCTGCGTTATTGAGGCTTTTGTAGCACATGGTGTCTAGTTTGTACTGTATGCGCTTTGATACAGGGAGCCATTGAAGTTGTGCCAGGAGAGGAGATATGTGGTCAGCTTTTTTCTTTTTGAGTACAAGGCGTACAACATTGTTTTGAATGCGCTGTAGGATGTGAATGGTGGAGGCAGGAAGACCAGACAGGAGTGAATTGCAATAGTCAATGCGAGACATTATGAAGGAGAGAACGAGTTTTGCAGTTGTTTCGACAGAGAGATACTTCCTGATCAGGCTTATACGATGGAGATGATAGTAGCAAGATCTGGCAGTTTGAGAAACAAAGTTGTTCATGGAGAGGGTAGAGTCAATGCAGACACCAAGGTTTTTAGCTGAATCAGAAATTGGGACTGATGTGTTACATAATGGGAGAGAAAGAGGAGGCAGCTGGGAAAATTTCTGACGGGTGCCAATGAGGACAGCTTCTGTCTTGTCGTCATTAAGCTGAAGTCTATTGTGTGTCATCCAGTTCTTAATGTCCGAGTAACACTCAGTGGTGCGAGTCAACAGGCGCTGTATATTATCAGGTGAGTCACTGTCTTGAAGTTGGGTGTCATCAGCATAGAAGTGGTGTTTTATAGAGTGGGAGTTGATGATGGTGGACAGGGGGAGGTATAAAGAGTGAAAAGAACAAGGCCAAGGACAGATCCTTGTGGAACACCACAGGTCAGGTATGCAGGTTGAGAGTAAGTGCCATTGATGAGAACAGTTTGTTTTCTGTTTGATAAATACGAAGTGAAAAAGGAGAGAGCAATGTCAGAGATGCCAAAAGTATGATGAAGTCTAGGAAGGAGAATACCATGGTCAATGGTATCGAAGGCTGCAGACAGATCAAGGAGTGTGAGGAGAGAGACTTTGCCAGTATCAGTTGCAAGGAGGAGATTGTTGAGAATGTGTAGTAGGGCAGTTTCAGTGCTATGGCCAGTTTTCTGTGGTCACTTCTGTTTTTCCTTTACTTCTATCATGACACTACAAAGTTGGCCAGTATTCTGTGGTCACTTCTGTTTTTCCTTCATTTCTATCATGACATTACAAAGTTGGCCAGTATTCTGTGGTCACTTCTGTTTTTCCTTCACTTAATAATAATAATAATATATTTTATTTATATAGCGCAAAATCTTGATAAAATCAAATCTAAGCGCTGAGCGTATACATGCATACATACCTACATACATATGAGCGTATACATGCATACATACATGCATACATACTTACATAAATCTAAGCTGAGCGTATACATGCATACATACATACATACATAAATCTAAGCGTATACATACATACATACATACATACGTACGCACATGCATACATAATAATTACAATATTTATATAGCGCAAAATCTCGACAAAATCAAATCCAAGCGGCGAAAAGACACCACACGCACGCACGCACGCACGCACACACACGCACACACACACACACACAACGCATGGCCACAAATGGGGAGAAAGAATAAAAGCAATAAAAGCAAGAATAAAACCAATGGAAAACCACAGAGAGCACATCATATACAATTATATATTAAAACAAAGTGATTCCCCTCCGAGCGGAGACAGGCTGCAGAGGGGGGTTGAGTGAGGTTAGGATTTTATGCAGAGGAGAAAAGGTGAGTTTTGAGAGCGGACTTGAAGGAGGCAAAAGTAGGTTGCTGACGGACTGAGAGAGGAAGTTTGCTCCAAGTGAGTGGACCAGAAACAGAGAAGGCTCGTGGACCATAGGTATTGAGCTTAGTATCATGACACTTCTATCATGACACTACAAAGTTGGCCAGTATTCTAAGGTCACTTCTGTTTTTCCTTCATTTCTATCATGACATTACAAAGTTGGCCAGTATTCTGTGGTCACTTCTGTTTTTCCTTCACTTCTATCATGACACTACAATCTTGGCCAGTCTTCTGTGGTCACTTCCGTTTTTCAATCATTCACTTCTATCATGACACTACCATGTTGGCCAGTCTTCTGTGGTCACTTCTATTTTTCATTCACTTCTTAGACATCCCCAGCTTACCAACCCTTACAATACTTAACATCATCATCCAGTATACACCCTCCCCCCCCCCCCACAACCCATCCAGATACACAGAATAAATATCCCCTCATCTCCATCCCCCTCCCAAATTTTTTTTCGGCACTAACCCCGCTCTTCCTTCCACCACCCCCCACCCCCTTTTCTGTTTCTCTGAATTCAAATATTTCTTTACAAAAACTGAATACGGGTGTAGAAAACTTAAAGAGGAAAAATTACACAAAACTGTCACTTGCAATAAAAACAAACAAACAAACAAAGTATATACATTATTTTCAAAGAGCACAGACTTCATACAGCAACACGTTCATTATGAATATACTGTAACAATCACCATCATACCTACATCAATAAATGCAGGATATTTGTGATACAGTACATATGATTGTCTATAACAGTAACAACTCTCGTGTGATTATCATTCATTTGTGTGGACATGGCAGAGATAAGCGTCAGCTTGCATTTACACATACAATAAAAACAGTGACAATGAAAACAATGATGGTGATAAATAATCATCATCGTCATCATCATAACATTAATAATAATAATAATAAATAATAACAACAACAATAGTAATAGTAATAATAATAAATAATAATAACATAATAATAATAACAATAATATAATAATGATGATGATGATGATGATCAGCCACACAAATTCACCAAATTCTCAAAAAAAATTATGTAATTTGACCCTCCTTTCCTAACCTAACAAGATTACAAACAAAAAACAAAACAAAAAACAACCTTTCATGCTTGTATTGACTTATTCCCTTCCTCTCTCTATCTCTCTTCTACCCACCTTCTCTCTCTCTCTTCTCTCCACCTTTTCTCTTTTCCCCACCTTCTCTCTCTCTTCTCTCAACCATCTCTCTCTCTGTGTGTCTTCTCCCCAACCTTCTCTCTCTCTCTCTCTCTCTGTCTGTCTTCTCCCCACCAACCCTTCTCTTCTCCCAACCATCTCTCTCTCTCTGTCTTCTCCCCAACCCTCTCTCTGTGTGTCTTCTCCCCACCCACCCCCCTCTCTTCTCCTCATCTTCTCTCTCTCTCTCTCTCTGTGTCTTCTCCCCAACCCTCTCTCTCGGTCTCTCTTCTCCCAACCATCTGTCTCTGTCTTCTCCCCAACCCTCTCCCTGGAATCATAGCACACTCTCACAGATTAGACTTTGTACTGCAGTCACAGAATTCAAAGTGATCTTTAATTCGCAAATGGAATGATTCAGAAATAAAACCCATGTGGGTGTTGAAAGTTCTTTCTCACTAAATGTTAGTCATTCTCTGTGACATACTCTGAATCAACAGTCATAATAAAGATTGTTTGAGACTAGAACCTAATGTAATAAAAGGACCCACAAAACTGTTCCTCAAGACGCGTTAATTACACAAAAATGTTGAAAATTTTACAATAGCAAGAGCTCTTATCATTCTCATCAGGTTGGCCTTGATGTAATATCTTTCTCATATGGCCATGACACTGCATACCAAACCATGTCGGACGCAATTTTTTTTATGTCATGAATACACGATAAAAGGTCTTGCTGGGGTTGAAGGTCATTTCTCACACAGGATCCTAAGGTTGAAGATCTGTTCAGTAGTTCTTCTCCCTACTCTAAAACCTACTTGTTCTGTACCAATGACGGTTTCTGTTTGTGGCTTCAACCTGTTCAGTAGGATCTTCAGTATGGTTTAGCTATGGTGACTGATAAGGCTAATCATGCTCTAGCTCGGGCATATTTGAAAGTTGCCTTTCCTGAGTGGAATGATGACCAGGGACTGTGTCCATTGCCTTGGCCATTCCACAGTATTTCATAGTTCCCCTCCCACCTGTTCATTACAAAACCCTGCATAGGTTTTTGTCACACTGAGCACAGATTTAAGCGTCTTCCCCATATTTTGCTTGCACGTTTGCATGGAGCTCATTATGGAATTGTCCTTATGCGATGAATCACTCTGGAAGTAACTTCAAACTCCGATCAGTCTGCTAGAACATATTGCAGATTGTTGTGAGAGCGGTGGTCATATTTCTGTCTATTGCTTTAGATCAGTGCTACAGGAATGCTGTCTACCCCGCTGATTTCCCTTTTGCAGCGATTTAACTGCTACTTCTATTTCTTTACGGAGAATGCGGTAGTCAATGGTGTCAGTGGAGAAACGTATACACAGCACTGCTGGGTCTCCACTGGCTCTGTGGCTGTACAGCTGTGAGCAGTATTCTGTCCGTCACTTGGGGATGACCAGCTCTTCTGTCAGGCATGTTCCTGACTTGCCTTGAATGGTTGAGCAGTACTCTTCTACCTCACTCTAAAAAAAGGAAAGAAAGAAAGAAGGAAGCAGGAAAACTGATGGATCTCTTCGACGTGCTGAAATACAACACGCACACACACAACACACACACGTACACACACACATACACACACACACACACCCACACACACACACACACACACACACACACACACACACACACGCACACATATACACGCACATACACACATACACAAACACACACACATACATGTACACACACACACACACACACTCACACACACACACAGACACCACACCACACACGTACACACACACACACACACACACACACACACACACACACACACACACACACACAAACAACACACACACACACACACGCACGCACAAGCCTTAAGCCTGCACATAAACCCATGAGCTGGCCAGGTCCTGGGGTCCTTCTTAGCCTATGTTTTATTTAGTCTATATTTTTCATACTAACATTGTATCAATAGATCATTGGAACAATCTTGGTTACATGCAAATATGTGTATCTGTTACATGTAAGTCTGTGCATCATCTTCATAGAAAGGAACAGATACATAAAGTAAATGAATAAATAATTAGAGGTCTGAATCTTAACACAACTAGCCACTCAGTAGAAACTCGTCTGAATCACAAAATAAATGGCCACTCAGTAGAAACTCGTCTGAATCACAACATAAATAGCCACTCAGTAGAAAGTCGTCTGAATCACAACACAACTAGCCACTCAGTAAAAGCTTGTCTCACGCCACAGAAAGCCCCCCCACCCCCCCACCACCCCCCCCCCCCCCCAGTCAATGCACAAAGCCTCAGCTGGCTATCAACAAAGTGAAGACACTGTTGTTGTTGTTTTTTTTATTATTTTTATTTTATTTTATCGTAGCCTTGCCAGTCTTTCGTCCGACGTAAACGTTGTGAAAGGCATCAACAGTTTATGAGTTTTCTCTTTGACGACTAGGAATTATTGGAATGGGATTTATTGTACCAAGAGAATGGTACTGCTACCATTTTATGAAAGCATCTCTTTTTGCTACACATTCATGGTTTATGAATCCCTGTGATAGAGCGCTGGTTTCTGGCCTCGGGCTGTCAAACAGCGACACAAGTTATTTTCAAACGGAAAAAGCTACTGTATGTTAGGCCTTGGCACGTTCATTAGTTGATTCAATAAACTACTGTTACTACCATACTCCTACTACTACCGCCACCACCACTACTTATATTTCCGCTACTACTTCTACTTCTACTACTAGTACTACCACCACTACCACCACTACTACTACTACTACTACTACTACTACTATTAACAAAAACAATACTAATACTAATAATAACGAAATTGATATAATCTAATAGCACAATGCATGCTACTTCTTCTGGTCGAACTGAAAACGGGTAAACTGAGAGAAAACAACATTGGTACAATGATCGAAGGGAGACAAATCAGAGTCTATGTTGGTATGTTTTTTTGTGGATTGCTTCCCTTAGCCCTCGCGCTGTATTGTCACATGAAAACTTCCGAACACACACACACACACACACACACACACACACACACACACACACACACACACACCACACACACACACACACACACACACACACACACACCACACTCACACACACACACACACACCACGCACGCACGCACACACGCACGCCACACACACGCACGCACACACACACACACACACACACACACACACACACACACACACACACACACACACATATAATACAAACGCACACTCTCGCCCAGATAACGGCTATATTATTGTAAAAACAACACATATATTCAAGGATTAACGAAACCTACAACAATAATCTGTTAGAAACCATGTAATATCTGTGTCAAAATTTGTCACTGTTTTTGCTCGTCGACAGATTTTTTGAAGATGGAAACAGAAAAACGAGAGAAAAAAAGATATCCATACACACACACACACACACACACACACACACACACACACACACACACACACACACACACACACCACACACACAAACACACACACACACATACACACACGTGCATGCACGCCCAAGCACACACACACATACACACACACACACACACACTCGTGCGCGTGCGCCCAAACACACACACACACACACACACACACACGCACGCACACACACACACACACACACACACACCACCACACCACACCACACACACACACACACACACACACCACCACCACCACCACACCACCACTACCACAACCACCACCACCACCAACGCAAACATGCAAGACCACATTCCTCTAAAACCACACAGGCGCTCAAGGACATATAAAACACTCAACAAATGAAACATCGAACAATTAGTCCCCACAAATAGACTGGCAGGTTCTATTGTGATAACAAAAATCACACGTCGACCCTATCACCCCCCAACACTAAAGGTCTTATCAACGCTCATGGACCTAGGACTGAAATCGAGTTTGACATTGGAAAGAATGGCGTCTTTCTTCTGTCAAAATAAAGTGCTTTTTAAGACCAACTGTGACACATTGTTGAAAGATAAGTGCGAGGTGAACAGACGTTTGGTGGATAAGAAACGGTGCACTGACACTCATGGGATTGCCTGATGTAATTTGTCTGGAGAAGTGACTTAGAGCGTGGAATGCATCTAGGTCTACTTGTGGTTTGAGCTTCCAGGACTTCTGTTTTTTTTCTGATTTTCTTTTCTGTTCGGATTATGTAGCCCTACGAAAAAAAAACAACAAACAAACAAAAAAACCCAACACAAACTCTCTCTGTGTCTGTCTATGTGTCTGTGTGTCTGTTTCTCTGTCTGTCTGTCTGTCTCTCTCTTCTGTCTGTCTGTCTGTATGTCTCTCTCTCTGCCGCCTCTCTCTCTCTGTTTTTGCGTGCGCGCCTGTATATATGTATATACATGTGTATGTATGTGCGTGCGTGTGTGTGTGTGTGTGTGTGTGTGTGTGTGTGTGTGTGTGTGGTGTGTGTGTGTGTGTGTGTGTGTTGTGTGTGTGTGTGTGTGTTTTGTTGCGCACACGTCTTATCTATGGTTTTGTCCTTTACTGATGTTCTATTAGGTCATTTTATTTCCTCGTTTGCTGGCAACAGAATTGATAAAATAAGTCTTTGACAGATCAACTGGAATGATGGATTTTGGATTGGAGTCATAATTTTTGTCACAATGGAACAGTCTGGCTTCAGACCTGGCAAGGAGCACAGATGAGCTGATCTTCAACTGTCGCATTATGATAGAAGAACGTTCACAACACCAAAACGATCCATACAACTTTATCGATTTTAAGAAAGATTTTACCTCACTTTAGCGAGAAGGGTTCCTGCAAATCATGAGAGGCTTCAATGTGAGACGTAGCAGTATATAAATGTAGAAGGTTGTATAAGTACCCAAGCAGTTTCTGATTCTCCAACTTAGCATGAGAGTTTTTTGCAAACGACAGTGGAGTAGCAAAGGATGTCTGCTTTCATGAGACGTACGCAGAAGATGTCTGCTTTCATCAGACGTACGCAGAAATGTCTGCTTTCATCAGACGTACGCAGAAGATGTCTGCTTTCATGAGACGTACGCAGAAGATGTCTGCTTTCATGAGACGTACGCAGAAAATGTCTGCTTTCATCAGACGTACGCATGAAGATGTCTGCTTTCATGAGACGTACGCAGAAGATGTCTGCTTTCATCAGACGTACGCAGAAGATGTCTGCTTTCATGAGACGTACGCAGAAGATGTCTGCTTTCATGAGACGTACGCAGAGGATGTCTGCTTTCATCAGACGTACGCAAAGGATGTCTGCTTTCATGAGACGTACGCAGAAGATGTCTGCTTTCATGAGACGTACGCAGAAGATGTCTGCTTTCATGAGACGTACGCAGAGGATGTCTGCTTTCATCAGACGTACGCAAAGGATGTCTGCTTTCATCAGACGTACGCAGAAGATGTCTGCTTTCATCAGACGTACGCAAAGGATGTCTGCTTTCATCAGACGTACGCAGAAGATGTCTGCTTTCATCAGACGTACTCAAAGGATATCTGCTTTCATCAGACGTACGCAGAGGACGTCTGCCTTCACCAGACGTACGCAGAGGATGTCTGCTTTCGTCAGACGTACGCAAAGGATGTCTGCTTTCATTAGACGTACGTTGAAGATGTCTGCTTTCATCAGACGTACGCAGAGGATGTCTGCTTTCATCAGACGTACGCATAGGATATCTGCTTTCATCAGATGTACGCAAAGGATATCTGCTGTCCTCAGACTTGTTCAACATTTTCGTGAAAAAGATAATGCAAGATATCAGTCAGTCATGATCACCATACCTCTATCCCCACTGGTGGTGGCAGTTGTATATGCAGTGTGTTGTTTGCCGGGTACATTGACCTCATAGCGGGCACTGACACTGAACTTCATAATCTCGCCAACAGACTTGTCAACAGTGCATGAGGGTATAGAATTCAAAGCCAGCAGCGAGAAAAAAACTCATAGTCATGGTCAATTGTACACCAACAGTACTGCAAACATCTACATGAATAGCCAGAAACCGGAAGATGTCAACAATTTCAAGTACATGCGAGCTAGCACCACGATGATCCAAGGATAGGCAACACTATTGCAAAAAATACTGATTAGTATTGCAAGAACATAGCAGTAATGGGCGGAATGAATGGAATCTGGAGAAACAGTATCTCCAGCTTTGGCATCAATTGCAGACTATACAAATCACTTAAATGAAGTCTCCATCTTTCTGTGTGTATAAACTTGACACTGCTGATGTAGCTAAGAGAAATCAGACATTTGAGACTTGCTGAAGTGCCTGGTACTGCTTGGCATAACCATAAGACCAATGAGTACATACATAAAAAGATCAACGCCTTGGTGGCAAATATGACGCCGGCTTTGATGGTTTGGTCACATCGCTCATCCTAACACATTGTGGCCATCCCCTCAGAGCACTGTGAAAGAAGGCCATAGACGAGGTCAACAAAGAAAGAGCTGGTGGCAAATATCAGCCTGAATCTATCTCAATAAGCTTGAACTATTTATTTTTTGTTGCACCTCAGCAAAAGAAACGGAGAACCCAGTCTGCTGTTGCATCCCATGATTCCCCCCCCCCCCCCCCCCCCAGCTACCACGCTGGTCATCGGATTAAATGAATGATACAATTACTAATGTCGACATTGAACACACAGTGGAATCACGTTTCAACAATCAAAAGAACTGTTTGATGCTTGTTTTGATTGTGTTGTCCAAGTTTTCTTTTTTTATATGTTCTTCGTGTAAGAGGGAAAAACCGCGTAAGTAGATGTAAAATAGAACAATTACACGCAATGCCAGTGATTGTTTCAAATTCAAATTGAATTGGGAAAATAGATGTCAATGTAAAAATACAGTACCTGTTACGATGGACAAATTAATAAATGATAGAATGACAACCAATAATCATATATACATACATTTCAATAATCCATGTCCACAATTACGTGACCATTTCAGCAAACATTCCAAATAATAACTTTTTCAAATCGATTCACTGACCAACAATGTCGTCTGTCACCTTCCCCTAACCCCACTTCCTTCCTCTCTTCATTCACGAATTTGCAAATCTCCACCTTCCCCACCCCTATCTGTCCACCACCCTTCTCTTCGGCTACCCTCCTCCACCCCAATATGTGCACACAGCGAAAACCTCCCATTATATTGCAGGGATATGCGCCGCCAAGTGTGTGATTGCCTATTGGTTTTTCGGTGCAGCCATGTGCATCGGACGAGAGACAAAACCTTAATGGCAAGTATGGTATTTAACGCTGAATTGGGTACGTTCGTAACTCGCGAGGTACGTAAAATGGGGGACAAAGAGAGAGAGAGAGAGAGAGAGAGAGAGAGAGAGAGAGAGAGAGAGAGAGAGAGAGAGAGGACAGAGACAGAGACAGAGACAGAGACAGAGACAGAGACAGAAGACAGAGTGAGACAGAGACAGAGACAGAGTGAGACAGAGACAGAGGACAGAATGAGACAGAGAGAGAGAGAGAGAGAGAGACAGAAGACACACACACACACAACAACACACACACACACACACACACACACACGCACATACACACACGCACGCAGACAGAGAGAGAGAGAGAGAGGGGGGGGGGGGCAGAGAGACAAAGAGACAGAGAGATTTAATAGGTCAGCACATAAAGAATGTTAATACATGCATTCCGAACATTGCGCACACATGCATGCATACATACAAGCATACGTATGTATAATACATGCATACAGATCTAGGCTACATATAACATACGTTCATACTTATGAACGTACATACGTACTTAAATAGATTCAAGCTTTCTTGCTGTCCCATTTTCTATACCATTTCAGTGGCCATAGCGTCGGGGGGACATTTTTTTCACAATGATGTGACGACGTTTGACGATGGGGATGATAATCATGATGTTATGAAATTTCACTGAGTCTGGATTGATAATGCCTGACAGGGCTGTACAGGGCTTGCACTCTGTGGTTACTTTTGTACACATGTTATTGTATTACAGTGCGTTTCTCACACAGACAGACAGACAGACACACACACACACACACACAAACACTACACACACACACAACACACACACACACAACACACACACACACACACACACACATAGACACAAACCACACACATACCACTCTTTTGTTTATTTGTTTGCCTTTTTTGTGTTAGTGTCTTATGACCAAGGTTTGTTCTCAGGAAAATAAATTAATTTTGATTTGCACACACACACACACACACACACACACACACACACACACACACACACACACACACACACACAACACACACATCACACAATACACACACATACACACACATCACACACACACACGCACACACACACATACATACACACACACATACATACATACACACACATGCACACACACACACACAACACACACACACACACAGCACACCGCACACACGCATACATACACACACATATATACATACACACACATGTGCACAGACCCACACACACGCACACATACACACCACAGACAAACACATACACACGCACGACGCACAACATGCACGTTACATACACACACATGAGGGCACACATACATGCACATACTTTCTTTTGTTTATGTGTTTGCCTTTTTGTGTTACTGTCTTGTGACCTACGTCTGTTTTCTTGAAAATAAATGAATTCTGATTTCCACAACACACACACCAACACACACACACACACACACACACACCACACACACACACACACACACACACACACACACACACACACACACACACACACACACACACACACACACACACACACACACCCGTCTAATATCACTTATAGTGAAAAGACGTTAA
>CM060305.1:42433819-42443819 GCA_030674185.1 Monoplex corrugatus | reverse complement strand
CATAAGAAGTGGCCCGCCTACGGCCAAAAAAATGCACTTAATAAATGTACCCAATATGAATTCTATGAGAAAGTATGTAAGGCGACAGCAAGACACAAACTGAGAACAGCAGAAATGACACAAAACAAAGGAGCAAAGTAGAAACAAAGAGAGTGACAGAAAAGAGGAAATTTCTGGCAAGGAATTTCCAGAAGATGGGGATACTATTTATACTGAAAGAGCCCCCGGTATCCCCATAGGGGTTGGTTTTAACTGGACTAAACATGAACCATTGCAGGGCAGGTGGCTGGACTTCAGCACAGAAGCAGAACACACTTAAAAGGACTATGTACAAAAGATATAAACAAATATAAACAAAAATGTGTTTCGAAAAGAAAATATATATGAAAAAAAAAAGAAATAACACGCATCTCTCTGGACACATTTATGCCATCTAAAATTGCTGATCACTTTACTTTCCTTTTAACGTATTCATCTCTAACAACCTGGCTAGGTATGATATAGTGTTGGGTCACAGCTACCAAAGACAGAAAATGGTCTGTCGCATGCTTATGGGCTGATTGTAAGAGTGTCGTTTATTAACCCTTTGACTCCCGCTCCCTATCCACCACCTGCGAAAACTTAACCCTTTGACACCCTCACCCTATCCACCAGCTTCCTGCAGGAAGCTGGTGGATAGGGTGAAGGAATCAAACAGTTAAGCTTTTGTTTTACTAGCATGGCTAACAGTGCATTGTGCTGGTGGACAGGGTGCGGGAGTCAAAGGGCTAAATCTGTGGACAATGAAAGATATGTCTTGTCTCTCCCCGTTGTTCATTGGAAGGTGAAAAAAGTATTTTTGTATGGGGACAGAAAAATGCATTGCTAGTATGGTTCGCCTAACATGAGCAATAGTTAATGTTTGCATCAGATTTTGGGGTTTCTATTTTGTATTTATTGAATGTTTTATAGTGTTGCAATTTTTCTCAAAAGGCATATACACATTGTTTTAGCTCACACTGTGCAGACGGCACATTGTACAAGGTCTTCAGTAGGCAATTGTGCTGGTGTTTTTATGTTTCCATAGCTACCTGACACTGATATAATTTGCAGGATGTGTAACGTTCTGTTTTGTTGTTTTGTGTGTGTATACACACGAAAGTGGTTTAGGTAGTCTACTTAATAGGTGTGTACACACGGACCCGGGAGATTGGGAAAAGTTTCCACTCTTTAGCACCGTGACAGGTGGTATCCAGATAGGACTGAACCCAAGACTTTATCATTGGAAATCCGACTTCTGCCAACTTGACTACAACACCCTGCGTGTTTTGTTTTGTTTTTCTTGGTTCTCTTTTGGATGATATCATGACCTACCTACTTTTGGAAAGGAATCAACTTCATGAAAACCGACGAATCAAAGCCTCCCCAACCCCTCTCATGCTTGTCAAGACCATTAACACATATATGATAGGTATCCATTACTACAGATAAATCGTGGATCAACCAACGTTATTCACGCGTGCAACGACCATGTCGGGCCATTCTTTAACGTCAGTTGACCGTATGATCATGATAGTCAGTTGATTTCCCGCTTCACTGACCCTGGAGGAATCACTTTCGAAGTGCCTGGAAGATTCTGTTAGTTGTGTCTGCTGAAGGCATTGAGACGTTCCCTCTGATGTTACAAGACCCACAGACGTTTAGCGATGCTCTATTTGTTCTTTGGTTTCATTGTATCTATAAAGTGTCAAGGGCATTTTATGAAAGGGCATATTGCATGATGCTATAATGAAATAGTGATGTGTTTCTTATATAACTGATGCTTCTTTCTGCAGAAACCTGTTGGTTAAAACTGGTATCTCCTTTCCATAAACTGAATCCCAGCTGTACTTTCTTACAGTTCTGGATGGGTTTCTTGATGATGCTGGTGTTGTAGATATCTATGGGAGTCATTGGAGAGAACGGCACTGGTTGGGTTGGACCACAGTTTGGGATGTGTTTTGAATGCAAAGATGGTTGTACTGACAACCGCATATTACTATAGGTGATAATATCTAATAGTGTAAAAATCCTTGTTTAAATAACATATCCAAACCAGGACAGAAAGCATGCCGATAACTGAACATCTTCTGTTTATACCTGCAATATCACTGTTTTACTGAAAAGTCAAAAAAGCTCAAAGCAGGCCAATATAACAACAGGCATTTGTCACCTTTA
Organism: Monoplex corrugatus; assembly: GCA_030674185.1. Taxonomy (NCBI): domain Eukaryota; kingdom Metazoa; phylum Mollusca; class Gastropoda; order Littorinimorpha; family Ranellidae; genus Monoplex; species Monoplex corrugatus. The sequence continues at coordinate 42,441,623 of CM060305.1, read as the reverse complement.
AAAGGCTTGCCAGTAATACCCTGCGTCAGTAATCCCCTGCACTTCATTTAAGGCTTTTACCGAGTGCTAACAAAATTCCAGTCATCAGACATTTCTACACATTAGTCCACTCCTTCAGACGTAACAAGCTAACTCTTAAGAAACGATTTGGTGGGCAGGAGGTTAGCGTGTTGAGCGTGTTTGTACGTGACCTGGGAACACTGAAAAAGAAAAAGAAAGAAAAGAAAAGAAAAGAAAAAGAAAAGAAAGAAAGAAAGAAAGAAAACTCCTAGGCTTGAGGACTTTCACTTGTTGCAAGTTTATCCTCAAACATCGTCAGGATGCTGAGGAAGCCAGCGTGGTGTTCGGTCAATATGCCTTGTGCTTTGTACACGGTGTGACAGCCAGAGTGTGTGAGGATGAGGGAGGGGGATGGGGATGGAGATAGAGTTGGGGGGAAAAGAGGAGGAGGAGGCAAAAGGAGAAGAAAAGTAAAAAGTTAAGGCTCTGGTCTCAGGTGCACAACACGTTCTGATCCTCGTAGTTGCATTTTGCCTGAGAAAAAGTATTTGAGTATTTTCGCAAGAAAGTATATGCAGTCGAAGTTATGTTCATATGTAGGATGTTTTTTAGGAGATTAAGACGCATTGGACATATTTAGAATGCTTCTAGGAGATTAAAAAGTATTGGGCACCTGGGCCCAGGATAAGAGTGGTGTTTTCACAATTACGAACGTACATGGCACACTATGCAAAATACCACGGGTGGCCGAAAAACAAAAAACAAAACAAAACAACAAAACAAGACCTACTAACAAAAAAGACAACATTAAAGAAATCGAAAATGTATCGCTCTGTTCCATCTGCAATGGTTTATTCCACTCTGACAGTAAATAAAGAGGTAAAATGTTTAGCTCCATCCTGACAGTAAGTGGAAAGGTCAGGTGACCTCCTTGGCACACGAACAGATTTACCTCTCCCAACAAAACACACAAATGAAGAACTCCCATCTGTATTCTCCAAGTATTTCACCACCAAAATACAAACTCTTCGTGACAGGCTTGACAGGACACCCTGTCAACCATGCCCACCTGACCCTTCCTTCTCTGGCACACCTCTTACTACTTTTACCCCAGTCTCACAAGAAGAAATTCTCAACACAATCAGATCCATGTCGTTCACAACCTGCGAACTAGATCCTCTTCCAGGTTCTCTCTACTCTGACTGTCTCCCTACTCTCCTCCCATTCATCACTGACATCATCAACACTTCTCTTCAAACTGGAACTGTCCCAGATTCTTTCAAGTCTGCTATTGTTCACCCTCTCCTCAAGAAATACAATTAGACCCAAATGAACTGAAAAATTACCGGCCTATCTCTAATCTCTCTTTCTTGTCAAAACTCCTTGAAAAATTATCCTCAACCAGCTGAACTCTCACCTGTCTGCCAACAATCTCCTAAATCCTTTCCAGTCAGCCTACCGCCAGTGCCATAGCACTGAAACTGCCCTACTACACATTCTCAACAATCTCCTCCTTGCAACTGATACTGGCAAAGTCTCTCTCCTCACACTCCTTGATCTGTCTGCAGCCTTTGATACCATTGATCATGGTATTCTCCTTTCTAGACTTCATCATACTTTTGGCATCTCTGACATTGCTCTCTCCTGGTTCACTTCATATCTATCAAACAGAAAACAAACTGTTCTCATCAATGGCACTTACTCTCAACCTGAATACCTGACCTGTGGTGTTCCACAAGGATCTGTCCTTGGCCCTGTTCTTTTCACTCTTTACACCCCCCCTCCCTGTCCACCATCATCAACCCCACTCTATAAAACACCACTTCTATGCTGATGACACCCAACTTCAAGACAGTGACTCACCTGACAATATACAGCGCCTCTTGACTCGCACCACTGAGTGTTACTCGGACATTAAGAACTGGATGACATACAATAAACTTCAGCTTACGACGACAAGACAGAAGCTATCCTCATTGGCATCCGTCAGAAACTTTCTCAGCTGCCTCCTCTTTCTCTCCCATTATGTAACACATCAGTCCCAATTTCTGATTCAGCTAAAAACCTTGGTGTCTGCATTGACTCTATCCTCTCCATGAACAACTTTGTTTCTCAAACTGCCAGATCTTGCTACTATCACCTCCATCGTATAAGCCTGATCAGGAAGTATCTCTCTGTGGAAACAACTGCAAAACTCGTTCTCTCCTTCATAATGCCTCGCATTGACTATAGCAATTCACTCCTGTCTGGTCTTCCTGCCTCCACCATTCACATCCTACAGCGCATTCAAAACAATGCTGCACGCCTTGTACTCAAAAAGAAAAAAGCTGACCACATATCTCCTCTCCTGGCACAACTTCACTGGCTCCCTGTATCAAAGCGCATACAGTACAAACTAGACACCATGTGCTACAAAAGCCTCAATAACGAAGCCCCCGATTACCTGTCAAGCCTACTTGAGATCTATGTTCCCTCACGTACCCTCCGCTCTGCCTCCGATCCTCTGACTTTTCGCTTTCCACGCACTAAGCTCAATACCTATGGTCCACGAGCCTTCTCTGTTTCTGGTCCACTCTCCTGGAACAAACTTCCTCTCTCAGTCCGTCAGCAACCTACTTTTGTCTCCTTCAAGTCCGCTCTCAAAACTCACCTTTTCTCCTCTGCATAAAATCCTAACCTCACTCAACCCCCCTCTGCAGCCTGTCCCCGCTCGGAGGGGAATACACATTGTTATAATATATAATTGTATATGATACGTTCTCTATAATTTTCCATTGCTTTTATTCTTGCTTTTATTGCTTTTATTCTTTCTCCCCATTTATAGCCATGCTGGTGGTGTGTGTGTGGTGTGTGTGTGTGTGTGTGTGTGTGTGTGGGGTGTGTGTGTGTGTGTGTGTGTGTGTGTGTGTGGGTTTGCGTGCATGTTGCGTGCGTACGTGCGTGCGTGCGTATGTGTCTGTTTCAGCGCTTAGATTTGATTTTATCAAGATTTTGCGCTATATAAATATTGTAATTATTAATATTATTAATGATTTAAGTCCATCCCTACTGTAAATAGAGAGGTCAAATTGTTAAATCTACCCATATAATAAATGGAGAAGTCAAACATCGTCCTTATTGAAAATGGACAGGTCTGATGGTTAACTCCACCCTTACTGTAAATGGAGAGGTCAAATAGTTAACTCCACTTTTATTTACTGTAAATGGAGAGTCACATAGTTAACTCATCTTTATTGTAAATGGAGAGAGTTCAAATAGTTAACTCCATCCTTTACTGTAAATGGAGAGTCACATAGTTAACTCCATCCTTATTGTAAAGGAGAGGTCACATAGTTAACTCCATCCTTACTGTAAACGGAGAGGTCACATAGTTAACTCCATCTTTACTGTAAATGGAGAGGTCATATAGTTAACTCCATCTTACTGTAAATGGAGAGGTCACATAGTTAACTCATCTTTACTGTAAATGGAGAGGTCACATAGTTAACTCCATCTTTACTGTAAATGGAGAGGTCACATAGTTAACTCCACCTTTACTGTAAATGGAGAGGTCACATAGTTAACTCAATCTTTACTGTAAATGGAGAGGTCACATAGTTAACTCAATCTTTACTGTAAATGGAGAGTCACATAGTTAACTCAATCTTTATTTACTGTAAATGGAGAGGTCACATAGTTAACTCCATCTTTACTGTAAATGGAGAGGTCACATAGTTAACTCCATCTTTACTGTAAATGGAGAGTCACATAGTTAACTCAATCTTTACTGTAAATGGAGAGGTCACATAGTTAACTCCATCTTTACTGTAAATGGAGAGTCACATAGTTACCTCAATCTTTACTGTAAATGGAGAGGTCACATAGTTAACTCCATCTTTACTGTAAATGGAGAGGTCACATAGTTAACTCCATCTTTACTGTAAATGGAGAGTCACATAGTTAACTCAATCTTTATTTACTGTAAATGGAGAGGTCACATAGTTAACTCAATCTTTATTTACTGTAAATGGAGAGGTCACATAGTTAACTCCATCTTTATTTACTGTAAATGGAGAGGTCACATAGTTAACTCCATCTTTATTTACTGTAAATGGAAAGGTTACATAGTTAACTCCATCTTTACTGTAAATGGAGAGTCACATAGTTAACTCAATCTTTATTTACTGTAAATGGAGAGGTCACATAGTTAACTCCATCTTTACTGTAAATGGAGAGGTCACATACTTAACTCCATCTTTACTGTAAATGGAGAGGTCACATAGTTAACTCCATCTTTACTGTAAATGGAGAGGTCACATAGTGAACTCCATGTTTACTGTAAATGGAGAGGTCACATAGTTAACTCAATCTTTACTGTAAATGGAGAGTCACATAGTTAACTCCATCTTTACTGTAAATGGAGAGGTCACATAGTTAACTCAATCTTTATTTACTGTAAATGGAGACGTCACATAGTTAGCTCCATCTTTATTGTAAATGGAGAGTCACATAGTTAACTCAATCTTTATTTACTGTAAATGGAGAGGTCACATAGTTAACTCCATCTTTACTGTAAATGGAGAGGTCACATAGTTAACTCAATCTTTACTGTAAATGGAGAGGTCACATAGTTATCTCAATCTTTATTTACTGTAAATGGAGAGGTCACATAGTTAACTCCATCTTTACTGTAAATGGAGAGGTCACATAGTTAACTCCATCTTTACTGTAAATGGAGAGTCACATAGTTAACTCAATCTTTACTGTAAATGGAGAGGTCACATAGTTAACTCCATCTTTACTGTAAATGGAGAGGTCACATAGTTAACTCCATCTTTATTGTAAATGGGGAGTCACATAGTTAACTCAATCTTTACTGTAAATGGAGTGTCACATAGTTAACTCCATCTTTATTGTAAATGGAGAGTCACATAGTTAACTCAATCTTTACTGTAAATGGAGAGTCACATAGTTAACTCCATCTTTATTGTAAATGAAGAGTCGCATAGTTAACTCAATCTTTACTGTAAATGGAGTGTCACATAGTTAACTCCATCTTTATTGTAAATGGAGAGTCACATAGTTAACTCCATCTTTACTGCAAATGGAGAGTCACATAGTTAACTGCATCCTTACTGTAAATGGAGAGTCACATAGTTAACTGCATCCTTACTGTAAATGGAGAGGTCAAATAGTTAACTCCCTCTTTTTTTACTGTAAATGGAGAGTCACATAGGTAACTCCATCTTTACTGTAAATGGAGAGTCACATAGTTAACTGCATCCTTACTGTAAATGGAGAGTCACCTAGTTAACTACATCCTTACTGAAATGGAGAGTCACATAGTTAACCGCATCCTTACTGTAAATGGAGAGTCACATAGTTAACTGCATCCTTACTGTAAATGGAAAGTCACATAGTTAACTGCATCCTTACTGTAAATGGAGAGTCACATAGTTAACCGCATCCTTACTGAAATGGAGAGTCACATAGTTAACCGCATCCTTACTGTAAATGGAGAGTCACATAGTTAACTGCATCTTTACTGTAAATGGAGAGTCACATAGTTAACTCAATCCTTACTGCAAATGGAGAGGTCAGATAGTTAACTCAATCCTTACTGCAAATGGAGAGGTCACATAGTTAACTCCATCTTTACTGTAAATGGAGAGGTCACATAGTTAACTGTATCTTGACTGTAAATGGAGAGGTCACATAGTTAACTCCATCTTTACTGTAAATGGAGAGTCACATAGTTAACTCCATCTTTACTGTAAATGCAGAGTTCACATAGTTAACTCCATCTTTACTGTAAATGGAGAGTTACATAGTTAACTGCATCTTTACTGTAAATGGAGAGTCACATAGTTAACTCAATCTTTACTGCAAATGGAGAGGTCAGATAGTTAACTCAATCTTTACTGTAAATGCAGAGGTCACATAGTTAACTGCATCTTTACTGTAAATGGAGAGTCACATAGTTAACTCAAACCTTACTGCAAATGGAGAGGTCAGATAGTTAACTCCATCTTTACTGTAAATGCAGAGGTCACATAGTTAACTCAATCTTTACTGTAAATGCGAGGTCACATAGTTAACTCAATCTTTACTGTAAATGCAGAGGTCACATAGTTAACTCCATCCTTACTGTAAATGGAGAGTCATATAGTTAACTACATCCTTACTGTAAATGGAGAGGTCACATAGTTAACTCCATCTTTACTGTAAATGCAGAGGTCACATAGTTAACTGCATCTTTACTGTAAATGGAGAGTCACATAGTTAACTCAATCCTTACTGCAAATGGAGAGGTCAGATAGTTAACTGCATCCTTACTGTAAATGCAGAGGTCACATAGTTAACTGCATCTTTACTGTAAATGGAGAGTCACATAGTTAACTCCATCTTTACTGCAAATGCAGAGGGCAGATAGTTAACTGCATCTTTACTGTAAATGGAGAGTCACATAGTTAACTGCATCTTTACTGTAAATGGAGAGTCACATAGTTAACTGCATCTTTACTGTAATTGCAGAGGTCACATAGTTAACTGCATCCTTACTGTAAATGGAGAGTCACATAGTTAACTCCATCCTTACTGTAAATGGAGAGGTCAAATAGTTACCTCCATCCTTACTGTAAACGGAGAGGTCACAGAGTTAACTCATCCTTACTGTAAATGGAGAGGTCACAGAGTTAACTCCTTCCTTACTGTAAATGGAGAGTCACATAGTTAACTACATCCTTACTGTAAACGGAGTGTCACATAGTTAACTACATCCTTACTGCAAACGGAGAGTCACATAGTTAATTCCATCCTTACTGTAAATGGAGAGTCACATAGTTAACTACATCCTTACTGTAAATGGAGAGGTCACATAGTTAACTACATCCTTACTGTAAATGGAGAGTCATATAGTTAACTACATCCTTACTGTAAATGGAGAGGTCACAGAGTTAATTCCACCCTTACTGTAAATGGAGAGGTCACAGAATTTACTCCATCCTTACTGTAAACGGAGAGGTCACAGAGTAAACTCCATCCTTACTGTAAATGGAGAGGTCAACATATTTTATCTCTATCCTTACTGTAAATGGTGAGGTCAAAATAGTTAACTCCATCTTTACTGTGAATGGAGAGGTAAGATGGTTTAACTCTATCCTTACTGTAAATGGAGAAATCTTATGCTTAACTCCAAGCCTATCGTAAAAGGACAGGTCAAAAGGTCAACTCCATCCTTTTTTTCAATGGAAAGGTGAAACGGTTAACTCTATGCCTACTGCAAAGCTAGAGGTCAAGTGGTTAATCCTCGGAGTTGGAAGCAAACAGACCACTTCACACATTCTGGCTCGTTCCTGTAAGATACACTCTCATTTTCCATTTTAATTTCGCTTGCTGAATACATGAAGTGGTATTTGTTATATTGCCTTTCATTTGGTGCATTGGATAGTACTGTATTATGATGTATAGAATTGTTTTATTACTCTACTAGTACTAGTGCTGCCACTACTACTACTACTACTGCTACAACAACAACAACAACAACAACAACAACAACTACTACTACTACTACTACTACTACTGCAACTACTTCTACTAGTACTGCTGCTGCTGCTACTGTTACTACTGCTTCTGCTGCTACTACTATTACTACTACTGCTGTTGCTGCTACTACTGCTACTACTACTATTACTGCTGCTGCTGCTTCTGCTGCTACTGTTACCACTGCCATTACTACTATATTATTATTATAACCATTACTACTACTACTTCTACTACTATTACTATTACTACTGCTGCTGCTGCTTCTACAACTACTAGTACT
>CM060305.1:42418819-42423819 GCA_030674185.1 Monoplex corrugatus | reverse complement strand
GCAGACAACCGTCTAGAAATGCACGTCTATCACTCCATTCCAAGACTTGGACATAATGCTGACTTGCTTTTATTTTTTTTTTAATCCTTATCGATCTGATAATCTTCGAAGATTTGAATAGTCATGAAGCAATAGTTTTGTCACAGTTACTAAAAAGAAACAGATAAAAAAAAAAATAGGAAGGATCTTTAAGCTTGTTTGTTGAGTGTTTTTATTTACTGAGGGCTAACAGCTTTACATATTAACGTTATACCCTTATGTTTTTTTCAAACCCTTAAAACGTTCTTTCTGTCAAAGCAAAGACTTTTTTGTGAGACAAATGTGACTGAAAAAATCGATTGCTTAACATTTGTAGGACTAAATTTCAAATAATGCTGGTCCATTTGGAACGACGTGAGAGAGACTAAAAAGGATAAAACAAATGTGTGAGTCGGCTGTTTTTAGACTCTAAATGCAATATGCTGTTCCTTTTATTACGCTAAATTTAAACACAGCATTGTCGTATGTTCCGGTGTTTTTGACTCATTTTTATCATCATGCATTGTGCCTTTGCTCATTTCCTATTTGTCCATTCCTGCTCTATTTTATCACACTGCATTTGTGTTCCTTTTGCATTCATGCTATCTTGTGTCTTTGATTCACTTTTACATGCATTTGTGTTCCTTTTGTCATTTCATCATTTTTTTATCACTCATGCATTGTTTTTTATCTTATTGCATTTGTGTCCTTTTGATTCACTTTTATCATGCATTTGTGTTCTTTTGATTCGCATTTATCACTGCATTTGTGTCCTTTTGATTCACTTTAATCACTGCATCTGTGTCCTTTTGATTCACTTTTATCACTGCACTCTGTGTCCTTTTGATTCACTTTTATCACTGCATCTGTGTTCTTTTGATTCACTTTTATCACCGCATCTGTGTCCTTTTGCTTCATTTTATCACTGCATCTGTGTCCTTTTGATTCACTTTTACCACTACATCTGTCCTTTTGATTCACTTTTATTGCTGTATTTGTGTCCTTTTGATTCACTTTTCATCACTGTATGTGTCCTTTTGCTTCACTTTTATCATTGCATCTGTGTCCTTTTGATTCAATTTTATCACTGCACTGCATCTGTGTCCTTTTGATTCACTTTTACCACCGCATCTGTGTCCTTTTGATTCACTTTTACCACTCAAAAGGACACTTTTATCACTGCATCTGTTCGCTGGTTCACTCTATGTCCAACATTTGTTTTTTTTTTCTCATAATCATGCTGAATGTCAATAGCAAATAAAAATATAAGTAGGGCCTGACTGTTTTTAAACAGAAGAAGGGAATGCCATAAAAGTAAACAGCTAACCAAAGCCATATAGGTAGTCCTCCACTTTTGTCAATCCCATTAACACGCAGGCGGTGGGTATCCATGGCCATAGATAAACCTAAAACCAACCCAGGTTATTCAATCGTGCTTTTACCTTGTCGGGCCGTTCTTTAACATCACTGGACCATGTGATCATGATAGTTGTAATGATGCTAAGCTTCACTGGCCTTACCCAAACAGCCATGAAAGAATCACTTTCCAGTGCAGCCCTTGGCCTAGGAGTTTTTTTTTCCCCCCATCTGATCCTTCCACAAACATGGTGGAGTTTTCTCACTGGGGGCTGTTTGTTGACGGAGCTCCTATTGTGGCTTGATTCTTAACGTACATATGTGTTACTAAAAGAATGGTTATGAAGTAACAAGGAGGTGGTCAAGATAATGTTTTTTTTTGGTAAGGACAGACAGAAAAAAAATGAAGAAAAAGAGCAGTTAACATGGCGAATTGGTTAGCGCAAAGAACTACTGACAGGAGAGAGAGAGAGAGAGAGAGAGAGAGAGAGAGAGAGAGAGAGACAGACAGACAGAGGGAGAGAGAGACAGAGAGAGAGAGAGACAGAGAGAAAGACAGAGAGAGAGACAGAGAGAGAGAGACAGAGAGAGACACAGAGACAGAGACAGACAGACAGACAGAGAGAGAGAGAGAGAGAGACAGACAGACAGACAGAGAGAGAGAGAGGCAGAGAGAGAGACAGAGACAGACAGACAGACAGTGAAGGGAGACAGAGACAGAGAAACAGAGAGAGAGGGAGACAGACAGACAGACAGACAGACAGAGAGGACGGACAGACAGACAGACAGAGAGAGAGAGAGGACGGACAGACAGACAGACAGACAGAGACAGAGACAGAGACAGAGAGAGTGAGAGACAGAGACAGAGACAGAGACAGAAGTTCATCTTCACTTTCATGTTACATGTTTCCTGTCATATTGTACAAAACCTTAGAATGATGCTAAGCTTCACTGGCCATACGCAAACAGCCATGAAGGAATCATTTTCCAGTGCACGCCCTTGGCCTAGGAGTTTTTTTTCCCCCATCTGATCCTTCCACAAACATGGTGGAGTTTTCTCACTGGGGGCTGTTTGTTGACGGAGCTCCTATTGTGGCTTGATTCTTAACGTACATATGTGTTACTAAAAGAATGGTTATGAAGTAACAAGGAGGTGGTCAAGATGATGTTCTTTTTGGTAAGGACAGACAGAAAAAAAAAATGAAGAAAAAGAACAGTTAACATGGCGAATTGGTTAGCGCAAAGAACTACTGACAGGAGAGAGAGAGAGAGAGAGAGAGAGAGAGAGAGAGAGAGAGAGAGAGAGACTTCAGACTTCAGACTTCAGATGGTTTATTCATGTAATAGGCCACTGCCCCTCATGAAGGGGTACAAAATACATAAGCAAAACTATTATTTGGCATCATGACAATCACATTAATGTTATATTGTACATAGACTAAAACAGAAATTAACATTTGAACAATACTCTTATAAATAACAAACCTAAGACATCAATCTATACGCACTAGTCATTTCAGTGAAGTTTAATTTATACAATAACATATTGTCGTCTCTTAAATGTGTAAATACTATGGAAAAACAGAAATCCATGAAACAATTTGTACACAGTATATATGCAACATATTCACTGACAAAAATCAAAACGGGCAGCATAAGTTGTACTGCATCATGACGTTGCTTTTTCTCTAAACTTAAATGCTTTATACAAAAACAAAGATAGATTATATACAACATCAGACGCGTTTGATGACAGCAATAAAGTCATTTTAAATAATGAAGGTTGCCTATGATATTTAGGTCGAATCAATTTCTCTCGAATATTTTGTAGTGCTGGACAGCAAAGCAAAAAGTGCACTTCATCTTCTTTTGAATTTTTACATAATGGACACAATAAATCACTCTCACTGTGAGATCTATATCTAAAATAATGGGCATTAATTTCTGATATGCCAAATCTAAATCTTGCTGTCACATATTTAAAATGTCTGTTCATATTCAATGTTATATATGATTTCACTTCACGAGTATTACAAAAAGTTCTGTAAATATTAAATCTGTCACTGCTTTGAACGTGATCGTTTCATTTCTGCCATCCACAGTCAATCAAGCGCTGACGAAACTCCCGTATGAATTTATTTAAATTGCCAACACCTTGATTAATCCATACGACACCATATCCATATTCAAACAAACAAGCACGTACATTCGACACCCAGGTGTGTTTACCTTTGGCATCTAAATCACACAGCATATTATACGCTTTGCGAGGTATTCTATAATTTTCCATCTGTATTAATTTAAACCAGTAGTGGATACATCTAACGGCAGAGTTTACATATAATGGATATCTGTTTGTCTCTCCATACACAAAATCATTAGGAGTACGCATATCCACTCCCAAAAATTTCTTTAAGGCAAATGTGTGAACTGATTCACAGTGAGCAGCAGCTTTATCTAAACCCCATAATTCAGACCCGTATTGTACAATAGGTTGAATCTGAGAATCAAACAATTTAACAAATAAATCAAAAGAATTGTTATTAAGAAAATACAAACGTCGCATTATACTTAATAAGGCATTTTTGGCTCTGCTAGCTAGATCTTTACATGCACCAGCAAAGCTCAAACGTGTTGAGAACATTATTCCCAAATATTTATACACATTTACCACGGGCATTACATTGCCATCATACGTCCACTTTTCTCTCACACCCAAATATCCACCTTTCCTAAATACTATAACATTACTTTTAGATAAATTAACCTTTAACTGAAGTGCTGCTGATGCACGTTGTAAACTATTCAACTGTGTCTGTAATCCAATGATTGTTTCTGACATCAAGACAACATCATCAGCAAGCAAAAGTGTAAACAATTCGTAAGCATCCCGTGTAAAAAGTGCACCATGCCTTCCATTTTTAATTACTTCAATCGCTAATTCGTTTATAAAAAGAGAGAAAAGTACAGGGCTGCATGCATCACCTTGTTTTAGTCCTGCTGAGCAATTAATTAATTCAGTCATTTGGTCACCACATCTAACTTTGGATTTCACCATGTCATACATACTTCTAATACACCGAAACAACTTGCCTCTAATACCATTTTTAAGCAATATAGGCCAAAGTAAATGTCTGTTAATAGAATCGAATGCTTTCTCAAAATCTATGAATGCAACATATAATTTACGATTACCACAAAATTGTTTCTGTACCATAGCTAATAAAGTAAACATATGGTCTATTGTTGAATATCCCCTTTTAAACCCGGCTTGATGGTCACCTGTTATGTCATTTAATTGTACCCACTCCTGCAATCTGTTATTCATGATTATGCTGAATAGTTTACTACTTATGTCGCTATGGGAAATTCCTCTATAGTTGTTTGGATTATTGATATCTCTTTTTTTTATAGGTGGCAAAATAACAGATTCAGTCCAGTTCCTTGGAAATTGACCCTTATCAAAAAGAGTGTGAACAATTTTAAAAGAAACTGTACAACTTGTTCACATGAATTTTTAAAGAGTTCACCTATAATTCCATCAGGTCCAGCAGCCTTACCATTCTTAAGTTTTTTGAGTGCAAGATGTATTTCTTTAATAGATATTGGACGATTCATATAATCAT
>CM060305.1:42408819-42411319 GCA_030674185.1 Monoplex corrugatus | reverse complement strand
AAACCTGTGAACTCGACCCATTGCCAGCTTCTTTTCTCACCCATTGTCTCGATACTCTTCTCCCTCACATCACCAATATCATTAACCATTCCCTCTCAACTGGCTCCTTTCCTTCTTCTTTCAAGTCAGCAATTGTAAGACCTCTTCTAAAAAAGACGACTCTTGACCCTGAGAATTTGAAAAACTATAGACCTGTGTCAAATCTTCCTTTTCTTTCCAAGGTCTTAGAGAAAGTTGTTCTTGACCAGCTGTTAAACCACCTTCATTCCAATAACCTTGTCTATTCCCTTCAGTCTGCTTACCGTTCTGGACATAGTACCGAAACTGCTCTTCTCAAAATCTGCAACGACTTACTGACTACTCTCGACTCTAACAACGTATCACTTTTGACTCTCTTGGACCTATCTGCTGCCTTTGACACTATTGACCACTCTATCCTTCTCTCCCGTCTACATCACTCTTTTGGGCTCCATGATACTGTCTTGAACTGGTTTCATTCTTACATCACCAATCGTCTGCAAGTAGTTTCTGTCAATGGTCTTTCTTCTAATCCTTCCTGTCTGACTTACGGAGTGCCACAAGGATCTGTTCTGGGCCCCCTACTTTTCATTCTCTACACCTACCCTGTCTCCTCTATTGTCCAAGAACACCTGCTTCAGCATCATTCTTTCTCGGATGACAATCAGCTGTATGTCTCTGGGCCTCTCCCTGACCTTCCCATCATGATCCAGAAAACCCAATCTTGTGTAGCTGACCTGAAGGATTGGATGACTGAAAACAAACTGAAATTAAATGAAGAGAAATCCGAATTGATCTTGATCACCCCACCCAAACTCCAAAATCACCCCTCTCTTCCAACCTCTGTCACACTTGTTGACTCATCTATCCCTCTCTCCCATTTTGCCCGTAACCTTGGTGTAACTCTTGATCAAACCCTGTCCTTCCACCAGCATGTGAGCAACGTCTGTCGGACTTGTTTTCTTGAACTCCGCCGAATTGCTTCTATCCGCCACCTCCTCTCAGAAGACACGACAAAGGCTCTTGTCTGTGCATTTGTTCTATCCCGTCTCGATTACTGTAATGCTCTTTTTTCTGGTTCCCCCTCTCATCTCATTAACAAACTTCAGAAAGTTCAAAATCATGCTGCCCGTCTCATCTTCCGCTCTTCAAAATTTAACCATGTTACGCCATTGCTCTGTTCTCTCCACTGGCTCCCTGTTCAGCAAAGAATATCCTACAAGCTTGCCTGCCTCTGCTTCAAATCTATTGAGTCTTCCTGTCCTGAGTATCTCACCAATCTGTTACATCTCTACACGCCATCTCGAGCTTTGCGGTCCTCATCTGATACCCGTCTCTATAGTATCCCCATAGTCCGCACTAAAAGGTTTGGGCAGCGTTCTTTTTTCCTATCAAGCTCCAACCATCTGGAATCAGTTACCTCGCTCTCTTAGATACTCACCCTCTCTGTCCACATTCAAACGCTCCCTCAAAACTCACCTGTTTCCCAAAACTGGTAATCTCTGCCCCCTTCCCCCCATGTAATGTAATGGTGACATTATAGTGTCTTAGTGTCAATGTGTCATTGTATTTGCATGTCATGCTGTGTGTGTGTTTGTGTGTGTGTGTGTGTGTTTGTGTGTGTGTGGGTGCTTCTGTGGGCGTGTGTGTGTGTGCTTGTGATTCTGGTTATATGTTTTGCCATTGTAAACGCCTAGGGCATTAATTTGATTAGGCGTACTAAATGTTCATAATAATAATAATTACAAAAATAACAGTCGATGACATTTCTGTCACGCAGTTTTAATCCGAATCAGACTTCATGATACCATCACCATCATCCCAATTGTCATATTCTTAGCATTGTGGTAAGTTTGGACATGTTGGAGAGACAAACTGAGCGGCATGGGGATAATGACAGAGAAGCAGCACCAAAGATAGGGAAGAAAAAAAAAAAGAACTTCCCCTTGTTGGAAGTTTATCCTCAAACATGGCCAAGCTTTTCAAGTGTCCAGTCGTGTTGTTTTCTCAACATGTCTTGTGTTTTGTGAATGATGTGACAAACAGTGGTGGTAAACAGGGGCAAGAAGCTATGACACGAGGGCTGTGGTGGGGTGGGAGGATAGAAGGTTGGGGAGGCCAGAAGTCAGTATGTGGGAGGTGTTTGTGTGTGTGTGTGTGTGTGTGTGTGTGTGTGTGTGTGTGTGTGTGAGAGAGTGTGTGTGTGATAGAGAGAGAGAGAGTGTGTGTGTGTGTGTGTGTGTGCGTGTGTGTGTGAATGTATGTGTGATGTGGTGTGTGTTTGTGTCTGTGTGTGTGTGTGTGTGTGTGTGTGTCTGTGTGTGTATGCGTGTGTGTGAGTGAGTGTGTATGTGTGTGTGTGTGTGCGTGTGTGCGCACGTGTGTGTGTTTATGTGTGTATGTGTGTGTGAGTGTGTGTGAGTGTGTATGTGTGTGTGCGTGTGTATGTGTGAGTGTGGGTGTATGTGTATATATGGTGTGT
>CM060305.1:42396319-42403819 GCA_030674185.1 Monoplex corrugatus | reverse complement strand
AAGACAGTAAGTGGATCAAGCTGTTATGCTGGTGGTGGCACATAAGATAAACACCTTCTAAGCCACGGATAAATGCCTGGCCTGATCATTTCCTCCTTGTTTGCGTGGGGGAGTTGGGACGGAGGGGAGGGGAAGGGAGGGGGAGATATTTGGGGTTAAAGGGAGGGAGAAGTTAAGACAAGAACAACTTTGTCTCTCATTCAGGCCTTTGTCACATCACCTTCCTATAGATCTAAGCTTTAGTCATAACGAGCAGGTCAGAGGAGAAAATTCTAAGTACCCAGCACTTATCCATTCGTTTGTTATCACTGTATCGGTTGATTCACGTACTAATGCTACGTTTACACGGGATGCAACTAACGTGCAACCACTGGGTTTTACCAGTTGCACGAGGAGCCGTGCAACCGCAAAGTTGTGTGGAGTTGCATTCGTGTAAAAGGAAACGTGCAACCGTTAGGCTCCTCCCCTGTTCCCGCCGTTTCTTGAGGCTCGCGCTGCGTGTGTCACGGAGGCACGCGTGGCGCGAAACTACTTCCTGCCTACAACCCAGCCAACTCCAGGCAACTCGTGTAAAAGTGTTCCCAACTCCACACAACCGTTTGGGGCTGTGCAACTGATGCAACTACGAAAACATTATCGCTCTAGGACAATATTATTTTCGGCCGTGCAACTACACGTACAACTAAAAATGGGATTTTACCGAAAAACTGACAACTCCAGACAACCTCAGACAACCTATTGCCTGGAGTCGTCTGGGGTTGTGAATAGGTTGCATGGTAGTGCAACCGATTAGTTGCACGCTAGTTGCACGTCGTGTAAACGGGGCATAACGAGTGTCTGTTGTTCATCAGAGTACTACTGACTACCCACGTTTGTTCATTCAGTTCTGTTTGTGTGTTGTATCATCCGATTCACCTACTAACAAGAACAAGTGTCTTTCATTCATGAGGATAGTACTGTGTAACCTGACCTTGTTCATTTAGATGTGTTTAGTATTGTGATTGCCTGGGTAAATAGTCAGTAATGAACATCTGTTATGAGATTTCTGAATATTCTGTGTCTGTTTGATCATTTAATACACGTATTGTGTGACATAATTCAGCAACTAACCAGTGTCTATTGTTCACTATGTTTGTTCGATCATTTAATACATGTACTGTGCGATATAGTTCAACAACTAACCAGTGTCTATTGTTCACTGTGTTTGTTCGATCATTTGATACATGCATTGTGTGACATAATTCAGCAACTAACCAGTGTCTATTGTTCACTATGATTGTTCTATCATTTAATACATGTACTGTGTGACATAATTCAGCAACTAACCAGTGTGTATTGTTCACTATGATTGTTCTATCATTTAATACACGTATTGTGCGACATAATTCAGCAACTAACCAGTGTCTTTTTACCACTATGTTTTTTTTTTCGATCATCAATACATATATTGTGTGATACAATTCAGCAAATGACCAGTGTCTGTTGTTCACTATGTTTGTTCGATCATTTAAGACACGTATGGTTTGACATAATTCAGCAACTAACCAGTGTCTATTGTTCACCATTTGTGTTTGTTCGATCATTTAATACAGACATTGTGTGACATAATTCAGAAACTAACCAGTGTCATTTTTTCACCATCTGTGTTTGTTCAATCATTTAATACACATATTGTGTGACATACTTCACCAACTAACCGGTGTCTATTGTTCACCATCTGTGTTTGTTCAATCATTTAATACACATATTGTGTGACATAATTCACCAACTAACCAGTGTCATTTGTTCACCATCTGTGTTTGTTCAATCATTTAATACACATATTGTGTGACATAATTCACCAACTAACCAGTGTCATTTGTTCACCATCTGTGTTTGTTCGATCATTTAATACACATATTGTGTGACATAATCCAGCAACTGACCAGGGTCTATTGTTCACTGTTTGTTTGATCATTTAACACACATATTGTGTGACATAATTCACCAACTAACCAGTGTCTATCGTTCATTATCTGTGTTTGTTCAATCATTTAATACACATATTGCGTAACATAATTCACCAACTAACCGGTGTCTTTTATTCACCGTTTGTTCGATCGTTTAATACACATATTGTATAACATAATTCAGCAATTAACCAGTGTGTATTGTTCACTATCTGTGTTTGTTCAATCATTTAATACACGTGTTGTGTGACGTAATTTAGCAACTAACCAGTATCGTTTGTTCACCAACCAACAAGACTAACTTTCTTTCTGCTAGGGCCTAGAGTATGTTCGTTAACAGGGGGAAAAACTGGTGGTAACCATTCTCCCAAAGGACTTCTGGTTATCATGCAGAATCTGTGCAAGTGGAAGGATTGTTCCCGCTTATCGATTTTCTGTTCTGTCAACTTTTTCTGGCACCGGCTGCTAGCAGAGATGAAAGAGTTTAATGCTGACAGAGATAAACACTGCAAGATAAGCCCTGGTTGACCAGCACTGGCGTGTTCTGCTTGAATAGTGATCATCAAACCTGGAGGTTTTATTGTGTTTTCTGTGCGTCTAAAAAAACTGATGGAATGCATGCATGGAGTTATTGTTGTGCTTGTTTGGATGAAAGCTGTAGTTAATGGTGTTTGTTCTCCTTTCTGAATCAAATCAAAACAAAACATAAGAAGAAGGAGACGAAAAAGAAGAAGAAGAAGAAGAAGAAGAAGAAGGAGAAGAAGAAAAGAAAAAGAAAAAGAGGAAGAAGAAGAAGAAGAAGAAGAAGAAGAAGAAGAAGAAGAAGAAGAAGAAGAAGAAGAAGAGACGAAGAAGAAGAAGAAGAAGAAGAACAACAACAACAACCCATTTTTGGAAAACGCGTTTTTTTCCCCAGTAATTAAGATGATGTTTCTTCAAGTGCACAGTGATTTTACTGGTGTGTAACGGTGTGTGTGTGTGGGTGTTCGTATCATGTTACGTTGATCAGTGAATGACTGGCTGTCAGGTGGATTACAACACAGTGGAACGTTTTCATTGTTGGGACAGGTAATCCCGTTGATCTCTGATACTGATAGCAAGATAGAACTCTCTCTAATGACACTTCCTGACTTTATTTAGGTAACACACACACACACACACACACACACACACACACACACACACACACACACACACACACACACACACACACACACATACACACACACACACACACACACAGAGTCATACACAAACTCACACAAACATACACACAAAGTCACACACACAAACACACACACACAGAGTCATACACACACTCACACACACACGTACACTCACAGAGTCACACACACACACACACACACACACACACAGACACACACATACACACACACTCACACACACACGCACGCACACACACACACGCGCAATACATGTATCAAACGATCGAACAAACATAGTGAATAATAGACACTGGTTAGTTGCTGAATTATGTCACCAACTCCACCCCCCAAACAACAACAGCAGCAGCAGCAGCAGCAGCAGCAGCAACAACAACAACGACGACGACGACAACAACAACAAAACAGAAAATACTTTTTAACAAAAAAGAAAGAGAATACGAAAAAAAAAACAAAGAAGAGAGAGAGAGAGACAGAGAGAGACAGAGAGAGACAGAGACACACGCACACACACAGATAGATAGATAGATAGATAGAGAGAGAGAGAGAGAGAGAGAGAGAGAGAGAGACAGACAGACAGACAGACAGACAGACAAACAGACAGACAGAGACAGAGAAAACCGAGAGAAACTGTCATAAAGTAAGAATAACAAAAGAAATTAAGAAAGAACGAGTCTATAAACAAAGTTAAGTAATGACATCAGTGACCTTCTAAATCAACTACAACACTATCTCATCGTCACACAGCTATTGTACCTCATCGGCTTTCAAAGGCCACTATCTGGATCTATACACACTGAGCTACTGAGTCTCACACACACAAAAATGTATTGACTATAAGGAAGGGGTGCCGTTCCTTTTAACCCCTCCCTTTAATTTTGCATGTTGCCAGGTTTCCCAAGAAGCTGTTTGAGGTACAGGTCTTGTGTGAGGGGGGATACACTGTAATTAAATTTGACTCGGTGGTTATTAGTATCGGAGAGGAGATCGATAGGGTATTCAGTTTAACGTGGCAGTTTTGTTTGATTTCTATCATACACACCGGTCAATTTGTCATCGTGTACTGAAAGTTGAATATTTTGTTACTGTCTGTTTTTTGTCCGTCTATCTGTCTTTCTGTATGTCTGTCTGTGTGTTTATCTGTGTTTTTCTCTCTGTCTCTGTCTCTCTCTGTCCATCTCTGTCTCTCTGTCTCTGTCTGTCTGTCTGTCTGTCTCTCTTCCTCTCTTCCCTCTCTGCCCTCCCCCTCTCTGTTTTGTTCAGTGGTTTGTGTACTTCTGGGTGTATAAAACGGTAAAACTGAGGCAGATTTAAATTAATGGGACCTAATACTTCAAGTATTGAGGTTTTCTTTTCTTTTCATTTTTAAGTTAAATCTGTCAGTTTGCCTGTCTGTCTGTCTCTCAGAAAGCTCAAACAGTCAGGTAAGCACACAATGTGCACAAAGCTTCGTCTTATTTTCAATGTGGTGTATTCTCCCCAGTTCTTTTACAGGAGAGGAAAAATGTGTCAAAAGTGTTACACTGGGCCGTAAAGGAGTCATCATCATCATCATGGGCCCTGCCACATGGCGTTGGCGATCATGGCCCTCCATACGGATCTATCCCTTGTCGCTGCAAGTACATCTTCCACCCTCTCTGTCCTCAGCCACCCTGCAAGTCCATCCAATATTTTCTCCCTGGGACTACCTGGTGTATTCTTTCCCTCCAGCTTTCCTGTTGTGACTAGGTTCTCTAATTCCCTTTCCTCTTAAAATGTCCTATACATGTTGCTTGTAAAGAAGCAGAGAGAGAGAGAGAGAGAGAGAAGAGAGAGAGAGAGAGAGAGAGAGAGAGAGAGAGAGAGAGAGAGAGAGAGAGAATATAAAGTTAAGAGTGATCTTCAACTTCCGTGTAGCAACAAGATTAGAACATGTAGTACTGGATGATTTATTTTAATGGTCATTTCTCCTTGCTAACGTTTTTGTAAGTCTACTCCTAGCATACACGTGTCTACTTTCTTTTGGCCGGTCGTATGGATAATTTGTTGTAACGGTCTTCTCCTTGCTAAATTATGTGTAAATCTACCTCCTGGCATACACTTATCTACCCTCATTAGCCTGTTACAAGTAATTTATTGAGAAGTCAGCTGGCTTCCTGTTTTTTATCTAACAGCAGCTAAAATGACCTCGAAAATGCACGTTGTTCAGGAGCGATTCAAGAGGGAATGACAGATGCAATAAAATCAGTGAGTTTCTTGGGATTGTACTCACGGTAGCAGCTAGGAGTTTGTTATTCTCTCTCTCTCTCTCTCTCTCTCTCTCTCTCTCTCTCTCTCTCTCTCTCTCTCTCTCTCTGTGTTAAAATATACTTTATTGTAACGGACTTATCTCCATTCTTTTTGTGGGCATATAACCAGCCTGCCTATTAATGCAACCGTGTATACTTCAGAATAAATAAATTCTCTGTGTGTGTCTCTGTCTGTCTGTCTGTCTCTCTGCCTGCCTGTCTGTCTCTGTCTCTCTCCCTCTATTTCTGTCTGTTTGCTGTCTGTCTCTGTCTATCTGTCTGTCTCTCTGTCTTTGTCTGTTTGTCTGTCTGTCTCTGTCTGTCTCTCCCTGTCTCTTTGTGTGTGTGTGTGTGTGTGTGTGTGTGTGTGTGTGTGTGTGTGTGTGTGTGTGTGTGTGTGTGTGTGTGCGTGTGATCACCACAATTCAGCTACTAACAACTGCTTAGTTCTTTCTACCCGTCTAACTTCAGCCCTTCCATCTGACCACTCTGCAATTCTCTGTTCTCTTGACATTTCTCCTCCTTCCCGTACCACGCGCACAGTGACTCGACGCAATCTCAAATCTATCGACCTCTCCACATTTTCATCTGATGCCTCCCGTCTCCTTTCTGAAAAGTCACATAACCTTGCCGATGAATTCTATACTACTCTCCACCATCTTCTGGACACTCATGCTCCAGCCACAACCCGTCTTTTACCTGACCGCCCCCCTGGCTCACTCATGAGATAGCCTGTGCAAAACGTGCCCGCCGCAGAGCAGAGCGCCGCTGGCGCAAATCCAAACTCACTGTACACAGGCAACTTTTCCAAGCCTCTAAAACAAAAGTATCCACCCTCATTGCATCTGCAAAAACAAGCTATTTCCAAACCAAAATCCTGAATGCCTCTTCTTCAAAAGAACTCTTTACAACCATGAATCATCTCCTTGGCACACGAAAAGACTTACCTCTCCCAACAAAACATACAAATGAAGAACTCCCATCTGTATTCTCTAAGTATTTCACCACCAAAATACAAACTCTTCGTGACAGGCTTGACAGGACACCCTGTCAACCATGCCCACCTGACCCTTCCTTCTCTGGCACACCTCTCACTACTTTTACCCCAGTCTCACAAGAAGAACTTTTCAACACAATCAGATCCATGTCGTTCAAAACCTGCGAACTGGATCCTCTTCCAGGTTCTCTCTATTCCGATTGTCTCCCTACTCTCCTCCCATTCATCACTGACATCATCAACACTTCTTTTCAAACTGGAACTGTCCCAGATTCTTTCAAGTCTGCTATTGTTCACCCTCTCCTCAAGAAACACAATTTAGACCCAAATGAACTGAAAAATTACAGGCCTATCTCTAATCTCTCTTTCTTGTCAAAACTCCTTGAAAAGGTCGTCCTCAACCAGCTGAACTCTCACCTGTCTGCCAACAATCTCCTCAATCCTTTCCAGTCAGCCTACCGCCAGTGCCATAGCACTGAAACTGCCCTGCTACACATTCTCAACAATCTCCTCCTTGCAACTGATACTGGCAAAGTCTCTCTCCTCACACTCCTTGATCTGTCTGCAGCCTTCGATACCATTGACCATGGTATTCTCCTTTCTAGACTTCATCATACTTTTGGCATCTCTGACATTGCTCTCTCCTTTTTCACTTCGTATTTATCAAACAGAAAACAAACTGTTCTCATCAATGGCACTTACTCTCAACCTGAATACCTGACCTGTGGTGTTCCACAAGGATCTGTCCTTGGCCCTGTTCTTTTCACTCTTTATACCTCCCCCCTGTCCACCATCATCAACTCCCACTCTATAAAACACCACTTCTATGCTGATGACACCCAACTTCAAGATAGTGACTCACCTGATAATATACAGCGCCTGTTGACTCGCACCACTGAGTGTTACTCGGACATTCTGCTTAATGACTACAAGACAGAAGCTATCCTCATTGGCACCCGTCAGAAACTTTCCCAGCTGCCTCCTCTTTCTCTCCCATTATGTAACACATCAGTCCCAATTTCTGATTCAGCTAAAAACCTTGGTGTCTGCATTGACTCTACCCTGTCCATGAACAACTTTGTTTCTCAAACTGCCAGATCTTG
>CM060305.1:42391319-42393819 GCA_030674185.1 Monoplex corrugatus | reverse complement strand
CGTTTCAGGATGTGACCAAGTACGATACTGACAAAAATTCAAACAATTGTTTGCCAGTCCGTTGTGACTTTGACGCAAAACTTCGTTAGGCATTAACCGTGAGAAATGACAAGAGGGGACTGTTGACAGAACTAAACAAACACCGAGAAAGCTTAGAGAGTAGGTATTTTTGTTTGGTTAAACAAAGTCTAAGAAGATTGTTATACAAATGTGAATTGAAAAGAAAATAGGGAGGTTAATGTGTGACCGATGATTGAACTTCAATAACAAAGCAGGTTGTTGATCGTTTTCTACGTTGGTTTGAAACATTTTGGATTGTGGTCAAATGAACACATGTATGGCTTTGGTGTAACAAGGTATGTAGTGTGTGTGTTTGTGTGTATGTGTGTGTGTGGGGGGGGGGGGTGCGTGGGTGTGTGTGTTTGTTTAGGGGGGGTGCTATGCCATGCGAGTGCGCGTGTGTGTGAATTTTTATTTCATTATACTTTGTTTCATTTATGATGTGAATTTTCACTGTCTTGACTGAAGCATCTCAAACATAAATACATCTTTCAAAATAAATTGACATGGAATAAAATAAAATACTAATGACTGCTGCACTGCCGTGATGGGCTCTCAAATGAGAAAGCAGCCCGAGTTTCAAGCGATAAATCCACTTTGACAAATGAAATGAACATGAATATGAATACGAATGTGAATATGAATATGTTTTATAAGCTATGGTCCAATATAGTAAGGATGGCTGGTAAAAATAGAAAGAAAGAAACAAACAAACAAACTACAGAATGGTAATTTTCTTGGTCATGGAATAATTTTCAGTAAATATTTAAGTACATTCTACAGTTAATGCCTGCTAGATGTCTTCTCTTTTCTGTAGAAAAAAAATTCATCGAGCAGTGACATTCGTTCTTTTTACAATTACTTGCATAGTTGTATTATTGTTATATTCCCGATACGTCTGGTTTATTTTGAACGTCAGAAAGAAATGGAAATCTATAATACAGCCTATTTTAACACCAAAAAAAACCGAAATATTTTGAATGTCAGGAAAAAATTGAAATCTCTAGTACAGCTTATTTTCAAGACACACACACACACACACATACACACACACACCACACACCACACACACACACACACACACACACACACACACACACACACACACACACACACTCACACACACACACACAAAACCACAGAACTTCGTGAAGACACAACTAAGCAAAGCCACGAAAATCCCTTCTCTTGTCAAGACCATTAACACACATGTGCTGGATATCCATTACTGCAGATAAACCTGAATCAACCCAAGTCAATCACACGTGACTTTGCCTTATCGGACCGTTCTTTGACGCCACTGGAGCGTGTGATCAGGATGGTTGTAATGGAGCCACACTCCACTGGCCCTAGGCAAATAGTTGTAGAAGAATCTGTTGTTAGGCGTGTTTCCCATCGACAGTAGGACCTTTTCATTTTTTTTATCTCTCTGTGATCTTGCCTCAAGAATCATACACTTTTACTTTTGGAAGACTGCCGGTACACCGGTTGCAACTCGGTTCCAGTGTATCTGTGTATTATCAAACTGTTTTTGTGAGGTGGTATAGATGGTGGATGAGACACATAGGAGACAGACATATTGATAGATAGATAGATAGATAGACAGATAGATAGATAGACACTTACACATAAACACATGTATACACACACACACACACACACACACACACACACACACACACACACACACACACACACACACACACACACACACACACACACACACACACACACTAATATCACTTATAGTGAAAAGACGTTAAATTAAAGAACGAACACACACATAAATATATATATATATGTATACATATATATATATATAAATATATATATGTACATATATCTATCTATATCTATACATATATCTATCTATATCTATCTATATCTATATACATATATATATATGTATATATGTATATACATGTACATATATATATATAACATATATATATATATATACATATATATATGTATATATATATATATATATATATATATATATATATATATATTATAGAGAGAGAGAGAGAGACAGAGAAACAGACAGACAGAGAGAGAGAGAAAGAGAGAGAGAGAGAGGGATGGAGAGAGAGACAATCACAAAGAGTTTCGATTTGCAAAGAGACAGAAGCAACACCCACAAGCACACAAAAGACAAAGGAAAGATCTGATACAGAAAAGAAAAACTGATACTGCCATACACATGGAACGATTTAACACATTGTATGTTTTTTTTAAATTTGTATTTCTATCATCATGACTACATTATGGCCCTATTTGACAACAAATTTGGTTTTACATTACACCCGAATTTTGTGTTTGAAAATACTATTAGATTAGTAAAATATTCAATAATGCTTATAAATTTAGACACGGAAGCGTGCACGCTTATATGAGACTATGTTGGTTGTAAGATTATGTGTGCATTATTATCTGAAAT
>CM060305.1:42356319-42376319 GCA_030674185.1 Monoplex corrugatus | reverse complement strand
CACACACACACACACACACACACACACACACACACACACACACACACACACACAACGCACACACACACAACCAAAACAACAAATAAAACAAAACAAAAAACAGTATCGTGTTTGCAGCTTCATGTTCCAAGCAGGAAAGCTTACGTACACATGCATTTCAGTGTGTCACAAAGCTTATTGATCAAGAACTGAAACTGTAAACCTTCCTCTGTAAAACAATCTCTCTCTCTCTCTCTCTCTCTCTCTCTCTCTCTCTCTCTCTCTCTCTCTCTCTCTCTTTCTCTCTCTCCCTCTCTCTCTATTTCTCTCTCTCTCTCTCTCTTTCTCTCTCCCACCCACTCACCCCTGTATGTCTGTCTGTTTCTTGCTCTCTGTTTACTTTCTGTTTGTCTGTCTGTGCTTCTCTCTCCGTTTCTGCCCCCCCCCCCCCCCCGAATTGTTTATCTCTCTTTCTCTCTCACTGTCAGTCTTTTCTTTTTCTCTCCTTTCTGTCTGCTTGTGCTTCTCTCTCTCTCTCTCTCTCTCTCTCTCTCTCTCTCTCTCTCGCTCGCTCGCTCGCTCACTCGCTTGCTTTGTCTCTTTCTCTCCCTGTACGTCTGGCTCTGTTCTGTCTGTCTGTCTCTCTCTCTTTCTCTCTCTCTTTATCTTTCTCTTTTGCTGCTCCCTCCCCCCTCCATTTCTTTCTTTCTTTCTCTCTCTGCCCCCTTCCCTCCCCTCCCCACTTCTCTCTCTTTTATTATCAACCCATCGAAGGTTACTTAGCACACACCAGGTTGAAGCCATCGATCTGTCAGCCGTCATAGTACAGTTACACTTTATTACCTATTCTATCCTGAGGGCATGCACACAATTCTTCACTGTGACAGCTCAGGTTACGAGCTGTACATACTACAATATTGCAAGATGATGCCACCTTAATGGCTACTTTTCAACTGCTGACTGGGAAAAATATCTGTCATCTTCCTTCTGTTCTTTAGGCTGTGCCGAAGGTGTGTGATGTTGTGCTTAATGAGGCTTGTCTTATACTGCTGATGCTAAAGTTAATACGTCGATGGATTTATTACTAATTGTAGTATACTGTGTCAGGGATGGGTGATATGAATTGATGTTTACTGAGGATAATAGAATAAATTGTTATAAGTATGCATTTGGTGTGTGTGTTTAATGAACTGCGAACCTTTTTCGGAATCTTTCATGTACGTAAAGCAGACATGTAATATTTTGTCGAAATATTTCTCTCTCTGTCTCTCTCTCTCTGTCTCTCTCTCTGTCTCTCTCTCTCTGTCTCTGTCTGTCTGTCTGTCTGTCTGTCTGGCTGGCTGGCTGGCTGACTGGCTCTGTTTCTCTCTCTCTCTTTCTCTCTCTCTCTCTTTCTCTCTCTCTATCTATCTATCTGCCCCTCTCTCTCTGTCTCTGTCTCCATCTCTCTCTTCTTCTTTCCCCGTCTCTTTCTCTCTGTTTCTCTCTTTCTTCTCCCCATCTCTCTCTCTTTCTCTCTCTTTGTCCTTCTCCCTCCTTCTTTACACTCATCTGTCTCTGGATTGTCTTCTGTTGTAAAAACATAATCATGATGTATGTGACATAGCTTTTGATGTCGTAACTGCTTCTGTTATTGCTGTGTTTTTTTTTTCTTTCTTTTTTTTTCGCAAACGAAATACTGATTTGAAATGTTGTTTAATTTATTCAGTAAGCAAGATATGAGCAACAGCAAATGTATTGATGTCAGACGTTGTTTTTATGTTTCAGAATCAAAACAAGAGATGGACGACAACGATGATGAGTTTTGCATCAATTTGATCACACTGGCTGACACTGGGTTGTGACGGAGTTTTCCAAGGCAACCAGGAGCATTATTGTCATACGCGATACGGTGTTAATGAAATGAAAACGTTCTGAGCCGTGAACCTTGCCCATAAATGTCATCGTCTCCACGACGTTCTTGAAGTTCCTATCTCGTACACGTGTATAAAACGTATGGAATTATTCGCTTGGTGCAACGGTTACCTGAGCTACGTATGGAATTATTCGCTGGCTGCAAAAGTTACCTGAGCTACGCATGGAATTATTCGCTCGGTGCAACAGTTACCTGAGCCACGTATGGAATTATTCGCTTGGTGCAACAGTTACCTGAGCTACGTATGGAATTATTCGCTTTGTGCAACAGTTAGCTGAGCTACGTATGGAATTATTCGCTTTGTGCAACATTTACCTGAGCTACGTATGGAATTATTCGCTCGCTGCAAAAGTTAGCTGAGCTGCATGTGGAATTATTCGCTTGGTGCAACAGTTACCTTAGCTTTGTATGGAATTATTCGCTCGCTACAACATTTACTTGAGCTACCTGAAAAGTGAAAACAAAAGGTGCTTTCTTGTGAAGCTTTAGAGAATGTTACTGGAAAATTCATCTGCATACGTCATCCCATCAATGTGATTTCAGAGGAATGGTGAAAGTGGTGTAGAACATGCATTATGGAATCATCTGTACGATGTAACTCCTTATGAAGCACATCGAATTTTCTCGGATAGAACTAAACTTTTTTTTTCGCAACATTGGATATGGAACCAGTCACCATGATGAGAAATGAACGTTCCCACGGTTCGAATCCAGCACAGCCTTCACACATAGACCTGGATACATACGGTCTGCTGAGCCAGGCAACTACACTGACATATAACATTGATCAACATCGGACATATGGGCAACCATCAGACAACGACATGGACACAAACCAGACACATGGCCCATCACAAGACCCCCATGCAAACGAGTACTGGACACTGGCTGAAGCCACCTCCTTGGACAGCCATCGGACGTTAGATAAAGTACCGGAGTTTCACAGGTGCCAGACTTTGGATAAAACTGAAGACTTGGATAGGTGTCGGACTTTGTATAAAAGTAAAGATATGGATATGTACCAGACTTTGGATAAAGCTACAGATTTCCATAGGCATCAGACTTTGCATAAAGCTACAGATTTCCATAGTTGCCAGGCTTTGGATAAAGCTACAGATTTACGTAATTGTCGGACTTTGAATCAAGCTACAGATTTGCATAGGTGCCAGACTTTGGATAAAGCTACAGATTTCCACAGGTATCAGGCTTTGAATCAAGCTACAGATTTGCATAGGTATCAGGCTTTGAATCAAGCTACAGATTTGCATAGGTGCCAGACTTTGGATAAAGCTACAGATTTCCACAGGTATCAGGCTTTGAATCAAGCTACAGATTTCCATAGGCATCGGACTTTGGATATAGCACCGGACTTGGAACAGTATCGGACTGTGGGTCGAGTGCCAGATTTGGATAGGTATCAGACTTCAGGTGAAGTTCTCTATGCCAACGTGGACAGGGACGAGGTGTTTTGGCCAGACTCTGACACAGATGCGGACAGTTGTCGGACGTTTGACCGTGACTCAGAACTGAGTGTGGAGGTGACGTGTTACGGACGCATAAGCAGGAGAGACAGCAGTGAGCTGGATGTCATTCGTGATCTGGATCAGATGGATCTTGATGAGGATTGTCCTGGTTTTACCGTACATAAGTGAGTAATGCTTGATTTGTGTTTCTGTGTATCTGCACTTGCTTCTGTAAGCGTATTGTTTTTTTTTTTCTTTCTATGTCTGTCCGTCTGTGTGTGTGTGTATGTGTGTGCATCTCTGTCTCTCCCTCTCTCTCCTCTCTCTCTCTCTCTCTTTCGTCTCTCTCTCTCTCTCTGTCTGTCTGTCTATTCTCTGCCTGTCTTTGTATGCATGTCTTTCATGATTACCCATGTGTCACACTATTCCATGCCAACACCCATTTTGGTTCTTCAACACCGCCACCACCCCAACATGTCCAAATCTGAGGTCACAATGAGAGTAGGGCATAAAGCTTCAAAGAATCTGGAGCAATTTTTCAGAATGCTATAATCATAATTACGAGGATGTTATTGATGATGCCATGGAGTTCCATTTTGTATTGAGACTGCGTGACAGGGCCGTGTTCTACTGCTTCCTTTAACATGACATATATCCTGGTTCAAGAGATATAGACGCTTGCTGTGTGGGCCAGGAAATATAAGCAACACCGTTGGTGAAGCATCACACAATGGATGAAACTCGGCTGTGTGGTCCCAGTCTCGCCAATCAGCTGATTGCACGCTTAGCATTGGTAGGAGCCAGTCGAAGCCGAATAAGCCAATAACAATAGTTAAACTATTGAAAAGTATGTAACCTTTCCATTGGAAAAATAGTTAAATTCACTCTGACTGACGTACTGTTTGGTCGTCAAAGGCATGATAAGATACTCGTCATCATCATCAGGTGCCCTGCCGCATGGCGTTGGCGACCATGGACTTCCAACCATCTCTATCTCTCGTTGCCCCAGCATCTCCCCACCCTCCTCATCCCCAGCCACTCTGCAAGTCCGTCCAACATTCTCTCCCTGGGTCTACCTGGTGCTCTCTTTCCCTCCAGTTTTCCCGTTGTGACCAGGTGCTCCAAATCCCCCTTCCTCATAAAATGGCCTATAAATGTTGCCTGTCTTTTCCTAATCTTCCTTATGAGTGATCTACTTGTGTCTGCCTCTATCAAGACTGTCTCGATTGTTTTCTTTGCTGTGCATGGAACTCTCAACATTCTTCTGAGAAACCACATCTCGGCTGCCTCAATCTATGATATCATACTGCTGTAAGAAATACAGTTAACAAAACAATTCTGATAGGCAAAATGCGCATCAGCATTACTAAAAAGACGAATGCTTTAACACAGCTTTGACAACCAGAACCAAGTATCTCGATTTTCTGATAGTCTACAGGAGATGATTTTAAGTTGGTTTTCGGGGACAGGCTATATCTACATTTTGAGATATTGGTTTTTAGTTTTATCGGTAACTGATCAAAAATCAATATCATGGCAAAAACAAAGTCCACCAAGTGAAAGATCACATCAAAAGCAACAGTTCAGTATAAAAAGTTGAAATTGACAAAAAAGTGAGATACTGGGTTCTGGCTGTCAACCCTCGATATTATATTTTAAAACAAGATGCCAATTAGACAAATGAGCCAGTATCACCCTTAACAGGTGCTTAAGAAATACATCTGAGGGATACACGTTAGCTAAACTGTGCTGGTTACTGGTTTTCAAGATTTAGGTGACTAACAAAATAGATACACACACGCATATACACATTTGCCCTGGCTACCCCACAAATGCACATGCACAATCACCTATACATATACACACATGCATGTGAGCACATACGCATACATAGATGAACTCGATATCTCAGACATACTTTGTGCTGAAATTTGTGATCTTTGTGACAATAATAATGACTAATGATAGTTCTTAGTGTTACCACAGAACATGCAAATGCAAACATCTATACACACGCATTAGGCCACAGAAAAACCCAGGCAAGATACCACGTGTGTAAAGACTACCGAAAATGAGTAACTTTCCATCAATAGATAAACATAAAGACAGTAGATTATGCATGGTATAAAAGACTAACCAAAATTGTCAAGCTGTTCGTTCATAGTCAAACATACAAGCGTTAGATTATAAATAATATTTCACCAATGTATATCCTAAAATAAAAAAAAAAAAAGAAAGGAAAAAAATGGACCAGTGAAGAAGGGCTTTCGAAGAACTTTACAAAAGAAGAAGAAAAAAGAGAGGAAAAAAGTGACCCATGTACCTGCATGCAACAGAGGTCCTCAAATAAGACAAGAACTAAACTGAACTGATCGAATTCGAACCCACGATCTCTCAGTCAGTAGTTCGCTGTGCTAACCACTTAGTCACCTCGCCTGGTAAGGCTGCTGTAGTTATTGAATTCTTCATTCTCAAGTTTCAGTTTGTTTATCAACATATCACAGCACGAACATGATTTCATGCACAATACACTGTGCAAATCATGCGATGTAAGATGAAAATATAATCATGGCATAATTCATAAGTTTGTACATAATTATAACGTACATGTTGGCGTTGTCTTCAGATAGCATCTAGCTTTCTGTCTGTAAGCTATGGCAATTGTTATTATGCATGTTTCTATCGATTGTATCTCTCCCTCCTTCTCTGTCTCTCTCCCTCTGTCTGTCTGAATGTGTCTGTCTGTCTGTCTGTCTGACTCTGTCTCTGTCTCTGTCTCTATGTCTCTGTCTGTTTGTCTGTCTGTCTGTCTGACTGACTCTGTCTGTCTGACTGACTTTGTCTGTCTGTCTGTCCGTCTGTCTGTCTGTCTGACTCTCTCTGTCACTCTGTGTGTCTCTGTCTCTCTTTCTGTGTCTCTGTCTGTCTGTCTGACTCTGTCTGTCTGTCTGTCTCTCTTTTTTGTGAGATCGAGGAACACAATAGAAGGAACTTGTCACGGTAAAGGAAAAGCAAAAAGTGAAAACACAAGTGTCGTTGGAAAGTGTGTGATGTGAGTGATATGATGGAGACATACGAGGATAGACAAGGAAACAGAAGTTGGAGATGCATAGGCTGTATATATATATATATATATATATATATATACATATGTATGAATATATGTGTATTTATATATATATATTTTCAAAGAATATACAAGGCATTTTGGCATTTAAAAAAAAATTTGGTGTTCACATTAAAATAACCCATTTTTGCATCACTACGAAACTTTGATCAAAATGTGTACAGCATATCCATGTCAGCATGATATTGACTGTTTCTTCTCGGTTAGTGGCTGAGAAGAGTTGCATTTTTAAATTGTGTATTTGATTTCGTAAAACTGATAAATTTTAAAAGTATAACGACATAATATGTGATTATCTGCACCGTCTTGTGCTATCACATACACTTGTGGGTGTTTTTTTTGCAATGCTCCTTCTTTTTACCGAGCTCAGTATAAACGGAGGAGAACCTTTCTGCGTAGGTATCCCCAATCGATAGATGAATGTATACATTACATACAGATGATGCATACACGCTGAGTTGCCAGGAGAGAAGACAGACACGGAGTTACAGAAACAGAAAGACAGAAAGAGAGGGAGAGAGAGAGAGAGAGAGAGAGAGAGAGAGAGAGAGAGAGAGAGAGAGAGAGAGAGAGGCAGACACACAGGCAGACACACAGGCAGACACACAGGCAGACACACAGGCAGGCAGGCAGGCAGGCAGGCAGGCAGGTACGCAGACAGAGAGACAGAGACAATGGCAAAGACAGAAACAGAAACACAGACAGACAGACATTCTCAAAGAAAGACCGAACACGTGGATGGACAGCCTTAAACGTCAAGTAATCTTGCACGTAATTAAGCACACACACACACACACACACACACACACACACACACACACACACACACACACACACACACACACACACACACACACACACACACACACACACACACACACACCTGAGCACTGAACGGCCTCGCCACACACACACACACACACACATACACACACACACACACACATACACACACACACACACACACACACACACACACACACACACACACACACACACACACACACACACACAAAATACTTTATTTTATTTTAATTTTATTTTGTATAGCGCAAAATTTTGATAAAATCAAATCTAAGCGCTAAAACAGACACACACGCACGCACGCACACACACACACACACACACACACACACACACACACACACACACACACACAACGCACGCACGCACACGCACACGCACACGCACACGGCTAAAATGGGGAGAAAGAATAAAAGCAATGGAAAATTATAGAGAGCATATTATATACAATTATATATTACAATATGATTCCCCTCCGAGTGGAGACAGGCTGCAGAGGGGATTAAATGAGGTCAGGATTTTATGTAGAGGAGAAAAGGTGAGTTTTGAGAGCGGACATGAAGGAGACAAAAGTAGGTTGCTGACGGACAGAGAGAGGAAGTTGTTCCAGGAAAGTGGACCAGAAACAGAGAAGGCTCGTGGACCATAGGTATTGAGCTTAGTGCGTGGAAAGCGAAAAGTCAGAGGATCGGAGGCAGAGCGGAGGGTACGTGAGGGAACATAGATCTCAAGTAGGCTTGACAGGTAATCGGGGGCTGCGTTACTGAGGCTTTTGTAGCACATGGTGTCTAGTTTGTACTGTATGCGCTTTGATACAGGGAGCCAGTGAAGTTGTGCCAGGAGAGGAGATATGTGGTCAGCTTTTTTCTTTTTGAGTACAAGGCGTGCAGCATTGTTTTGAATGTGCTGTAGGATGTGAATGGTGGAGGCAGGAAGACCAGACAGGAGTGAATTGCAATAGTCAATGCGAGACATTATGAAGGAGAGAACGAGTTTTGCAGTTGTTTCCACAGAGAGATACTTCCTGATCAGGCTTATACAATGGAGGTGATAGTAGCAAGATCTGGCAGTTTGAGAAACAAAGTTGTTCATGGACAGGGTAGAGTCAATGCAGACACCAAGGTTTTTAGCTGAATCAGAAATTGGGACTGATGTGTTACATAATGGGAGAGAAAGAGGAGGCAGCTGAGAAAGTTTCTGACGGGTGCCAATGATGATAGCTTCTGTCTTGTCGTCATGAAGCTGAAGTTTGTTGAACGTCATCCGGTTCTTAATGTCCGAGTAACACTCAGTGGTGCGAGTCAAGAGGCGCTGTATATTGTCTGGTGTGTCACTATCTAGAAGTTGGGTGTCATCAGCATAGAAGTGGTGTTTTATAGAGTGGGAGTTGATGATGGTAGACAAGGGGGAGGTGTAAAGAGTGAAAAGAACAGGGCCAAGGACAGATCCTTGTGGAACACCACAGGTCAGGTATGCAGGTTGAGAGTAAGTGCCATTGATGAGAACAGTTTGTTTTCTGTTTGATAGATATGAAGTGAACCAGGAGAGAGCAATGTCAGAGATGCCAAAAGTATGATGAAGTCTAGAAAGGAGAATACCATGATCAATGGTATCAAAGGCTGCAGACAGATCAAGGAGTGTGAGGAGAGAGACTTTGCCAGTATCAGTTGCAAGGAGGAGATTGTTGAGAATGTGTAGCAGGGCAGTTTCAGTGCTATGGCACTGGCGGTAGGCTGACTGGAAAGGATTGAGGAGATTGTTGGCAGACAGGTGAGAGTTCAGCTGGTTGAGGACAACTTTTTCGATGAGTTTTGACAAGATAGAGAGATTAGAGATAGGCCGGTAATTTTTCAGTTCATTTGGGTCTAAATTGTATTTCTTGAGGAGAGGGTGAACAATAGCAGACTTGAAAGAATCTGGGACAGTTCCAGTTTGAAGAGAAGTGTTGATGATGTCAGTGATGAATGGGAGGAGAGTAGGGAGACAGTCAGAGTAGAGAGAACCTGGAAGAAGATCCAGTTCGCAGGTTTTGAACGACATGGATCTGATTGTGTTGAGAATTTCTTCTTGTGAGACTGGGGTAAAAGTAGTAAGAGGTGTGCCAGAGAAGGAAGGGTCAGGTGGGCGTGGTTGACAGGGTGTCCTGTCAAGCCTGTCCAACACACACACACACACACACACACACACACACACACACACACACACACACACACACGCACACACACACACACACACACACACACACACACACGCACACACACAGACACACACACATACACACACACGCAGACACACACACACATACACACACACACACACACACACACACACACACACACACACACACACACACACACACACACACACACACACACAGACATAAAAGATAAAACCGTTTTCCCCCCATTCCTTTACTGACCCTGTCCTACTCTTGACCAACGGGTCATTTCCTCATAATGCCATGTTGTGATCAAGGACCCACTGTCACTTGGCCTACATATACATAGAAAATTAAGCGGTCAGATACGAGCCACCATGCTAATTGATAGCTCATGGACCGAGTGTGCTGTTGACTCAAAGGTTCACTGTATAGTATATTAGGTACATACATATATAGTATTGACTCGCCTCGTCTACTTACTTAACACCTCCACACACACCTCTCTCTCTCTCTCTTACTTTGTCTCTTTCTGTCGTCTCTGTCTCTGTCTGTCTGTCTCTCTTTTTTTTCCTGTCTCTCTATCTCAGTCTCTCTCACTTTGTTTCTCGGTCTCTGTGTCTCATCTCTGTCTAGTCTCTGTCTCTCTATCTCTCACTCTGTCTCTCTCTTTCTCTTTCTCTGTCTCTTCTCTTTCTCTCTTCTTTCTCTTTCCTTTCTCTCTCTCTCAGTCTCTCTCACACTGTTTCTATGTCTCTGTCTCTGTCTGTCTTTCTGTATGTCTGTCTGTCGCTCTCTCTCTGTGTCTCTGTCTCTTTCTCTTTCTCTCTCTCCGTTTCTCTCTCTCTCTCTCTCTCTCTCTCTCCCTCTCTCTGTTTCTCTCTCTCAGTCTCTCTCTCTCGACATCTCTCTTTCTCTCTCTCTCTCTCTCTCTGTGTCTCTTTCTTTCTCTCTCTATCTCTCTGTGTGTGTCTCTCTCTCGATACCCCCCCTCTCTCTTTCTCTTCACTTCTCTCTCTTTCTCTCTGTGTCTCCCACTCTCTCTCTCCCCTCTCTCTCTTTCTCACTCTCTCTCTCTGCCTGTCTCTTCTTCCCCCTCTCTGTTCTCTTCTCTCTCTTTCTTTTCTCTCTGCGTCTCCCACTCTTTCTCTTTCTCACTCTCTCTGTCGGTCTCTCTTCCCCCTCTCTTCTCTTCATTGTCTCTGTCTCTGTCTGTCTGTCTCTCTCTCTCTCTCTCTTTCTCTCTCTCTCTTTTCTTTTTTTTTTTTTACCAGCTGGGACTGTGTAACTCTCCGTGGGAAAAAGACGTGTTTGGAATGCAGGTGAAGTCAAACACGCCATTTGTATTTGCAAGGCATATGTGATAATGACAAGGTTGGTCAGAGTACCCAACTGACACAAAGTATGGTTCCATTTTGTGTGTGTGGTGTGTGTGTGTGTGTGTGTGTGTGTGTGTGTGTGTGTGTGTGTGTGTGTGTGTGTGTGTGTGTGTGTGTGTGTGTGTGTGTGTGTGTGTGTGTGTGTGGTGGTGGTGTGGTGGCGGTGTTTAGATTTCGAGGCTTATGGGGTTGAACAGATATTGAATTGGAAACAAAATTTAATAACTCCTAACAAATTGAATGTGTTTGTGTGTTTGTGTGTGTGTTTGTGTGTGTGTGTGTGTGTGTGTGTATGTGTGTGTGTGTGTGTGTGTGTGTGTGTGTGTGTGTGTGTATGTGTGTGTGTGTGTTGTGTGTGTTGTGTATGTGTGTGTGTGTGTTGTGTATGTGTGTGTGTTTGTGTGTGTGTTTGTGTGTGTTGTGTGTGTTTGTTTGTGTGTGTGTGTGTGTGTGTGTGTGTGTGTGTGTGTGTCCGTGTGAGTCTGTGTGTGTCTGTGTCTGTGTGCCTCAGTGTCAATGTGTATGTCTCTGTTTGATAAAAATATAATGAACACGATATTCTCAGCTCTCTGTGGATAGATCTTGTACAAAAACAACAACAACAACAACAAAACAATATAACTTGGTGAAAGGCTCATACTGCGGCGTACTGAGTTGCAAAATCAAAAGTTTGAAAGATACTGATCTAAGATCAAGTCATCATCATTATGTGCCATGCTGCATGGCGTTGGCAACCATAGCCCCCCCCCCCCCCCCCCCCCATGTCAATCTGCACGTACTTCTCCCACCCTGTTTGTCTTCATCTCCTGCGAAAGTCCGTCCAGCATTTTCTCCACGGGTCTACCTGACGCGGTTTTTCCCTTCAACTTTTCTGTTGTGACCACGTGCTCTAATTTCTCTTGCCTCTTAAATGCCTTATAAATGTTGCTAAGATCAACGTTGCATGAGCAAAAGTGTCTGAAATTAGCAGTTTGGGGGAAGGCGCATGAACAGTATTTTCCTAAAAACTTCTGATATGCTTTAAGCCTATCAGTACCCCCCCCCCCCCCGACTAAAACGGAGTATGGCTACCTACGTGCCGGGGTGAAAACAATAAGCCACACACATTTAACAGTTTACATATATAAGACAGACGTTGAACTTTCAGCCGACAAACGCAGAAGTAGAAGAAGACCAACCCGATGTTATTTTGTGGTGAAAACTTTTCCAGCATATTCACATACTAAACTATAGCTCTAGTTCTTATATCGTATTTCAAGAGTAGAAAGATAACTACTTTCCCATCTGGAAATCGTCCACATTAGGCATTTGTTAATATTTAACCTAAATGATAATAGAAAAGTAGAATGTGATCGATTTAAAAAGAAAAGAAAGAAAGAAAAAGAAAAAGAAAACGACAGTCGGATATTTTCCGCTAATTGGCCTTTGTCAAGCGAACACGAAAACAGCAACAACAAAAAATATGTACATAATAAATAATAATAAATAGCATAAAAAAGGTAGACCGGTACAACTTTTCGGCTAATTGACCTTTGGCAAACGAAAACAAAAGAACAGCAAAAACTAAAAATACAAAACGTAAAGGAAAAAAAAAAAAAAAACTGCAGCAAGGTTTCCCTTATGTTTCCTTGAGCAGGACCAAAAACATAAATCTTTGTTGTATTATTTTTTGTCGTTGTTGTCAATTATCGATCAAAACCAAGTACCTGCTTGTTTCAAATTCAGATGAATCTTGTTTTTTTAATCGTGTCTGAAATCAACATCGGCAAACAACATAAAACATTTCAACAACTCCAGGAATACTCTCTGTATTTCATGCCTACCTTTAAGAAAAGATACCAAGGGCCTACTCATTAGAGAAATGATTGAAATGATCTGAGTAAACAACCCGGTTTTATACTCCTTGTACAGTTATAAAATTATGTAGCCTATACATAGAAACTTCTGTTGTCGAGTGAAGTCAAGTAAACACTACCATCTCTCAATGAGAAATTAAATTGCGGTGGTCACTCGGGCACATTAGATAAATTGATACTTAATCCCCTTCCCCTTATAAAAAGAATATAATGAGTACACATACTTAATATACAAAACAAGCGAGCATGTCTTGTATTATTTGGTCCATACAATACGCGTTCTCATTCCGTTTTGTGTGTGTGTGTGCTTTGTGTGTGTGTGTGTGTGTGTGTGTGTGTGTGTGTGTGTGTGTGTGTGTGTGTGTGTGTGTGTGTGTGTGTGTGTGTGTGTGTGTGTGTGTGTGTGCGCGTGCGTGCGTATTTCTGGTTCCCATTTCCATGAACACTGGCACTCATTTTGACTTAGAGTCCATAAAATGAAACAAACAAATGAACCAATGACTTATAAAACGACAACAACAAAAAGGAATTAAATAATTAATGATTTCAAAAATCGTGATGCCAAAAGATTTGACGTAAACTTTATTCAGTATGATTCTCGCATTAAACACACACATTCATCACTAACATACACGATTGTAATTGTAAAATCACGGATAATAACTCCATCCCTGCATCTCAGGATCGTCTGATAAATTCCAGGACCAGCCATACACGAGAAGTTACCGTGAATACCTTTGTTTCTTAAAATATTCCAAAGCACTTTCATATTATCGATCCAAAAGTCTTCGTCTAATCAACAAAGATAACAGATAGCTTCTTGTTTTTTCTTTTCTTTTTTTGATTAAAATGTTTTTGAACCGGACCACATAGTGTAAATATGTGATCCACAAATGAGCTGTGTTTGTTCTTCCGTTATGGTCTGCCTCCTCTATGCCTGTTTAGTGAGTTTTTGTTCGAGATACCGGCGCATGTCTTTTTAAAAAAAATATTTACATCATGAGAAACTGAAACTGAAACTCAAATATTTTATTTAAAGTTTCTTTTTTATTCGTCTCTTTTCTGTCCTCACCGTCAGCACGCTTGTGCGCGCGCTCGCGCACGTGTGTGTGTGAGAGTGTGTGGTGAGTACGTGTGTGTGTGTGTATGTGTGTGCGTGTGCGTGCGTATGTGTGTGTGTGTTTGTGTCTTTGTGTGTGTGTATGTGTGTGTGTGTGTTTGTGTCTTTGTGTGTGTGTATGTGTGTGTGTGTGCGTGCGTGCGTGCGTGTGTGTGTGTGTGTGTGTGTGTGTGTGTGTGTGTGTGTGTGTGTGTGTGTGTGTGTGTGTGTTGTCTGTGTATTTTCGTTATTACCCTTTTCTGTCACAACAGATGCACTATGTGAAATTCAGGCTGCTGTCTCCGTGAAGAGCCCGTCGCCACAGTACAGCGACACCCATTCCCTTCCCCCCTTTCTTTCTGTGTATGTGTGTTTCAGTTTTACCTGTGGCAGGATATTTTTTGTGCAAACTTCTGCCAGGGACACACTCTACAGTATTGTTGCTGTCGTTCTTAACGTGCGCCAGCTAAGTGTGTGAAGCACTCGGACTTCGTTTTGTCGTCTCATCTTAATTAAGATTAATTAACATACATTCTTTTAGAAAAGTAATTTAATTAAGATGGTTTCTCTTGCTTATATGTAAGCCGAATGAAAGATTATTATATGTATGTATGTATATACGTTTTTTCTTTTCATTATTGGCAAACTATGTTTGAAATTCTTCTGAAATTTTTCAAGCTTTTCGCTCATCATCAGAGTTCTGGAAAAGGAGAAAATAACACAAATGTTATCAAACCAAGTAACAGAAATCAACATTAATTAAACACGAACAACAGCAGAATGTGAAGCGATCATACAAAATGATTACAGCTTAATTGTCGGCTTCGATACTCATCTCTGGTGTTGATCGTAGGTCCCAATTCTCTTATATGCAATGCTTCAAGTGTCATCAAAAATGTTTCTCTCCGGGTTGTTGCGTCTAATATCATGACATCATTCACGTCCATCGTCTTCACTCCACATTGGTCCATATGTGTTTTTATCGGCCCACTGTTTTTGATATATGCATTTTTTTTTCACCCATGCAGGTGGAGTAGCGATGCTGTCGGCGAACCGGAGATGTACTGCTTTGAAGACTTTGTTCCAAATGAAGCTGAGGGCGACAACTTCCTAAATGAATCCCTCGCTCTGCAGGGAAACATGGGCAGGGTTTCTTCCCCTGCTTCGACGCTGGATAGTGACAGGTTAGTTGTTTTGTTGTTCTTTTTCAAATCTCTTTCTCTGTCTCTCTGTCTTTCAATCTCTCTCTCTCTCTCTCTCTCTCTCTCTCTCTCTCTCTCTCTCTCTCTCTCTCTGTCTCTCTCTGTCAGTTAGTCAGTCAGTCAGTCAGTCAGTCAGCCAATCAGTCAGTCTGTCTGTCTCTGTCTGTCTGTCTGTCTGTTTCTGTCTCTGTGTGTGTGTCTCTCTCTTCTCTCTCTCTCTTTCTCGCCTTTTCTCTCTCT
The DNA here is from genome assembly GCA_030674185.1 of Monoplex corrugatus. Taxonomy (NCBI): domain Eukaryota; kingdom Metazoa; phylum Mollusca; class Gastropoda; order Littorinimorpha; family Ranellidae; genus Monoplex; species Monoplex corrugatus. The sequence continues at coordinate 42,361,097 of CM060305.1, read as the reverse complement.
GTCTGTCTCTGTCTGTCTCTGTCTGTCTGTTCTTTTTTCTGCCTTTATCAAAGATCTTATCAATGATAGACACGGAAAACTCAGCACAAACTGTTGTATCGTGACACTGTCTGTGTCTTTACTGTTATAAAATATAATTACAAATCCAGTATTCATTCAACAAAAAAAGAAAAAGAAGGATTCAACCAATCAATTAGACAGGTCTAGCAGGAACGAAATACACGCAAGCAGACACGCCGAACGAAAACAAACAGACGGCCAGACAGACAAACAAAGAAATGAATAAATAAACAAATACATAGACAGATAGTCAAAGAAACAGACAAACAGAGAGAGAGAAAGAGAGAGAGAGAGGGGGAGACAGAGAGAGAGAGAGAGAGAGTGAGTGAGTGAGACAGAGAGATTGAGAGAGGAGAGAGAGAAACAGAGAGAAATAGAGAGAGAGAGAGGGAGGGAGAGAGAGGGGGAGGGAGAGAGAGAGACAAAGAAACAAACAAACAAATAAACAAACAAACAAAATCAGTAATTGTAACCACCCCTATCAACAACATAACCAACACTTACACAAAAAATCCATTTGGTGATGATGCGTGCACACACAGGCCATGGCGCCGGCGCCGGAGCCAGCACACAGACAGACTGGCAGACAGACAGGCAGGTACACAGGCAGACAGACAGGCAAACAAACAAAGTTCATCTAACGGTGATGTATGGAAGTCTGTGGCCCTGTGAATAAAACACTCGCATTGAAAAGTGTGTGTGTGTGTGTGTGTGTGTGTGTGTGTGTGTGTGTGTGTGTGTGTGTGTGTGTGTGTGTGTGTGTGTGTGTGACTGTGTGTGTGTGTGTGTATCTGTGTGTGTGTGTATGTGTATCTGTGTGTGTGTGTATCTGTGTGTGTGTGTGTTTGTGTGTGTATGTGCGTGCGTGTATGCGTGCGTGTGCGTGGTTGTGTGCGTGCGTGCGTGCGTGCGTGCGTTAGCGTGTGTGCCTATGCGTATGTGTGTATGCTTGTCTGTTAGCATAATGCCCACGGTTGCAGATGAGCAGAAACGCTCGAAACTTTTCAGCTCGTCAAAGTGTTGGTTTGTTCTTGCTGACTGTTGTTAATATTATCGTTCTTTCATACACTGAACGAAGAGAAGTTCCGTTAGTTAAAAGCAGCCAGTCATGTTGGAGTCCCAAGACAAGTCTTGTCCTTGTGGAGGAGCGTGCTTTAAATTAGCTGTCTATCAAACTGTCACATACTCATTTGAATTTTCTAATTTCGCCTTTGCCCTAAAATGTCTGCATTTTTAGGTTTTCAGCTGAGAATCTCACTGTGTCTCTGTCTCGCTGTCTCTCTCTGTCTCTGTCTCTCTGTCTCTGTCTCTCTGTCTCTGTCTCTGTTTCTCTCTCTCTCGCTCTCTCTCTCTCCCTCCCCTTTCCCTCTCTGCTGCTCTCTCTATCTCTTTCTCTCTGTTGAACTGTCTCTCCCTCTCTGTCTGTCTGTCTTTCTGTATTTCTCTCTCTCTCTCTCTCTCTCTCTCTCTCTCTCTCTCTCTCTCTCTCTCTCTCTCTCCCTCTCTTTATCTCTCTAAGCTGTCATTTCATCTTGCTATTTTCGAAAATTTGATACACGCACACGATATTTCTGTTTTAAAAACAACTACAACAATAAAAACTAACAAACTAACGTATAAACAAAGAAAGAAAGAAAGAAAGAAACAAACAAACAAACAAAAAAGAATCAAAGAAAGAAAGAAAGAAAGAAACAAACAAACAAAACAAAATCTTAAATCTTTCGTTCTCTTAAATGTTCGCTTTGAAGACAAAAAGACAATTTCTTGTCGTTTTAATATCAATAGGAATAACGAAATATAGCATGCATTGCAATCGCTGAATGAAACTAAAACTGATCTTTTGGCTTGTTGTTTGTCTTAAATAAACACCTATTTGGCATAGCGTTTTCATCATCTAACTTCTGTTTTTTGAAAATTCGTATGCAGTTGTATGAATTTAATTGTAATGGACAGTTTTCTCTTCTATTTATCCTCTCGATATGCGGTAAACGAGTATGGGAGCTTTGATTGATTATAACCTTTTCATCAGGTTGACAGCTGAATGGAGAAATTTTGCACTTGTCATATGTCGGTGCATAGGAAACAGAGATCAATTTGAATTGTTTAAGTTGAAACTAGAAATAAAATGGGATTGAATTAAAATGAATTGGATCGGATCAGATTGGGGGGTGCATTGCAATCGATTGGATTACTGTGGGTTGCATTGCATTTCGTTGGAATGAAGTGGATCTTTTTTTAGATTTGAATGACTGGACTGAATTGCATGGGGCCGGATTGAATTTGGATGTTTTCGATTGGATTGCATTGGCTTGGGTTGTGTTGAATAAATTGGATAGGGTGGTAGTGGTTTTGGATCGTATTGGATTGCATTGGACTGTGTTGGATTTAATTGGATTGATTTAGTTTGGATTGCAATGCATTGGATTGAAGTGGATTTGAATGATTGCATTGAATCGGAATGCAGTGCATCGGAACAGATTGCATTGGAATAGATTCGGTTGCATTGCATTGCACTTCAACAGATTGGATAGATCGGATTCTATTTCATTACCTTTGTTTGCACTGGATTGGTTAACCTTGCATTGCATGGTATTGGATTAGATTGGAATCTTTGTTTGCTTGTTTGTTTGTTTTTGTCATAACATAAAATTATTTTCTGTGGTTGTGAACTACGGGTTTCTGTTCCCGTGAAAAAGTCGATGCCATAGTACAGAGACATCATTTGTTTTCATTTTTTTGTTTGTTTAAGTTTGTATTTTTATTTACTTGTAAATGAAAGTGGACTATTTCTTATAAACTTTTTTTTCAAATCATCTTATGCTTCTGACATCAAACACACAATTTCAATATAATTTCGATAAATAACGATAACTGAGTAATACTGATTTGCACTTCTACTGCTACTACTGTTACTACTACTACAACTACTACTACTATTACTACTACTGCTGCTGCTGCTGCTGCTTACTACTACTAACTACTCTACTACTGCTGCCACTACTGCTACTGCTACTACTACTACTTCTACTACTGCTACTACTACTGCTACTTCTGCTACCACTGCTTCTACTACTACTGCTACTTCTGCTACTACTACTACTTCTGTTACTGCTGCTACTACTACTACTACTACTACTACTACTACTACTTCTGTTACTGCTGCTACTACTACTTCTGTTACTGCTGCTGCTACTACTAGTGCTATTATTGCTACTTCTGCTACTACTACTGTTACTGCTACTACTACTACTACTTCTGTTACTACTGCTACTACTACTTCTGTTACTGCTGCTACTACTACTAGTGCTACTATTGCTACTTCTGCTACTACTACTACTTCTGTTACTGCTACTACTACTACTTCTGTTACTGCTGCTACTACTACTACTGCTACTTCTGCGACTACTGCTACTACTACTACTACTTCTGTTACTGCTGCTGCTACTACTAGTGCTACTATTGCTACTTCTGCTACTACTACTACTTCTGTTACTGCTACTACTACTACTTCTGTTACTGCTGCTACTACTACTACTGCTACTTCTGCGACTACTGCTACTACTACTACTACTTCTGTTACTGCTGCTGCTACTACTAGTGCTACTATTGCTACTTCTGCTACTACTACTACTTCTGTTACTGCTACTACTACTACTTCTGTTACTGCTGCTACTACTACTGCTGCTACTTCTGCGACTACTGCTACTACTACTACTGCTACTTCTGCTACTACTACTCCTGCTACTACTGCTATTACTATTACTTCTGCTACTACTGCCACTACTACTAGTGCTACTACTGCTACTTCTGCTACTACAACTACTGCTACAACTGCTACTACTACTGCTACAACTGCTACTTTTGTTACTACAAATACTACTGCTACTACTACTACTACTTCTGCTACTGCTACTACTGCTACTACTTCTGCTATTACTACTACTACTGCTACAACTACTACTACTACTATTACTATACTACTACTACTACTACTACTACTACTTCTGCTACTACTATTATTACTATACTACTACTGCTGCTACTACTAATGATAATGATGATAATAATGATGATAATAATAACAAAAATAATATCAATGCTACCACTACTACCATTGATAACAATAAGCATACTACTACTAGTATTACTGATAGCAAAAGAAATAATGATAATAAAATTCAATACAACGAAATAAAATGGAAGGAAGCCAACGATTATATCACAATTCAATGAAATAAGATAAAAACAAAACAAAGCAAGCAGAATTGATTGCGCAGCTGTGAAATGAAATTGTAGAAGCGTTGTAGCTCCAAGCAAAGAAAATCTAAACACAGGTTTCGAATTTGGGAATGAATATGTGTTTTAATCAGTCTAGTACTTTTTATTGTTTTTTTTTTCTTTTTTAAAACAAGGAACGTAAAGAAATAGACGTGATGAAATGTCTGCTTGTTTGTATATCCACAACCATCCCCCCCCCCCCCAATCCCTTTACATTTCTTTAACCCCAGGTAGTGTGTGATAGGGGTTCATGTCCTTCAGATGAGACGAAGCATCATGTGCAGCATGCATGTATTTGGCGAATGAAGAAAATCCCGCGGAAAGACAGCTGTCCCCATCTAGTAATCTGGAGTTGTTGCCATTACTGGCAAAAGACTTTATGAGTTCATTTCAGTCATTTTCTCCCACTGGACGAAACAGCAGGGAAGTTTTGGTCTTTT
>CM060305.1:42346319-42348819 GCA_030674185.1 Monoplex corrugatus | reverse complement strand
CTCTTCCTATCTTTTATACGCCTACTTAGCCTACACGTCCATGATGGACACATGGATTGTGTGTGATTCTCAGCCAGGGGACAAGCGTTCCAGGTCACCAGTCAAGATCATGGTAGAGAGGACGAGATTTATTAACCCTTTGACCCCCCACACCCTGTCCATCAGCATCCTCAGTTGTCAACCGTGCTAGCAAAGCAAAAACTTAACCCTTTTGACTCCCTCACCCTATCTGCCAGCTTCCTGCAAAAGCAAAAACTTAACCCTTGGATTTTCTCACCCTATGCAAGGAAGCTGGTGGATAGGGTGAGAGAGTCAAAGGGTTAATTTTTCGGTTAATGGATAGGGTGTGGGAATCAAAGAGTTAATTTTTTTCGGTTAATGGATAGGGTGAAGGAGTCAAAGGGTTAATTTTTCAGTTAGTCGTATAGGGTGTGGGAGTCAAAGAGTTAAGGGAAATATCACTATCCGATCCGGCTATCAATAGTGAGAGCTCCTGATTCCAGAGCGGGTTGTCAAACCGGCCACTACGGAATCCATTCCAGTGACACATCCACCTGTTCACACTCACGTTTTGTAAAACCTGCTCCCTCCAGCACTCTCTCTCACCGGTTATGAAGTTGAAATCAGGGAATTTACGAACAGACATACAAAGAGACGAACAAACAAACACTCAACAACACCAAACAATACGCGCACGTACGCACGCACGCACGCACGCGAGCGCGTGCATTCACGTACATACACACACACGTACGCACGCACGCTCGCTCGCACGCACACACATACACACACACCCATCCTCGTACACACACACATGCACACACACATACACACAAAAAACACACGCGCACACACACACACACACACACACGTGGGCACACGCACGCACACATACACATGCACACTTTTATATAAAAGAAAGAAAGAAGGAAAGAAGGAAAGAAAGAAAGAAAGAAAGAAAGGGAGGAAGAAAGAATCATTCTGACCTATGTGGTTAAGGGCCATTCTGAAAAATTCCCCATCCATGCAAAACTCCATTAAACAACAAACACGTAATCGTATCCAGCACATTTTTCTCTTTGCAAAACTCCATGTGCCTGAACATCCACAACAGGACATACAAATGAATATTCTTGCCTATCAGATTGACATGAAACAGTTTCCTTTCTAAGGGACATTGGCATGTAAACAATGTGACTGCAATGTACATATACTTCTTAAACATTCACTTTGAACTGAAGAATCATTCATTAATTAAAGAGAGAGAGAGAAGGACAGAGAGAGAGGGAGAAGGGAAAGAGAGAGAGCAAGAGAGAGACAGAGAGAGACAGAGACAGAGAGAGACAGAAAGAGTTCAGACTTCAGAATTTATTCAAGACCAGCGAAAAGGAGAGAGAGAGAGAGAGAGAGAGAGAGAGAGAGAGAGAGAGAGAGACAGACAGACAGACAGACAGACAGACAGACAGACAGACAGAGAGACACAGAGAGAGGAGGGGAGGGAAGAAGAGAGGGAAAGAGAGAGAGATAGGGAGAGAGGGAAAGGGGAGAGGGAGAGAGAGAAATGGGAGAGGGAGAGAGAGAAAGAGAGAAAAAAGAGAGTTCAGACTTCAGAATTTATTCAAGACTAGAGAGAGAGAGAGAAATACAGAGAGAGAGAGAGAGAGAGAGAGAGAGAGAGAGAGAGACTGACAGACAGACAGACAGAAGAGAGAGAGAGAGAGAAAGATAGAGAGAGGGAGAGAGAGAGGGGGTGGGTGGGTGGAGAGAGAGAGACAGAGAGACAGAGAGGGGGGATAAGAGAGAAAGAGAGGCGCAGTTATTTTTTGGTGATTCCACATGTCCTGTAGACTTTCACACTCAGAACGATAGTGTGGAGACAGGAGTCTGGAATCTGGAGTCAGTTCAAGAGGCAATCATAGCATTAGGACAATGTTATATGTATATATATGCTCCACCCAAACCTGCCAACAAGTACCTGGCAGTCTCCTGGAACTTTCCCGAACTCCTTAAACCTGCGCAAAACCATGTGCATCGGCAAAGCCTTGAAGTAAAGCGGGGAGGGAAAGGGGGAGAAAAGTGACATCAAAACCCCATGCTGACAGCACGAGAACGATTGGAACATTGATTAACCTTTGGCTCCCTCACCCCTCCGCCAGCATCCCACATTGTCAGTCATGGTTCTTTTTTTGTTGTTGTTGCAGGTGGTGGATTAGGTGTGGGATTGAAAGGGTTAAGATTGGCATTGAAGAAACCAGGTTTTACGTTACAGGCTGGGACTGAGTTTTCTAGCAGCTATGGCAGCTCAATATTGGACGGAATTTCAGAGTGACTGAGTACAGAGAGGGTGGAAGTTGTGCTTGCGGCAACAAGGGATATATACATATGGAGGGCCATTATCGCCAACGCCATGCGGCAGGGCACATGATGATGATGATGATAATGATGATGATGGCAGTTCAGTGCGCTCGAACAACATACTGGTAACTTAGAAAGGTCGTGG
>CM060305.1:42313819-42338819 GCA_030674185.1 Monoplex corrugatus | reverse complement strand
CACCCCTCCCTCCCTCCCATCCCAATCTCACTCTTTTTCTTTGCTGTCTGTGCCTGCCTGCTTGCTTGCCTTTTCCCTTATCTTTCTGTCTTTCTTATTTTGTCTCTCTTTATTGTTCCGTCTTTCCGTCGTTTGCATATGTGTATTCATCATGAATACCATCATGTATTTGTAGTAATGTAGACCCTCCATAGCAGAAATTAGATAAAAGGAAAAGAGTATTGCTGTGCTTGTGTCTTTACTATTACCAAGACAAATGCGTGTTCTTATTCTGTCTGTCTGTCTACCTCAGTCTCTGTCTCTGTCTGTCTCTCTCTATATGTTTTTGTCTGTCTGTCTGTCTGTCTTTTCTCTCTCTCTCTCTCTCTCTCTCTCTCTTCTTTGTTCTCTTTCTTTCTCTCTTTCTTTTTCTCTCTCTCTCTGTCTCTCTCTGTCTCTCTCTCTGTCTCTCTCTCTCTCTGTCTCTGTAGCGCGCGCGCTGTCTTTCTTTCTCTTTGTCTCTTTCTCTCTGTCTCTCTGTCTGTCTGACTGTCTCTCTTTCTCTCTTTCTCTCTTTGTCTCTGTTTCTCTGTCTCTCTCTCTCTGTCTCTGGCTCTTGCTCTCTCTCTGTTGCTCGCTTTCTCTCTGTCTCTGTCTCTCTCTCTCTCTCTCTCTCTCTATATATATATATATATATACATATATATACATACATACATAGATATATATATATATATATGTATATATATATATGTATATATGTATATGTATATATATAAATATATATATATATATATATATATATATATATATATATATATATATATATATATCTTGCTCTCTGTGTGTGTCTCTCTTCATCTCCCAGTGTGTCTTTCAGTCTATCTTTCTATGCCGCCCACCCATATCCCACACTGTTTCCTGACGGCACCTTTCACCCACCCACAAAACCACATTTCCACACGCAAGCATCGTTGAACAAAAAGGAGCGGAAAACACATGGCAGGTAGTTAGAGATGGATTGTGAACTGGAGACAAGTCGTATGACAAAAAGCAATGCATACTGATGTGTGTATATCCCAGTTCTTACCCCCTCTGTCTCTTCCTGTGTGTACATCCCTCTCTATCTCTTCCTGTGTGTACATCCCCCTCTGTCTCTTCCTGTGTGTACATCCCTCTCTGTCTCTTCCAGTGTGTACATCCCCCTCTGTCTCTTCCTGTGTGTACATCCCCCTCTGTCTCTTCCTGTTTGTACATCCCCCTTTCTCTCTTCCTGTTTGTACATCCCCCTCTGTCTCTTCCTGTGTGTACACCCCTCTCTGTCTCTTCCAGTGTGTACATCCCCCTCTGTCTCTTCCTGTGTGTACATCCCCCTCTGTCTCTTCCTGTGTGTACATCCCCCTCTGTCTCTTCCTGTGTGTACATCCCCATCTGTCTCTTCCTGTGTGTACACCCCCCTCTGTCTCTTCCTGTGTGTACATCCCTCTCTGTCTCTTCCTGTGTGTACATCCCCTCTGTCTCTTCCTGTGTGTACATCCCCCTCTGTCTCTTCCTGTGTGTGTACATCCCCCTCTGTCTCTTCCTGTGTGTACATCCCCATCTGTCTCTTCCTGTGTGTACACCCCCCTCTGTCTCTTCCTGTGTGTACATCCCTCTCTGTCTCTTCCTGTGTGTACACCCCCCTCTGTCTCTTCCAGTGTGTACATCCCTCTCTATCTCTTCCTGTGTGTACATCCCCCTCTGTCTCTTCCTGTGTGTACATCCCTCTCTGTCTCTTCCAGTGTGTACATCCCCCTCTGTCTCTTTCTGTGTGTACATCCCCCTCTGTCTCTTCCTGTTTGTACATCCCCCTCTGTCTCTTCCTGTGTGTACATCCCCCTCTGTCTCTTCCTGTGTGTACATCCCCCTCTGTCTCTTCCAGTGTGTACATCCCCCTCTGTCTCTTCCTGTGTGTACATCCCCCTCTGTCTCTTCCTGTGTGTACATCCCCCTCTGTCTCTTCCTGTGTGTACATCCCCCTCTGTCTCTTCCTGTTTGTACATCCCCCTTTCTCTCTTCCTGTTTGTACATCCCCCTCTGTCTCTTCCTGTGTGTACATCCCCCTCTGTCTCTTCCTGTGTGTACATCCCCCTCTGTCTCTTCCTGTGTGTACATCCCCCTCTGTCTCTTCCTGTGTGTACATCCCCCTCTGTCTCTTCCTGTTTGTACATCCCCCTTTCTCTCTTCCTGTTTGTACATCCCTCTCTGTCTCTTCCAGTGTGTACATCCCCCTCTGTCTCTTCCTGTGTGTACATCCCCCTCTGTCTCTTCCTGTGTGTACATCCCCCTCTGTCTCTTCCTGTGTGTACATCCCCATCTGTCTCTTCCTGTGTGTACACCCCCCTCTGTCTCTTCCTGTGTGTACATCCCTCTCTGTCTCTTCCTGTGTGTACATCCCCTCTGTCTCTTCCTGTGTGTACATCCCCCTCTGTCTCTTCCTGTGTGTGTACATCCCCCTCTGTCTCTTCCAGTGTGTACACCCCCCTCTGTCTCTTCCAGTGTGTACATCCCTCTCTGTCTCTTCCTGTGTGTACATCCCCCTCTGTCTCTTCCAGTGTGTACACCCCCCTCTGTCTCTTCTTGTGTGTACATCCCCCTCTGTCTCTTCCAGTGTGTACATCCCCCTCTGTCTCTTCCTGTGTGTATACCCCCCTCTGTCTCTTCCTGTGTGTACATCCCCCTCTGTCTCTTCCAGTGTGTACATCCCTCTCTGTCACTTCCAGTGTGTACATCCCTCTCTGTCACTTCCAGTGTGTACATCCCCCTCTGTCACTTGCAGTGTGTACACCCCCCTCTGTCTCTTCCTGTGTGTACATCCCCCTCTGTCTCTTCCAGTGTGTACATCCCCCTCTGTCTCTTCCTGTGTGTACATCCCCCTCTGTCTCTTCCTGTGTGTACATCCCTCTCTGTCACTTCCAGTGTGTACATCCCCCTCTGTCACTTCCTGTGTGTACATCCCCCTCTGTCTCTTCCAGTGTTTACACCCCCCTCTGTCTCTTCCTGTGTGTACACCCCCCTCTGTCTCTTCCTGTGTGTACATCCCCCTCTGTCTCTTCCTATGTGTACATCCCCCTCTGTCACTTCCAGTGTGTACACGCCCCTCTGTCTCTTCCTGTGTGTACATCCCCCTCTGTCTCTTCCTGTGTGTACATCCCCCTCTGTCTCTTCCTGTGTGTATACCCCCTCTGTCTCTTCCTGTTTGTACATTCCCCTCTGTCTCTTCCTGTGTGTACATCCCCCTCTGTCTCTTCCAGTGTGTACACCCCCCTCTGTCTCTTCCAGTGTGTACACCCCCCTCTGTCTCTTCCAGTGTGTACACCCCCCTCTGTCTCTTCCAGTGTGTACACGCCCCTCTGTCTCTTCCAGTGTGTACACCCCCCTCTGTCTCTTCCTGTGTGTACACCCCCTCTGTCTCTTCCAGTGTGTACATCCCCCTCTGTCTCTTCCTGTGTGTACATCCCCCCTCTGTCTCTTCCAGTGTGTACATCCCCCTCTGTCTCTTCCTGTGTGTACATCCCCCTCTGTCTCTTCCATGTGTACATCCCCCTCTGTCTCTTCCTGTGTACATCCCCCTCTGTCTCTTCCATGTGTACATCCCCCTCTGTCTCTTTCTGTGTGTACATCCCCCTCTGTCTCTTCCAGTGTGTACATCCCCCTCTGTCTCTTCCTGTGTGTACATCCCCCTCTGTCTCTTCCAGTGTGTACATCCCCCTCTGTCTCTTCCAGTGTGTACATCCCCCTCTGTCTCTTCCAGTGTGTATACCCCCCTCTGTCTCTTCCAGCGTGTAATTCTCCCTGTCTCTTCCAGTGTCTTCCAATTTTTCCCCATTTGTCTCTTCATTGTGTCTTCTACTTCTTCCCCCTCTGTCTCTTCCAGTGTCTTCTTCCCCTTCTGTCTCTTTTAGTGTGTCTTCCAGTTTTCCCCCTCTGTCTCTTGATTGTGTCTTCCACTTCTTCCCCCTCTGTCTCTTCCAGTGTGTCTTCCACTTCTTTCCTCTCTGTTTCTTCCAGTGTGTCTTCCATTTCTTTCACCTCTGTCTCTTCATTGTGTCTTGCATTTCTTCCCCTCTGTCTCTTTCAGGGTGTCTTCCACTTCTTTCCCCTCTGTTTCTTCCAGTGTGTCTTCCAATTCTTCCACCTCTGTCTCTTCCAGTGTGTCTTGCAATTCTTCCCCCTCTGTCTCTTTCAGGGTGTCTTCCACTTCTTTCCCCTCTGTTTCTTCCAGTGTGTCTTCCAATTCTTCCACCTCTGTCTCTTCCAGTGTGTCTTCCATTTCTTCCACTTCTTCCCCCTCTGTTTCTTCCAGTGTGTCTTCCAATTCTTCCCCCTCTGTTTCTTCCAGTGTGTCTTCCAATTCTTCCACCTCTGTCTCTTCTAGTGTGTCTTCCAATTCTTCCACCTCTGTCTCTTCCAGTGTGTCTTCCATTTCTTCCACTTCTTCCCCCTCTGTTTCTTCCAGTGTGTCTTCCGATTCTTCCCCCTCTGTTTCTTCTAGTGTGTCTTCCAATTCTCCCCCCCCCCCTCTGTCTCTTCCAGCGTGTCTTCCAATTCTTCCCTCTGTATCTCTTCCGGTGCGCCTCTCAGTTCTTCTTTATGTGTCTCTTCCAGTGTGTCTTCCAGTCTTCCCCTCTGTCTCTTTCAGTGTGTCTTCCAGTTTTTCCTCTTCTGTCTCTTCCATTTTGTCTCCCAGTTTTTCCCACTTTGTCCCTTCCAATGTGGTCTAAACTCTTACCATGCCCTGGGTATAAGGCTTGGCTCCCTCACTTTATCCACTAGCTTCCTTCATTTTCAGCCCTACTAGCAAAACCATTATCTATAGCGTGCTACGTGCTGCTGCACAACATGTTGTGTGTCATGTCATGCAATAGAAATAAAAATAGAAACTTAAATTAATCACGATGAATGCTGAAAAGTTATGCATCATCATACCTCTTAATAATGAAAAAAAACAAAACCCTGACAGATTAAAACAAGCCGCCAAACCCAAACAATCAAACAGACAAAAATACCAATAAGCTGTACAAGAAAAAGGCTTTTCGCGTGTAAATGCAGCTTCTCTCTGATACGGACTTCTCAATCATTGGAACACGTCAGTCGTTTTCTTATGCTCATTACACTGAAAACAAAATGTGGTTACGACGCATTGTCCTTTTCATATTAAGTATATACACGCGCACACACACGCGCACACACACACACACACACAACACACACACACAGATACACACACACACACACACATACACACACACATATATATATATATATATATATATATATATATATATATATATAAACACATGTGAAATGGATAGATAGCTAGATAGCTAGATAGACAATTAGATAGACAGACAGATAGATAGATAGATAGATAGTGATAGGATAGATAGATAGATAGATAGACAAATAGATAGAGACAGATAGATAGATAGAAGTAGATAGATAGATAGACAGATAGATAGGTAGGTAGGTAGGTAGGTAGGTAGGTAAGTAGATAGATAGAGAGATAGATATAAAGAAAAGCGACATTGATATATATATATATAAAGAGAGAGAGACAGAGACAGAGACAGAGAGAAAGAGACAGAGACAGAGAGAAAGAGAGAGACAGAGACAGAGAGAGAGACATTTACACACACACACACACACACACACACACGCACACACACACACACACACACACACACACACACACACACATACACACACACACAGTGAGAGAGAGAGAGAGAGAGAGAGAGAGAGAGAGAGAGAAATAAGAGAGGGAGAGATAGATAGAGAGAGAGAGAGCGAGAACGAGAGAGAGAGAGAGAGAGAGAGAGAGAGAGAGAGAGAGAGAGAGAGAGAGCACTGGCAATGATGAGATGGAAGAAGAGAGGAATGCAAACAGTTGAAGCACAACGAGGCAGTTGAGTAAACCTAACTGGCATGATTGTGTTCTGGGGAGAAAGAATCGAAGATTTCGGGGGATTGGAAAAGGGTCGAAAGGATCAGGAAAAACGAAAGAAGAAGTGAAGCAAAAAACAAACAAACAAGAAAACGATCAGAAAAGAAAACAAAAACAAAAACAAAACGAAAGAAGAAGTGGAGGGAATAAAAAACAACAAGAGAAAATGACATGCACGAAATGGGTTGTAAACAAATCTGACCATCTCTCTACGTCTCCCAAACGTCTTGGCAGACGCTAGACAGCGCCAGCAGAATTTGTCCGTCGTCAATTGGATTTCCCCTCAAAACGCGATTTCATGCTGAGTCGCCCCTCATTGATTTTGGACAAGGCATTTTCTGGGTGAGCCGTTTGCCAAAATATCACAAGCTTATACACAAAAGTCCTTGGCTTGCCCTATAGTTTTTAGAAGAAAAAAAATGAAAATGGAAAAAAAAAGAGGAAAGAAGAAAAGAAAAGGGAAGAAGGAAAAGAAAGGTAGAAAGACATAATGGACGGATGATTAAGTTATGAAAGTTTTCTTCGGTCTATCTTTTTGGAAAGAAGTCATATTGATTGATGGCATTTGTGCCTCTGTCGGTCTGTATGTCTACCTGCCTGCCTGCCTGCCTGTCTCCCTGTCTGCCTGTCTGCCTGTCTGCCTGTCTCCCTGTCTGCCTGTCTGCCTGCCTGCCTGCCTGCCTGCCTGCCTGCCTGCCTGCCTGCCTGCCTGTCTGCCTGCCTGCCTGCCTGCCTGCCTGCCTGCCTGTCAATTTGTTTGTCTGTCTGTCTGTCTCTGTCTGTCTGTCTCTCTCTTTCTGAGCTGAGTGCATTGTGTGTGTGTGTGTGTGTGTGTGTGTGTGTGTGTGTGTGTGTGTGTGTGTGTGTGTGTGTGTGTGTGTGTGTGTGTGTCTGTGTGTGTCTGTGTGTCTGTGTGTCTGAGTGTAATTCCTTTTCAAACTCCTTAACAATATTAAAAAAGAAGAAAATGTGTGTGTGTGTGAGAGAGAAAGAGGAGAGCGAGAGAGAGAGCGAGAGAGAGAGAGAGAGAGAGAGAGAGAGAGAGAGAGCGAGACAGGCAGACAGGCAGGCAGGCACGCAGGCAGGCAGACAGACAGACCACGCAGGCAGGCAGACAGACGTAGACAGGCAGACAGACTGACAGAGAGATTCTGTTACCGATAGTATGAAATTAGCTAAGATTCTCTTATAATAAACGTGGAAGTAATAATGGTAAAAACATATTTCAGGACCATTAGACTTATAAATTAGTAGGGAGCATCTTACGAATTGAACAATTTTTTTTTTAAAAATGAACAAGGGGAAGGAAAAGTTTTAACACTTGAAGCATAGGGGGAATAGAGGAGATGGAAATAGAACATCAAAGTTAGACCAAGTCAGAATAATCAATCACTATGCGAACTACTGAATCAGTAGACCTGATTATCTGATTTACAATGTCTTTTTGAAGACCGGGTGAGTTCTAAGATAGGTGAATGTTAAAACGTAATGTTGATAATAACAGGATAAGTACAAGATCAAATGTAATGTCAATGATTAGAGAACTGGGACAAGATCAAATATAATGTCAGTGGTTAGAGAACTGAGACAAGATCAAATATAATGCCAGTGATTAGAGAACTGGGACAAGATCAAATATAATATCAGTGATTAGAGAACTGGGACAAGATCAAATATAATGTCAGTGATTAGAGAACTGGGACAAGATCAAACGTAATGTCAGTGATTAGAAAACTGGGACAAGATCAAACGTAATGTCAATGATTACAGAACTGGAACAAGATCAAATATAATGTCAGTGATTAGAGAACTGGGACAAGATCAAACGTAATGTCAATGATTACAGAACTGGAACAAGATCAAATATAATGTCAGTGATTAGAGAACTGGGACAAGATCAAATATAATGTCAATGATTAGAGAACTGGGACAAGATCAAATGTAATGTCAGTGATTAGAGAACTGGGACAAGATCAAATATAATGTCAATGGTTAGAGAACTGGGACAAGATCAAATATAATGTCAGTGATTAGAGAACTGGGACAAGATCAAATGTAATGTCAGTGATTAGAGAACTGGGACAAGATCAAATATAATGTCAGTGATTACAGAACTGGGACAAGATCAAATGTAATGTCAATGATTACAGAACTGGGACAAAATCAAATGTAATGTCAATGATTACAGAACTGGGACAAGATCAAATGTAATGTCAATGATTACAGAACTGGGACAAGATCAAATGTAATGTCAATGATTACAAAACTGGGACAAAATCAAATGTAATGTCAATGATTACAGAACTGGGACAAAATCAAATGTAATGTCAATGATTACAGAACTGGGACAAGATCAAATGTAATGTCAATGATTACAGAACTGGGACAAGATCAAATATAATGTCAATGATTACAGAACTGGGACAAAATCAAATGTAATGTTAATGATTACAGAACTGGGACAAAATCAAATGTAATGTCAATGATTACAGAACTGGGACAAGATCAAATGTAATGTCAATGATTACAGAACTGGGACAAGATCAAATATAATTTCAATGATTACAGAACTGGGACAAGATCAAATGTAATGTCAATGATTAGAGAACTGGGACAAGATCAAATGTGATATAAGTGATTAGAGAATAATAATAATAATAATAATAATAATAATAATAATAATAATTACAATATTTATATAGCGCAAAATCTTGATAAAATCAAATCTAAGCGCTGAAGCAGACACACACGCACGCACGCACGCACGCACGCACACGCACGCACACACACACACACACACACACACACACACACACACACACACACACACACACACACCACACACACACACGCATGGCTATAAATGGGGAGAAAGAATAAAAGCAATAAAAGCAAGAATAAAAGCAATGGAAAATTATAGAGAGCATAGCATATACAATTATATATTATAACCATGTGATTCCCCTCCGAGCGGAGACAGGCTGCAGAGGGGGGGGGGGGGGGGAGGGTTGAGTGAGGTTAGGATTTTATGCGGAGGAGAAAAGGTGAGTTTTGAGAGCGGACTTGAAGGAGACAAAAGTAGGTTGCTGACGGACTGAGAGAGGAAGTTTGTTCCAGGAGAGTGGACCAGAAACAGAGAAGGCTCGTGGACCATAGGTATTGAGCTTAGTGCGTGGAAAGCGAAAAGTCAGAGGATCGGAGGCAGAGCGGAGGGTACGTGAGGGAAGATAGATCTCAAGTAGGCTTGACAGGTAATCGGGGGCTGCGTTATTGAGGCTTTTGTAGCACATGGTGTCTAGTTTGTACTGTATGCGCTTTGATACAGGGAGCCAGTGAAGTTGAGCCAGGAGAGGAGATATGTGGTCAGCTTTTTTTCTTTTTGAGTACAAGGCGTACAGCATTGTTTTGAATGCGCTGTAGTATGTGAATGGTGGAGGCAGGAAGACCAGACAGGAGTGAATTGCAATAGTTAATGCGAGACATTATGAAGGAGAGAACGAGTTTTGCAGTTGTTTCGACAGAGAGATACTTCCTGATCAGCCTTATACGATGGAGATGATAGTAGCAAGATCTGGCAGTTTGAGAAACAAAGTTGTTCATGGACAGGGTAGAGTCAATGCAGACACCAAGGTTTTTAGCTGAATCAGAAATTGGGACTGATGTGTTACATAATGGGAGAGAAAGAGGAGGCAGCTGAGAAAGTTTCTGACGGGTGCCAATGAGGATAGCTTCTGTCTTGTCGTCATTAAGCTGAAGTTTGTTGAACGTCATCCAGTTCTTAATGTCCGAGTAACACTCAGTGGTGCGAGTCAACAGGCGCTGTATGTTATCAGGTGAGTCACTGGGACAAGATCAAATGTAATATCAGTGATTAGAGAACTGGACAAGATCAAATGTAATATAAGTGATTAGAGAACTGGGACAAGATCAAATGTAATATCAATGATTACAGAACTGGACAAGATCATATGTAATATCAGTGATTAGAGAACTAGGACAAGATCAAATGTAATATAAGTGATTAGAGAACTGGGACAAGATCAAATGTAATATCAGTGATTAGAGAACTGGGACAAGATCAAATGTAATATCAATGATTAGAGAACTAGGACAAGATCATATGTAATATCAGTGATTAGAGAACTGGGACAAGATCAAATGTAATATCAGTGATTAGAGAACTGGGACAAGATCAAATGTAATATAAGTGATTAGAGAACTGGGACAAGATCAAATATAATGTCAGTGATTAGAGAACTGGGACAAGATCAAATGTAATATAAGTGATTAGAGAACTGGGACAAGATCAAATATAATGTCAGTGATTAGAGAACTGGGACAAGATCAAATATAATGTCATGATTACAGAACTGGGACAAGATCAAATGTAATGTCATGATTAGAGAACTGGGACAAGATCAAATGTAATGTCAATGATGAGAGAACTGGGACAAGATCAAATGTAATGTCATGATTACAGAACTGGGACAAGATCAAATATAATGTCAGTGATTAGAGAACTAGGACAAGATCAAATGTAATGTCATGATTACAGAACTGGGACAAGATCAAATATAATGTCAATGATTACAGGATTCATACAAGAGGGAAAGTAATGTCAGTGATTACAGGACTGGAATAAGTTCAAACGTAATGTCAATGATTACAGTCCCGGTACACGATCAAAATGTAATGTGAAGAATTACAAGACCGGTACACGATAGAATTAATGTCAGTGATTACAGAACTGGTACAAGTTCAAATGTAAAGAGAATTATCAAATAACCGGTACAAGATTAAGTGTGATGTCAGTGAGTGCAAGATCTTTTTTCTTACTTCTTAATCCTCTAACCAACATGGAACACAGCTGCAGTCACAAAGGGAAGCCAACTAAACAAAACTCATGGCCTGTTCTTCAGTATATGCCCATGGACTACGGTTGATTGTAACATTGGGAAAAAATGATAAAGGGCATAGAACAAAATTAAAAAGAAAGGTTACCCAAAAGCCTTAAAAATAATGGGAGAGTGGGATGGTAAATACATGAACTTTTCTGTGAGGTAGCATTATAAGCTCGGAACCCAACCTTTCCCCCTCGCTGATTTGTTTTGCCAAGCCTTAAGACTGGGTCAGGTACACATTTGCAGCTGAGGGGATTGGAAGCCGTTTTTAAAATTCCTCCCCAATTTAAGATCTTACCAGCGAATAGGGATTTGCACAGCCTCAAGACGTCTGTCATATGCTGGTAGATTTGGTTGGAGCATATATGGAACTGTTCAAATGCGATGTGTACCTCTTGATCGAATTCCAAACTCGTAAATATTCAAGTAATCTATATCTCAATAAAATAACATAAAAAATGATGTAGATAGAGCATGTGGGTGGGTTTTTGTTCATGCACTTGTCCAACTTTTCGTTATCATATTTTTGTTGTTAAAAGTGCAAATTTATTCTTTGCTAACTTTCTATTTTAAAACAACGCATTTTTCTTTTCTGATTTATTTTTCCCTAGTCCTTACTCCCCCATCTACTTCTCTCTCTCTCTCTGTCTCTCTATCTGTTTCTTTCTCTCTGTCTGTCTGTCTCTCTGTCTGTCTCTCTGTCTCTCTTGTCTGTCTGTCTCTGTCTGTCTCTGTCTGTCTCTGTCTGTCTGTCTCTGCCTCTCTGTCTGTCTGTCTGTCTCTCTCTCTTTGCCTTACTCCCTCTCTCTCTTTCTCAATGTCTTTCTTTCAGTGTAGATCTCTCACCCCTCCCCTCCCCATCAGTCTGTCCTAGTTCTCCTCCTCTTCCTCCTGACCACTTTTTGGACACTTACCATTGCACATTTCTGCACGCAGCAAACGATAGAGAAAGGGATTTTTTCCTCTGAAGATGGTCACACCATTCCAAGAACCTCCAATTTTATGTATACAATGGTTACTTTAACAGAGAATCGACATATTGACATTTTCAAGGTTACTGTGAACCTTGAAAAAGAATCAGATGAAATAAAACTTGACAAGAAGCGAGACAGTGGTAGCCTGTCACAATGGGGAAGACAGAATATATGTAAATAGAGCGAGAGGTTCCTGAGAAAATGCTGTTCGACACCTTCCTTAAAAATTACTGATTTTGGTCACCTCTTTACGGTGTGAATTAGACACTGGTGCCATGACTTTTATACTTAGGCGATTACAACTCTTCAAAGGTCTGTATCTTATTGCTATTTCTGTTTAAAGCGCAGTCCACTGTGTAGAGCTATATCAGGGCTATAACCGTTTCAAAACATACACAGTACTTCAACAGGAAAAAAAAAAGAAAATGAAATAAAGCACATATTTTTTTAATTCATTTGCGCATATAATCTAAGGACATGCCCCTAGCATTGACCAGTCCATCCAGTTTATCGCACAGGGAATTAAAAACATATCTGAATACAAATTTAAACATAAACAAGGACACTTAAACACATCAAAAACGGGCCTAAATTATCTAAATTTGCTTCTGCATATCTCATTTCCCTAGAGCCAAAAAATGCACTTAATACATGCACCCAACCATCAATCCTAAGAGAAAGTATGTAAGACTTTTATCGAACACATACAAGTGGATGGACCAGCAAGGCAAAAACTGATATGAAGAAATGACAGAAAACAAAGGAAGAAGGCAGAAACAAAAAGACTGACAGAAAAGAGGAAATTTCTAGCACAGAATTTCCAGAAGGTGGGTGTACTATTTATTCTGGAAGAGCCCCTGGCATCCCCATGGAGGGAGGTCTGTATCTAATATCCAAATATGGTAAAGATCTATCCAGGAACAAAGTTTGTCTCGCAGAGACATACAAACAGAGATGCATATCTGTTTCTGGTCAATATGAAACTCTCCTTTCTTCTTTAAAAGAAGGGGAAATTTAAGAAAAAGAAGAAAAAGAAGAGAAAGATAGAAATGGGCGACGGTGAGATGTTGAATGCGAAATGAATGCAAGTGGTAGGCCAAAAGCAATGCATACTGATTTGTCTCGTATTTCTCCCCTCACTGCTTCTTCCAACAGTCATCTTTAATCCATCTTTGATTACAGATAATCATCTTCTGTCCCTGTGTCTGTCTACCTGTCGGCTGTCCGTCTGTCTATTTCTATCTCTCTGCCATTTAACTTTTAATTGTCCTTTCCAATCACCCGTTATGTTATATCGACAAGAGGAGGCGCGCGCGCACGCGCGTGAGTGTGTGGATGTGTATGTGTGTGTGTGTGTGTGTGTGTGTGTGTGTATGTGTGTGTGTGTGTGTGTGTTGTATCTGTCTGTATGTCTGTGTGTGTGCGTCTGTCTGATGGCGACAAAAATGTGTTAGTAAGATTTTCATAACTGTTTCTGTACCAAATTTGGGTAACTGTAAACTTGTGAATGCATAAGTGTCAACTCAAAGTCATGGCACCAAGGTCAAAGTCGCATGAACTTTTTTTTCTAAAGTCTGCACTTTCTTGATAATTATGATTATATTCTTGTTTTGTTTTCACTATTGCGACAGCGACCTTAGTCCTCGGTTCACGTCAGATTTTAAGTCATTTGATTCTTCTCGAGGTCAAAGTGATCTAGAGAACTACAAGATATGGATTTTCGGTTATGATTTTTGTACAACAATGGAGATTATTACGATGGGTTCTTTTCATTCTTTCTTTCTTTCTTTCTTTCTTTCCTTCTTTTCTTTCTTTCTTTCTTTCTTTCTTTCTTTTTTCTCTCTTTCTTTTTTTCTTTCTTTCTTTCTCTCTGTCTATGTCTGTCTCAGTCTGTCTGTCTGTCTATCTCTTCCTTTCTATCTCTCTCTCTCTCTTCCTCTCTCTCCCTGTGTCTCTCTCCCTCCCTCCCTCTCTCTCTCTCTCTCTCTCTCTCTCTCTCTCTCTCTCTCTTATTCTTTCTATTCTGAAGATGTCAACGGTCCTCAGACCTACCCTGATGGTCATCCGTCCAAGTACTAATTCCAGTCTGATGTTGCTATATACTTCAGTGATCTGAAAAAGCTGATGTGCCTTGTATTGTTTTAGATTTGTTTTTGAAAAGGTCAAAGTTTGCTAATGAACCCATATAATACTGGAGATAAAAAAAATCTTTATGGCATCAATCTTCCGCATTAGTTTTTCCTTGCCAGTGTTAGGATTATTTATTTCATGTTATTGGTTTTCTTATCCGTTCGGGCATCGATCTGTTCTTCCATGCTGATATTATGAGGGGCATATTTCTTAGTTATGATTCTGCACATCGGAAATAGCCGGCAAAATCGGCCAAGCCAAAACAGCATTCAAGAAGATGGCAAGCATTCTTACCAACAAATGCCTATCAATTAACATCAGAAAGAGAGTCCTTGAATGTTATATAGAACCAATACTGTTGTACGGATGCGAGGCGTGGACAGTCAGCAAGCAAAGCCAGAGCAGGATCGAGGCAGCCGAGATGTGGTTTCTCAGAAGAATGTTGAGAGTTCCATGGACAGCAAAGAAAACAAACAAGACAGTCCCGATGGAGGCAGACACAAGTAGATCACTCATAAGAAAGATTAGGAAAAGACAGGCAACATTTATAGGCCATTTTATCAGGAAGGGGGATTTGGAGCACCTGGTCACAACAGGAAAGCTGGAGGGAAAGAGAGCACCAGGTAGACCCAGGGAGAGAATGCTGGATGGACTTGCAGATTGGCTGGGGATGAGGAGGGTGGGGGAGATGCTAGGGGCAACGAGAGATAGAGATGGTTGGAAGTCCATGGTCGCCGACGCCATGCCACAGGGCACCTGATGATGATGATTCTGCTTTTTTCAATCTCTCTCTTTGACAAAATAGAACAAGTGAGTGAAAGACGATGGAAGAAAACGAGAAGGACAACTGTGTGTTTAGGGAAGTAAAAGGTCTGCGGTCCTACCTTACCACAGAGGCAAACGTTTGACATTCGATAGACTGATACAAATGTTACTATAGCATACAAAAACCTATAGGCTAGGTAGGATCTCAGAACCTGGCCAGCTCATGGGTTTGTGTGCAGGCTTAAAGCTTGTGCCATGACTAGTTTGGATCTTCTCCATCACATGGCACCAGTGGCGTCAGTGGGGAGACATCATCTTGAGAAAGCGAAAATGAATCCTGATATCAGAAAATTCCCTAGGAGTAGAGTACATCCAAATATAAAACACCTATACCTAACCTTTTCCTTGTACTTTTTTGTCAGATAGGGAAGAGAAAGAGAGAGAGAGAGAGAGAGAGAGAGAGAGAGAGAGAGAGAGAGAGAAGATAGAGACAGAGAGAGACAGAGAGAGAGAAAAAGAGAAAAACAGAGAGATAGAGAGAGAGACAGAGACAGAGAGAGACAGAGAGAGAGAGAGAGAGACAGAGAGAGAGAGAAACAGAGAGAGAGAGAGAGAGTGATTATTAGCATGTCTTTATTAGATGTTTAATGTTTTGTAAATGATCGCGCCTGCACAGTCATGGGATAATGGGGGAAAAAAAAGAGAGAAGTGAATGTAAGAAGGGAGTTGTAGGTTAAAGAGACACCACGAAGCAGCTAAAGAAAGGTAACTGGCATTGATGTGTCCTGGAGCGATCAAACTGGAGGTGGGAGTGACAGCTGGAGTGACCAGCAGAACGAAGAAGATCAAGAGTGAGAGGAAGAGGAAAAAAGTCAACAAGAAAATGACATGCACGAAATGAGTTGTAAGCAAATTTGACCGTCTCTCAACGTCTCCGAAACGTCCTGGTAGACAGACACTAGACAGCACCAACAGAATTTGTCCATCGTCAATCGGATTTCCCACAAAACACGATTTCATGCCAAGTCGTTCCTCATTGATTTTGGACAAGCGTTTTCTGGATGAGCCGTTTGCCAAAAAATCGGAAACTTGCACACGCCTTCAGTTTTATATATGTATGTATATATATGTATATATATGTATGTGTGTGTGTGTGTGTGTGTGTGTATTCTCTGTGATGAACGTGAAAAAAATAAACAGAAAAAAGAAAGAAAGGAGAAAGATAAATAAAAACAACAGAAAAGAATGATACAGGAAAATAGTCAAATCATGTTGCTAACCTCTTTCTGTTATTCAATTAAAATGGTAGACTGATTTTTATTGATCTACTACGTGTGTGTGTGTTGTTTGTTGTGTGTGTGTGTGTGTGTGTGTGTGTGTGTGTGTGTGTGTGTGTGTGTGTGTGTGTGTGGCATGCGTGTGTTTGTGTGTGTGTATGTTTGTGTTTGTTTGTTGTATGTGTGTGTGTGTGTGTTTGTGTGTGTGTGTGTGTGCATGCGTGTGTTTGTGTGTGCACGTGTGCGTGCGTGTGTTTGTGTGTGTGTGTGTGTGTGTGTGTGTGTGTGTGTGTGTGTGTGTGTGTGTGTGTGTGTGTGAACCTTTCAGCTCATCAGGTGAAGCTGCACAAAAATTCACTTCTGTTTTTCCTTTGAAAAGAACGATTGCCATTATGATTTGACCGCTCTTTTGTATATTTGTTTATTTATTTATTTCATTTATTTACCTAATGATCGTCTGCATGACTGAATCTAGCGCACCGATGTGGAGGGCTATAGGGTTATATCGTGTAGGTAGATACAGACACATCTTTTTCTGCGGCCACTGACCCAAACAACATTTTATTGGCACAAACCACATCACTGGAATTCGCTGATCAGGGAGAGAGGGAAGCAGAAAGAACGAAACAAAGCAAAACGTAGCCAGATCACAAGGGTTGTTTGATCGTGAAACAGAGAAAAACGAAACAAAAGAGAACAGAAAGCCATACAATATATCAGCTTTTATTTGTATGAAATTGCATACCTTTCAGACATCACTGATCGATTTTTAAATCGTGACGTCGTTACTCTATTTTCATTTCAGTCCGTTTTTTTCTCCAGAAACAGGATAGGCAAGGGGATTAAAAATAGAATTAGATGGTTTCCTCTTCTCTATCTCTCCCACTTCCTTTTTTCACTCTCCTTTTTCTTCTTTCTTTCTTTCTTTTTGTCTCTTGTTTTATTAGTGGCCCATTTGTGGATGATTAAGGTCATAATGACATTGTAGAATACAAAACAAAACAAAACAAAACAAAAACACCGGAAAAGATGAAAATATTTCCAAGACTTCAACCTTTTCAGCTGTATTTATTGAGAGTTGGATGTGAATGTTTTGCTAATTTTGTTTGTTTGTTTGTTTGTTGTTGTTTTTTTCCTTTCCAGTTTCTAGGGTAGACAAACAAACAAGTAAGAAAGCCATCTTTTGTAGTCGGTCTAAAACTTTCAAGTCCAGTGACTAGAAAGCTGATGCAGATGAGACCAATTATTATTATTATTATTATCATTATTATTATTATTATTATTATTATTAGAAATCACAGACTCTGGCGCCTGTCCTAATCTCAAGAAAATAATAGATACGGGTAGTTCTCTCTCCCTCCCCTCTACCTCTCTCCCCCCTCTCTCTCTCCCTCTCTCTCTCCACTCTCTTTGTCTCTCACTGTCTCTGTCCGTCCTGTCTCTCTCCTCTCTCTCTCTCTCTCTCTCTCTCTCTCTCTCTCTCTCTCTCTCTCTCTCTCTCTCTCTCTCCCTCTCTTCTCTCGCTTCTCTCTGTCTGTCTTTCTCTTCTTTGTCTCTCTTTATCTTCCCTTTTTTCCTCTCTCTTCTCTTTCCACCTCCTCTTTGTCACTATTGAGGTTTTGTAAAAGATACGCAAATATATTTTGTCAATAACCGATTATGTGATAACACTTTTTGTAAACAAGAACTTTAACCGATAGAAAATAAAATCAGTATTATTGTCAATGTCATTGTCATTCTTTCTCTTTGTCTGTGTCTCTGCCTGTCTGTCTGTGTCTCTGTCTGTCTGTCTCTCACTCTCTCGATTTGTTTCTCTTTCTATCTTTCTATCTGTCATTTTCTCTGTCTCTCTCTGTTGCTGTCTCAGTCTCTGTCTGTCTCTCTGTCCCTGTTTCTGTCTGTCTGTATGTCTGTATGTCTGTCTGTCTGTCTCTCTCTTGTGCGCGTGTGTTAGTTAACTATCTGTTTTGCCTCTAATGCGGTTTACTGTTGTAAATACTCAATTATCTTCTGACTGTAAAACTGCAAAATAGCCAAGTACAGTCAT
This sequence comes from Monoplex corrugatus, assembly GCA_030674185.1. Taxonomy (NCBI): domain Eukaryota; kingdom Metazoa; phylum Mollusca; class Gastropoda; order Littorinimorpha; family Ranellidae; genus Monoplex; species Monoplex corrugatus. The sequence goes on along the minus strand of CM060305.1, from coordinate 42,320,760 downwards.
TGTCGATGCATGGCTCAGTATCCACCTTGATTTGTCGAAAGGACGGTTTCCATTTGTGTGTGTGGTGTGTGTGTGTGTGTGTGTGTGTGTGTGTGTGTGTGTGTGTGTGTGTTTGTTCGTGTGTGTGTGTATGTGTGTCTGTGTCTGTGTCTGTGTGTGTGTCTGTGTGTGTGTCTGGGCGTATGTGCGTGGTGTGTGTGTGTGTGTGTGTGTGTGTGTGGTGTGTGTGGGTGGGTGGGTGGTGCGTGCGCGTGTGTGTATGTGTGCGTTTGTGTGTGTGTGTGTGTTTGTTAGTGTGTGTGTGTGTGTTTGTTAGTGTGTGTGTGTATGTGTGTGTGTGTTTGTTCGTGTGTGTGTGTGTGTGTGTGTGTGCGTGCGTGTGTGTGCTGGCAGACGCACCAGGTATATGTTATCAGGTGTTGTATCTGGCGAAAGCTGCAGGCATTTTCTAAGAATGCAATAATGTAGTGTTCGTTAAAAACTGGATACACTACCCTGTTTCAACGACCCCACATATATCTCAGAAAAATTCACAGCATGTTCCATCTCACTCACTTGCACACTCACTTTCTCTCTACGTTATTCTCTTAAACGTTCGCGCGCGCGCGCGCACACGCAGACACACATACACGCACATACATGCACACCTTCTCTCTCTCTTTCTCTCAGACATATGCACGCCACACACAAACACACGCACACTCTCACACGCACACATATATATACACACACATGTGCACACACATATATACACACACGCGCTCACACACACACACACATACACACACACACACACACACACACACACACACACAAGAGGCACACACACATACACACACACAGAGGCGCACACACACACACACACACACACACACACACACACACACACACACACACACACACACACACACACAATACGCACACACACACATATACACACACACACACACACACTACGCGCTTTTTTTTTTTTTTTTTTTTTTTTTTGTAAATGCTGACTTGCATTTCATGTGCCTGCAGCGTCTCCAGTAATCATTTTAATAAATCTTTGGTTGAAATAAATCAATATGAAAAAAAAATCGATGAAATGAAAATAAACCATAAATGAATAGCTGAACAGATATTTGGTTAGTAGGTAATTTGGGACGCACGCATAAGATATGTGATACACGATGCAATTCTCATCATCAGCATGTTTTAACACTTGTTGATCTATTCAAACGAGATGGTGGGGTTGATTTCCTTCACCCACGATTTTAAATTGTTAATTTTGATTAAAAATTCAAGAAGCCCAGATGTGCATTTTAGACAACGGATGAAAAATAAGAAGGATGGAAAAGAAAGTTAGTGAACCCTGGAGGTCCAGTGACGAGAAGCGAATATTTTTTTGTTTTGTTTTCTGCATTTAGTTTTCCTCTTTCTTTGCTTAGGTGTATGTTTTTTTTAATAGTTTTTATCCTTTATTCAGTTATTTAGATAATGAAGCGACTCAGACAAGTTCATATTCAGGCTGGCATCGTCATTGTTTGAAGGAGGCATTGTCCAGATTGATAATAATGTTAAATTGAGGAAGATAATTGTATAGATATATCAACACGTGCTCTGCCATTTTCAGACATGTTTTAAAAAGCAGACAATCCTATCATAAATGTTTCGACTGATTTACAGTGGTGTCTAATATCAGTTAATAAAATCGTTCTTATTTTCTAATGTTCATATGGGCGCCATTGTTTTGAATCAGACACGCCACGTTAAATGCGAATAAGTAAAAAAAAAAAGAAACTTGAAAATACTGTTCTGGTTATAATATGAACATAAAGACATAACGGCAAAATGCATGCTTGTAGTAAATCAATATATAATTAAATGAATTGTGAAGTCACTACAAACACACCAACTGTAAAATCATTACAAACATACCAATAGGGACAAAATCAAAGACAGAAAATCAGACAACCAATCAACTATCAGCCAACCAATTAAACAAGAAAGCAAACAAACAAACAAAAAAGCAAGCAAGCAAACAAACGAACAAACAAACAAATCAATAAACAAACAAAAACGAGGCAAAACAAATAAACAAACAAACGAACGAACAAATAAACAAGCAAGCAAGCAAACAAACAACGGGGTTAGCGCTAATCAATGATAAGATGGCCACCTATGTAAACGTATGGCACAACGTTTTCACAAAAACAGACTTGAAAATCGGGCCACGTACACACACACACTCACTCACACACACACACACACACACACACACACACACACACACACACACACACACACACACCACACACACACACACACACACACACTAACACACACCACCCACCCCCACACACACACGCACACACACACACACACATATATATATATCTATATATATATATATATATATATATATATATATATATATATATATATATATATATATGTCCTTCTACATGTGTGGCTAAGAAAGTTAGACAACAATGATTAGTGGAAATTTTGAGTGGTCATAAAGCTAGAGAACGAGACAGTGATTGGTAAAGAGTTGAGAAGGGAGAAGCTAACAGAGGAAGAGAAGAAGGAGAGAGAGACAGACAGACGGAGAGCGAGAGAGAGAGAGTGAAAGAGAGAGAGAAAGAGACAGACAGACACAGAGACAGAGACAGAGGCAGACACTTACGCAGACAGAAACAGACAAAGAGACAGAGACACATAGAGAGAGAGATAAGAGAGTGAGAGAGAGAGAAAGGAGAGAGAAGGGAGGAGGGGGGGGAGAGGAAAGAAGAGATAATAAAATCACTTGGTATTGCTGATATTGTTAGAGTTTAAGGTCGAGTGCTTGCGGTCTGGTGTGTGTGTGCGTGTGCGTGTGTGTGTATGTATGTGTATATATATTGTTATGTGTGTTGTGTGTGTGTGTGTGTGTATGTGTATGTGTGTGTGTGTATGTGTGTGTGCGTGGTGTGTGTATGTGTGTGTGGTGTGTGTGTATGTGGTGTGTGTGTGTTGCGTGTGTGTGCGTGTGTGTGTGTGTGTGTGTGTGTGCGTGTGTGTTAAAGCTCATACAATCGATTGAATGCGATGAGCTAAGGGAAGTGAAATGAATTCTGCAATGTAAAATGACATCATGCCATTTTATTGTCGTTTTAACCCTGACGAAGGTCACGGTCCGAAATATTAGAAATCACCAGAAATTAAAGCACTTATTTTGTGTGTTTTTCTGGCACACACACACACACACACACACACACACACACACACACACACACACACACACACACACACAACACACACACACACACACACACACACACACAGACAGAGAGAGAGACAGAGAGAGAGACAGAGAGAGAGAGAGACAGTTAGAGAAGTAGAGACACAGAGACAGGGACAAACACAGACAAAGACAGACACAGAGAGAAAGGAGACAGAGACAGACATACAGAGAGATAGAGATAGAGACTGAGACAGAGACAGAGAGACAATGAAACAGAGACAGATAGACAGAGAGAGAGACAGAGAGAGAGAGACAAAGAGAGAGACAGAGAGAGAGAGAGACAGAGAGAGAGACACAGAGAGAGACAAAGAGAGAGACAGAGACAGAGAGAGAGAGACAGACAGACACAGAGAGAGACAGAGAGAGAGAGAGGGAGAGAGAGACACACACAGAGAGACAGTGAGAGAGAGAGAGACAAAGAGAGAGAGAGAGAGAGATAATTAAAAGATTTTAATATTCTAGTGAAGAGATAAGCGAAAAGAGGTAAGAACTTGTCCAGCCAAAGGAAATTAGCTTCACTAAGAAGTAGACATGACTGCAGAACACAGTCATCAGCCTTTGCAGTGTAAGGCCCGCACAGGGCAAAGACCACAAAACAGAGTCTCGCCTCACCATGATCTGTAGTATAAATAGACATAGGCTTAGTTGATAAAACAACAACAACAACAATAACAACAACAACAGCATACATTTATGTTGAACTCAAACAATATTTTAATGGCGATGACATCTTACATATATCAGTTTATTTGATGCTGTTTACGACTATCGAAAAGAAAAGACTTGCGATGGCTGCAGTTTCATGTACGCAAAGATTTACGAGTTGCACGTTGGAGAACTCTGCTGAATGTTGGAAATTATCGTGTTTATTTTGTAGTATGGACCAAAAATAAAGTACACTCAGTCCTCTCTCTGTCTCTTTTCTAGTCTCTCCCTGTCTCTATCTGTCTGTCTCTGTCTTCCTCTATATTTCTCTCTGTCTCCCTGTCTATGTCTCTCTCTCTCTCTCTCTCTCTCTCTCTCTCTCTCTCTCTCTCTCTCCTCCTCTCTTTTCGCTCTTCTGTCTGTCTATCTGTTTCCCCCCTCTCTCTCTTTTCCTCCCTCTCGCTCTCTCTATTTGTACGTCTGTCTGTCTGTCTCTGTCTCTGTTTGCCTCTGTCTCTGTCTCCTTAGCTCTTCTAAGTCTCTCTCTCTCTCTCTCTCTCTCTCTCCTCTTTCTCTCTCTCTTAAAACCACCTCCCCCTCTTCCTACATCTTTTTCGCTCTTTCCACATCATTTATACAATAATACTTATACTTACACGCTGACGTACACACGAGCCATGCAGCTGGGTTGTTCATCCAGAGTTGAAAATTGGGGTCTTGTTATTGACGGAGGGAAAAAAATACACAGTACTTTGCTTGTTTCTATTGATTTATGATTAGCCCCAGAAGGAAGTCATGCTAAACCTGCACTTTCCCCTAATTAGTTCACACAGTACAGAGACAATGATAGAGGGACAGGCAAGTAAATCTGTTGCACCTTATGACATGATCAGAGACATGGATAAGGAGACAGGCAACAAGCTCTGTTGCACTCTGTGACATGATCAGATACATGGATAGGGAGACAGGCAACAAGCTCTTTTGCACTCTGTCAAATGATCAGATACATGGGTAGGGAGACAGGCAACAAGCTCCGTTGCACTCTGTGACATGATCAGAGACATGGATAGAAAGACAGGCAAGTAGCTCTGTTACACCCTGTGACATGATCAGAGATGTGGATAGGGAGACAGGCAACTAGTTGTGTCTGCTCTGTGACATGACCAGAGACATGGATAGGAAGACAGGCAACTCGCTCCGTTGCACTTCGTGACATGATCAGAGACATGAATAGAGAGACAGGCAACTAGCTGTGTCGTGCTCTGTGATTCATACGATCTTAGATATGGATAAGGAGACAGGCAACTAGCTCTGTTGTGACATGATCAGAGACATGAATAGGGAGACAGGCAACTAGCTCTGTCGCGCTCTGTGACATGATCAGAGACGTGGATAGAGAGACAGGCAACTATCTGTGTCGCGCTCTGTGACATGATCACAGACATGGATAGAGAGACAGGCAACTAGCTCTGATGCGCTCCGTGACATGATCACAGACGTGGATAGAGAGAAAGAAATTAGCTGTCTTGCACCGTGACGTGATACGGTCATAGACATGGATAGGAGACAGGTAACTAGCTTTGTTGAGCTGTGACATGATCACAGACATGGATAGGAAAACAAGCAATACGCAGTCTGGCTGTGTGACATGATTAGATCAGAGACATGAATAGAGAGATAGGCAACTAGCTCTGTCTTCCTCTGTGTTGCTGAAGAGCCAATGCTACTGGAAGGAGAAGAAAAGTGAGTGATTCTAAATGCTTAGCCTCAGTTGAACCTCATACTAAACACATCACAGTAAGGGTAAGAAGGGGATAACAGATCAGGCTCAACAACATTTGGAAAGACAGAAGCATACCAACAGCTCTCAAAATCAAAATTCTAAAATGTCTGATCTGGCCAGTAATGCCATAGGGCTATTAAACCTGGACACGCGGAAAAGCAGATAAAAATAACATCGAAGCAGCAGAGATGTGGTTGTACAGGCGGCTTTTTAGAGTCAAATGGACCGATAAAACACAAATAAAAGCATTTTGAATGCTGGTAGAAATCAACAAAAGAAAAATGATATACATCGGCCATGCAACCTGTATCACAACACTAATAACAACAGTTTTACAAGGAAAAGTTTAGACTAAAAGAAATCCGGGCAGACAACTCATCTGCTACTGTACATGAACAACACAGCGATTCGAAGGTCTATGAAGTTGCACAGAAAAGTCAAGACTAGAGAGAATGGTAGAGCGTTCAGTAGCTACTCTCGAACTTGATGTTGCTGACTGGTGACAGGTAAGGTATTTCATTTATGATGTGTTCACGTTAGTGGTTTTAGACAGCACACTTTCAATAGAACTGGACAGGGGTTTGGGGGGAAGAATTACATTTGTGTGAAAAGTTATTGTAACATATTAAACAGGTTTTTGAACAAGCAAGAAAAAAATGAAGTTTGTAACTATCGGACGTTAACAAGTGTTTATTTGTTTGTTTGTTTGTTTGTTTGTTTGTTTGTGTGTGTGTATGTATGTATGTGTGTGTGTGTGTGTGTGTGTGTGTGTGCATGTGTGTGTGTGTGTGTGTGTGTGTGTGCATTTCTGTGTAGACATACGTGCTTGTGTGTATACGTGCGTATATGTGTGTGTGTGTGTGTGCATTCAAGCACAAGAGCTGTCTACACTGTATGTCAGCTTTAGCAGTTAGGAAAAAAAAAAAACACACACACACACACAAAACTTAGAGCATCAGACGAAACAAAACAAAAGAGCGAATCAACAAAAAGCAAATGTCCAAACAAACAATTAAACAAAAACAAAAAACTTTGCTTTTCTGTAAGCCTAAACTTACCAGACTTTTTGTAAAGTCGAAAGGCGAAAAAATGTATTGGCAGTTGTGACAAGCGATTGGCTGGAGTTCAGTTTTCTCGTGACCTTTTTAATTAACCCTTTAGCTCCCTCGGCGTACCCACTAGCTTCTTGCTGGAAACTGGCAGGCATGGTGTGAGAGGCAAAGGGTTAACGCAGGAAACTGGCAG
>CM060305.1:42303819-42308819 GCA_030674185.1 Monoplex corrugatus | reverse complement strand
CTATAAATGTTGCTTGTCTTTTCCTAATCTTCCTTATGAGTGATCTACTTGTGTCTGCCTCCATCAAGACTATCTCGTTTGTTTTCTTTGCTGTCCATGGAACTCTCAACATTCTTCTGAGAAACCATATCTCGGCTGCCTCAATCTTGCTCTGGCTTTGCTTGCTGACTGTCCACGCCTCGCATCCGTACAACAGTATTGGTTCTATATAACATTCAAGGAATCTCTTTCTGATGTTAATTGATAGGCATTTGTTGGTAAGAATGCTTGTCATCTTCTTGAATGCTGTTTTGGCTTGGTCGATTCTGCCAGCTATTTCCGTCTTTTATGGCGAAATGTTGTTTGACGAATAATGCAGCAACTCCTGTCTAATGCAACCGAACGCTCTGTAACCCTGTCAACCATTGTTTCTTTATTTATTTTGTTTCCATATAGTTTGGTGGTTAATATTTCATACTCGCTATCAACATTTGTGTAGATATTTGACATTAACATTGTTTGAAGATGCTGTTCTCTCAAACCGGAGCTAGTCTTTTAAAAAAAAATTCTAAGAAATATACATCTTCGCTTGTTGTGCTGATACGCACTGTTGGTGTGGAGTGCTGGTGTAAAACTATGAGCTGTCTGGAACCAGAAAAAAAAAACACGAAAAAGAATAAGAACGCGTATCTTATACAATAAGACACGAATCAAATACGCGTTTTTAATCTTTTTTCGTTTTGTTTTTGTTTTTGTGGTTCATGTTTGTTTGAACGCGGGCAGTCACACTTGTTTTGGATTATGAGCTGAGCTGTCCACCAATCCAACATTCCGGTAGGTTTTGTTATAGTATACCCATGACAAAATCTAGAAACTCCATAGCTATGTCAGTGATGATGTGTACGACAATCTTACGCTACTGTTGGAGAAGTTTCGCACCCTTTGGCCCTCGCCTTTTTTGGTTCTTCATGTTGCGACCAAAACATTTGGTGGAAAGTTCATTTGCTTTAATTTGATTTCTGCACCTGCTAACCAGGACACCCTTCCTCTCAATCTACGTCACTACGAATCCCTACTATTGCTCTGATCTGGGATCAAAATACACATGTTCAAACATTCTTTCAGTCTTCCTCATCATTCATGCTGGCTTTTTCTAAGTCTTTACTTGGGGGGTCTCCGTTTGTTTGCTGTCTGTCTGCCTGTCTGTCCGTCTGTCTATCTGAGTCTGTCTATCTGTCTGTCTATCTGTTTCTGTCTGTATGTCTGTTTGTGTCTGTCTGTCTGTCTTTCTGTGTGTCTGTTTTTCTCTGCCTGTGTGTCTGTTTGTCTCTGTATGTCTGTCTGTCTCTGTCTGTGTCTTTGTCTGTCTGTCTGTCTGTCTCTGTCCCTCTCTCTCCCTGCTTTTTTTTTTTATCCTATGTTTCTCTCTCTAAAGCTACATGTACAGCAAATGTTGTTACTCTTTGATTTTTGTGTGTATTCTGTCGCATATTAGTGATTTCACTATTATTCATAGCAACAGCAACTAGTTTTAACCAGTAACTTCTATCGTTAGATAATAAAATAGCATTGTCATTGTCATTGTCATTGTCATGAGAGAGAAAGAGAATGAGAGAGAGAGAAAGAAAGGGGGAGAGAAGGAGAGAGAGAGAGAAAGAGAGAGAGACACACACACACACACAGACAGAGAGAGGTTGTCGTGTGTTTGATTTTGCGCTTGATCGTTTTGACAATTTGCATTTTGTGTGTTCAGAGATATGGTGATGATAATGATGATGATGATGATGATGATGATGGTGATGATGACGATGATGATGATGATGATGATGTGATGATAGTTGTGGTGGTGGTAGTCTTTTCATTCTCACTTTCTTCTTCTTCTTCGTTGTCTTCTTATTGCTGCTACTGCTCGGGCGAAAAAAGTTTTTGTTGTTGTTACTGCAGTTTCTGTTTTTGTTACCGCTGGAGTTGTTGCCTGCTTTTTTTTGTTTTGTTTTGTTTTGTTATTGTTATGCGGATTTCTGGTTTGGGTTGATGTATGGAAGCGGGCCTCGGAAGAAAAGAAAATACCCCAAGTCCAGGAAACTTCTAGGCGTACATTGTGGTGTGTTCTGTCAATTTCTGGTTCTTCCAGACTGCCTTTGTCAGTCGAGGAAATAAGACGGATGTTTAGATGTAGGGAGCCATAGTCGGTCATGCTACATCCGGGTTATGGTATGAAGTGGATGTAAACTTCTCCAGCTCCGGAAGTGATGATACACAGGCGCAGACACTTATTTCCCCTGACCGAATTCTGTCGTTGTCTTCACTGTGCTCGCTGTCTGTTATTTGTTTTTGTTTTTTGTTTTTGTTTTTTGTTGGTGATGTTTGTTTGTTTTTTGTTTGTTTGTTTTTTCGTTTTTTCTCTCTTCTTTCTTCTTTCTTTTCTTTTTTTTTTCTGCTGGGGTCGATATTTCATTATAATTCAAATTCATAACTTTTTTCGACTGTGTATGTGTTATGATTTATCTGTTTGGCATCATGCACAGTTGCCGTTTCTAACATTTCATTTTGGTCAGTTCTCTCGTCTTCTTTTCGCTTCCTTGTTTCTGTGTTGATCATTCACACATGCATACATACGTACATGCATATATACATACATACATACATGCATATAGATGTGTAAACATACATATATGTGTATGTATACATATACATGTATATATCTATATATATAAATATATACATACATATGTATATACGTCTATATATACACACACATATGCATGCATAGGTGTGTGTATACATGTATACAGGGGGGTGCAAAAGTAGGTATACAGTAAGTATCACATCATTATGATGATGCTTAATTCATTAAAATTATCAGCACATTAAGTTAGTTGGCCTTATTTTCGATATTTTCGTTGTCATTAATTATATTTTATCGTAACTAATAATATGCATGTATTTTTATCCTAACTTTTAATTTTTAAAAATTTTTTGCAGGTAAAGCGGCAATTTAATTTAGATCTAAGCGGCAATTTAATTTAACCATGGCTGGTAATTTGACAGACGAGAAGCGGAAATGGATTTTAAAACAATACTGGAAGACAGATGGGCTTCTTTTTTGGGGTTATGTAAAGAAAAGGGTTTTCGCACGCAAGCCGAGCACTGTTACTAACATGATTCAGTTCATCTTGCAGGCTTGTCAAGAAATTGATGCTGGTAAAGATCTTTGTGCTAGAGTGTGCATGAGTGTCCGCTCTCGATTAGAGGAGTGTATGAATACCGACGGCAAGCAGTTTGAGTATCTGAGGGATTAAGGCAGTGCTTGTTATTACATGTATATGCAATATTTATTTGTTTGTATAATAAATGCAATGAGTATTGTACGTGTTTTCTTTTTTCATAACTGTATACTTACTTTTGCACCCCCCTGTATATATATATATATATATATATATATATATATATATATATATATATATACACACATATCTTTGGTTCATCATATGTGTATATATATATATATATATATATAAAGTTAGATGGATAGATAAATAGACAGACATATAGACAGACAGACAGACAGACAGACAGACAGATAGATAGATAGATAGATAGATTAGATGGACAGATAGACATATAGACATATAGATAGATAGATAGATAGATAGATAGATAGATAGATAGATAGATAGATAGATAGATAGATTAGATGGACAGATAGACATATAGACATATAGATAGATAGATTAGATTGATAGATAGATTAAATTAGATAGATAGATAGACAGATAGACATACAGACAGAAAGATAGATAGATTAGATTAGATTAGATTAGATTAGATAGATAGACAGAGAGATAGAGAGATAGATAGAGGGGTTGACATGTGTTTGCTGTGCATGCATCTGTCTTCGTCTATCGTGATTTGTAAAGCGCTTGACCCGTTGACATGTTGACGTCAGAATTTTATCGTGATTTTCTTAACCTTTTTGACGTTGTATGTGTTACGATTCTTTTTTGTTGTTGTTGTCTTGTTTGTGTTACAAGGACTAGCTGAAGGACAGGCCAAGTTCTTCACAGTGCCACTATTCTTGAGCAGTAAAGTTTTTGAAGTTTGAAGTTTCTGTTTTTTCTTGTTCTTGTTCTCTTTGATTTTTTTATTTTTGCTCTTCCTCTTCGTTTTTGTTGTTGTTGTTGTTATTCTTCTTCTTGTTCTTGTTCTTGTTGTTCTTCTTCTTTTCTTCTTCTTCTTTTTCTTCTTCTTCTTCTTCTTCTTCGTCTTCGTCCTCGTCTTCTTTTCATCTCCTCCTCTTCCTCCTCCTTGTTCTTATTCTTCCTCTTCTTCCTCCTTCTTCTTCTTCCTCTTCCTCTTCTTCTCCTCTTCCTCCTCCTCTTCTTCTTCTTTATTTTTGTTATTTGTTCTTTTGATTTTCTGTCTTCCTCTTTTTCTTGTACATGCATTTGTTATCCTTCTTCTTTATTTGCAATCATGGTTGTTGACGTGTTTTCTCCAGTATAAATACAGTCATTTCATGACGAATAGCAACAGATCATAGCATGGAATCAGATACACGTGTCAGTAACAGCACCATTTCGGGTTCGACAATCAAGTGGGTAAACGTTGCACTTTCAATCGAAAGGTCTCCGGTACGATCCGCCTACATTCCTCCATTTGATAGGTAAAGGGTGGAGATTTGATCAATATCCCAGGCCAACCAGACCTGCCAGTGCTTAAAGGCTGTTCGTGTGTAAACGCATGCATCTTTGCCTTCTTTCGTTTTGTGAAATTTCATTTTGGCAGAAATTCCTCCAGCGGTGCCATTGCCTTCTGGAGTGGCAGTGCACTTACTGTGCGGGATCCTGCTCATTGTTCCACTTGGAATCATCTGCGCACAGCTTTGGAGACAAAAGCTGCTTCCAAAACTGTTCTGGACGCCTCTTGGGTCCATCCACCCCCTGCATTCCAGGACTTCAGGAACAACATCGCTGACGCCAGCAAACTAGGGTTCCATGACATCATACACAGGAGCAGAG
>CM060305.1:42296319-42298819 GCA_030674185.1 Monoplex corrugatus | reverse complement strand
GGAAGAGTTGTGGAGGACTTTTGCCACACAATGCAACAACAACAAAAAAAAAAAAAAAAAGGAAATTGTTACCATGTATATTTTCCCCTGAGGGGCTAAAAAACAAAAGCACCTTGGTTTGAAGGCTGAGTTGACACAGAACGGAAGGAGTGTTGGCTTTGTAATGATCTCTTTGGGAGAAGAACAGTTCCTTGCAGCTGTTTGCAGGACCTTACATTTACTGTCAGCCCCTCCTCATCCTTCACTCCCTCTTTTTCTTTTTCGCCTTCATCTTCTCTCTCTCTCTGTCTCTGTCTCTCTGTGTCTCTTTACTCCCTCCCCCCTCTTTCTCTCTTTCTCTCTGTTTCTGTTTCTGTTTCTCTCTCCTTCTCTGTCTCATTCTCTCTGTGTCTCATTCTCTCTCTGTCTCTCTTCTCTCTGTCTCTGTCTCTCACTCACTCTCTCTCTCTCTCATCTCTCTCTCTGTTTTCTCCCTCATCTTTCTCTCTCTCTTCTCTCTCCTCTGTTTTCTTCTCCCCTCTCTCTCTCTTTGTTTCTTCTCTCTCTCTCTCTTTCTCTTGTTTCCTCTCTCTCTCTGTCTCTCTGTCTCTCTCTGTCTCGCTCTTCTCTCTGTCTCTTTCTTTCTTCTGTCTCTCTGTCTCTCTCTGTCTCTCTCTCTCTGTCTCTGTCGTCTCTGTCTCTTCTCTCCTCTGTCTCTCTGTCTCTCTGTCTCGTGTCCTGTCTGTCTCTGTCTTCTTCTGGTCTCTGTCTGCTCTGTCTGTCCTCTGTCTCTCTGTCTCTCGTCTCTCGTCTCTCTCTCTCTCTCTTCTCTCTCTCTCTCTCTCTCTCTCTCCTCCTTCTCGTAAGGAGTCCTGGGCAAATAGGTAGATTACCAATAGCATATTTGAAAGAAAAGGCTGTTACTGCTAATAATGTGTAAATTTCAAAAATAAAGTATCATTATCAATGTAATTGTCAATCTTTTCTGTCCCTCTGTCTCTATCTCTTTCTCTGTCTCTCTCTCTGTCTGTCTGTCTGTTTGTCTCTCTGTCTCTCTCTCTCTGTGTCTCTCTCTCTGTCTCTGTCTGTCTGTCTGTTTCTCTCTCTCTCTCTCTCTCTGCCTGTCTCTTTCTCTGTCTCTCTCTCTGTCTCTGTCTGTTTCTCTCTCTCTCTCTGTCTCTCTCTTTCTCTGTCTCTCTCTCTTTCTGTCTCTGTCTGTCTTTGTTTCTCTCTCTCTCTCTCTCTCCTCTCTCTCTCTCCTCTCTCTCTCTCTCTCTCTCTCTCTCCCTCTCTCTGTGGTAAGGAGTTGTAGGAAAATGTTTAGATTAGCAACTGCATGTTTGAAAAAAAAAAGGTTGTTATGCCTAATAACGTTTACGTTTTCAAACTAAAGTATCTTCGTCGTTGTCATTGTCAATTCTGTATCTGTCTCCGTCTCTCTCTATGTCTCTGTCTGTCTGCCTGTCTGTCTGTCTGTCTGTCTCTCTTATGTAAGAGATGCCTCATTTGTGTCAGTATGTATACACTCATGGAAAGTTTAACAACAGAACCAATAATAATGATGTTAGCCATTTCATGTGTTAACATCTAAAGAGGACCATTGAATTGAAATGTTGAGAAAATGAATGGGTGTTAGTTGTTTTTTTGTTTTTTTATTCGTGTGCCTACTTCTACTGCCGTTTCTACCACTACCACATTCACTTCACTTCACTTCACTTCGCTTCACTTCACTTCACTTCAGCTTGTTTGGGTCCGTTGTTGTTCCCCAGGTTAACTGTTGTTCTGGTCCATTGTTTGTCGAACTTTTCTAGATCGTCTCGCCATCTAGTTCTCTGGTGACCTCTGTTCCTTTTTTGGTTTCGAGGAATCCAGTGCGTTACTTTGGTGGTCCATCTGTTGTCAGATCTCCTAATGACATGACCAGCCCAGTTCCACTTTCGTTCACAAACTGTCTATTATGTCTTGGACCTTCGATTTTCCTCTTACCCATGCCGCCGTTTTCCGGTCCTTCCAGGTGATTCCCATCATGATCCGTTCGTGGGCCCTTTGCATGGTCAGACATACATACGTACGCACAAGCCTCTGGTTGATATGAAACAATTTCCTGTAAATGAAACGAGAGGGTGTAAGAGCAGCTATTGAAGAAAAAAGAGACTAGCCCCAGATAATCAACATGCCACACGATGACTTATTCGTGAAACAAGTTTCATCTTTATTTTTCATCCCAACAAAACGAAGTTAGATTGAAAATATACATGACAGGAAATTGGAGACAAACAAAACATAAAGAAAACTGTATTTCTGAGTTTTTGGAACATTGGGCAGACAGAAACAACACAGCGGCAAAAATGCATCAGACCCACTGAGCACATCCACCGTGGCGCTTAGTGCAAGCAATCACCAGGACGCGTTTGGCGGTCTGTTATCTTTGGATATCGACAACTGGTCTGTCTGGACTCTTGGCTGTTACGATAGTCGAGTGGTTAGAACACTGGGTTTGGCCATTGGGAGGTCTGTGTTT
>CM060305.1:42286319-42291319 GCA_030674185.1 Monoplex corrugatus | reverse complement strand
AAACAAAAACAAATAAACGAAATACTGCTTTGTGATACAATCACTCTTCATTGCAAATCTCCGTTTACGTGAGAAAGTGAAACAAAAGTAGAAAGGTTTAATCTTACTTTCAGTGTCTCGCTAGACAAAGGCACAAAATAAAACTCCGGACAATCTGTCTCTCTCTCTCTGTCTCTCTCTCTCTGTCTCTGTCTCTCTCTGTCTCTCTCTCTATCTTTCTCTCTCTGAATCTCTCTGCCTCTCTGTCTGTCTGTCTGTCTGTCTGTCTGTCTGTCTGTCTGTCTCTCTCTCTGTCTCTCTCTGTCTGGCTGTCTTGTCTGTCTGACTGTCTCCCTCTCTTTCTTTCTCTTTCTCATTCTTTCTCTCGCCCCTCTCTCTCTGTGTCTCTGTCTGTCTCTGTCTCTGTCTGTCTGTCTGTCTCTGTCTCTGTCAGTCTGTCTATCTGTCTGTCTGTTTGTCTGTCTGTCTCTCTCTCTCACCATCCCTCTCTCTCTCTCTCTCTCCTTCTCTCTCTCCATATACAAAGTCCTCATTACATATCTCCCGAAAAAATGCTGATTTTCGGCACGTTTTTTCTTTGTCTTCGAGACCTTGACCTTGGTGATCAACCTTTCAAATCAAATCTTCTTTTACTGCTCCTCTGGGGTCCATCGTTGCCCATAATTTGGCATAAAGATCTATCCATAAAGAGTTGAGAAACTTTCGTCCACACATTTTTTGTTACGGACAAAAAGATTCATATAAAGCGAGCGCGCATACACACACATACCACACACACACACACACACACACACACACACACACACACACACAACACACACACACACACACACACACACACACACACATAAACACCATACACACACACACACACATATAATATAAATATAATACCACACACACACACACACACACACACACACACACACACACAACACACACACACACACATACACACACACACACAATATATATATATATATATATATATATACCACACACACACAGGCACACACACACACACACACACATACACACACACACACACACACACATATATATATATATATATATATACCACACACACACAGGCACACACACACTCAACCCCACACACACACACACACACACACACACACACACACACACACACACACACACACACACACACACCACACACACACACACACACACGCAACAGCACATATCCCCTGGTCGATATGAAATAAACTCGGCTTTTTTTAAAAAGATATTGAAAAAGAAACTGGCGCACAGACAGAAAATACTAATGAATAATCATAGCAACGATGATAATAGTAGTGGTGAAAGCTGAATTGGTGATGGCGATTTTGGTGGCGAAAATGATGATCTTGTTTTTGAAGATAAATGTTATACTTGTTGTTGATAATGATGATGCTGATGCTGATATTGATAATGATGGTGATGATTATTATGATGATGGTGATGGTGGTGGTGATAATGATGATGATGATGCTAATGACGAATACGACGATAACGACGACGACGGCGACGATGATGATGATGACATAGGAGAAGAAGTAGAAAAAGAAGAAGAAGAACAAGAACAAGAAAAACAAAAAGAACAAGATGAATAAGAAGAAGAAGAAGAAGATAGAAGAAGATAGAAGAAGAAGAAGAAGAAGAAGAAGAAGAAGAAGAAGAAGAAGAAGAAGAAGAAGAAGAAGAAGAAGAAGAAGAAGAAGAAGAAGAAGAAGAAGAAGAAGAAGAAGAAGAAGAAGAAGAAGAAGAAGAAGAAGAAGAAAAGAACAAGAAGAAGAACAAGAACAAGAACAAGAAGAAGAACAAGAACAAGAACAAGAACAAGAACAAAAAAGAGAAGAACAAGAAGAAGAAGACAGAAGAACAAGAACAAGAACAACACAGCAACAAGGATGAACAGTTATAAGAAAAATATGGTTTAATGAGATGTTGTCCCAGCATGTCAACGAGATTTATGGCCCAAAATATGTGCAATATGACACTTTCTAGGCAAAGTGAAACTGAAATTGTAACTACGAAGTTATAGGAATTGGCCAAATGTCTAACGTCCAAAAGAACAGTTTCCTTTATTTTAGTTCCTTTTTTATTTTTATTTTTTCTGTTCATGTCGAATTCCCTCCTGACAACACCAATCCTGTGAATATTGATAGACACGAAACGCAAAAGAGTTAAATGTTTAGCAAGTGTCCTCCTACACAATGTTTGTTCTTACAGCTATATCACATGTCAGTCATCAAATTTGTTTTTATTTTATGGGAACTGAGATGCGCTGTTGAGTTGTATTTATTTCCTCAGGCACTGCCATTCTATTATTTTTGTTTTCAATGTTTAGTGTCTGAATTTATATCGTCCAGATACATTTTTGAGTGTTTATGTCTTCAGTAAAATGTTTATTCATGTGTTTGATTGGTGATTGCATTGGTTGGTTAGTTGTTAGTTTTTTGTTTTTGTTTTTCTTGGCTTTGTTAATTTGTGATTTATCTTGTTGTTTCGTTGTCTTTTATGACCATAGTCCAACGACGAACCATGTTTCCTGTTGTTTAATATCTGTTGAGAGACTACGATGCATCACAAATGCCAGGTCTATCGAATGTCCTTCCATCAATTATAGGGAAAAAAGACAACACAAAATTGCGTTGGAAGGTCTTGTTCCAGCTGCATCTTCGCAATTCTGTTTGTGTCTGGCTTATATATTTGCTTTGGTTCACAATTTTACATTGCAAGTGAAACACAACGTGAAAATGTACAATGCATGTACGATAACGAAGTAAGTGCACATCATCCACCATAAAGAAAAATACGAAATAGAGATAGGGGGAGCGGGAGAGAGAGGGGGGGAGAAAGAAAGAGAGAGGGAAACAGACAGACAGACAGACAGAGTGGAGAGAGAGAGAGAGAGAGAGAGAGAGAGAGAGAGAGAGAGAGAGAGAGAGAGAGAATATGACACACAAATGGACATAGAATGCAGAAACACACTCAGACAGCTACAAAGATACAGCAGATAGACAGATACACAAAATGGGCCAGCACAACTTGTAGGCGTCTGAGTGTTTCTGCTTTTGGATGCCATCTTCTGATATAATGTGCCCACAAGGAGTTGAGATTTGAAAAATAAAAAGCTGCTTGTAAGCAAGACTTTAAGATGGAAAGTGAACAGGACTCAAATTTGCTATCATGCAATAAAATGATACCACCACAACGATTGCGAAATAAAGATGAGCAACAAACAGATCGTTTATTGAAATTGCAGGCTCAGATTGAATTTCAGGATTTTCATTTTTCATTTACAGTTCTGACTGTCAGATCTGAGAGGAAATGGTATTTTGGTCGTTGATGCATCAGCTTCCATGGGATTGCATCAATCTGGGATGATATCCCATTAAAATTCTGGGCAAAACTTGACACACGAAGGAAGGAGAAAGCGTTCGAAAATCAAATGTTATATATTTGCATACAAATATGGAAACAAAAAGTATTCGTTTAATGAAGAGCAGCTCATGTGAGTCATGCACCATCCATAAAAAAAGACGTGTGGGGCTGGGGCTGGAGAGGGTGTATGTGTTTTGTGTTTGTGTGTGTGTGTGTGTGTGTGTGTGTGTGTGTGTGTGTGTGTGTGTGTCTGTCTGTCTGTGTGTGTGTTGTGTGTGTGTGTGTGTTTTGTGTGTGTGTTGTGTGTGTGTGTGTGTGTGTGTGTGTGTGTGTGTGTGTGTGTGTGTGTGTGTATGTGAAGGATTGGGGATGAAAGATAATTCTGACTCCATACACCACCAACTTTCAATCCACCATCAAACCATAAATCTTTCTCAGAGAATTGACCACGGAAATTCTTTTTGTCATCTGCTTCTTCAAAATCAATTGTTTTCTGATTGATGAAACGTTAACATATAAAAAGTCAACTGTTTTAGTGTTTAGTGTAAACTAGAAGAAAATCAACCAAAGTGCAGAAACACTTATTTAGTAATTCAGTGGGCTGCAAACACACTTGTGTCCAGATGGTGTCGGCTGAAGTCGTTTCATCTTGTGCCATACACAGAAGGTTCACCTTAACCATTTGACTACCGCACGCTGTCCACTAGTATCATGCATCGTCAACCATGCTAGCAAAGCTAAAACTTAGCCCTTTATGCCCTCACCCAATCCACCAGGTTCCTGCAGAGAGCTGGTGGATAGGGTGAGAGATTCAAAGGGTTAAGTACTTGCAGTTGGTGGATAGGGTGCAGGAGTCAAAGGGTTAAAAACACATTCAAGAAAAGTCATTCCTGTTGATGGAGTCGCATACGTAAAACTTCGCATGTTTTGATGTTTGATTCTTGATCCATGTTCCTGTCCATTTTTGTGTTTGAAATATACATGAAATGTACATGTACATGCATACTTATAGGGAGAAAATGCATGGCAAGCCTTTTTTTTTCTCTCATATGTCAAATGACAACCACATATCTCTCATCATCGATTCCGAGAATATAGTCAAGTTAAATTAAAAGAAAAGAAACAAAAGCAAAGAAAGAAAGATCGAAAAGACTGATGATAAGTCAACCAGTTACACTAAAGCCTCAATCGTGTCTTCCTGGATCAGTTTGCTGGGTTACTTTGGGCACGATGGAATTTGTGATTAAAGTTTGAAATGATAATTTCTGAAAGTCGGCATGTGAGTGCTTCTACTTGAATCTGTTTTACACATATCCTCAATCAGCATACTCTCGAAGCAAAAAAAGATACATTTGTTTCACCAGTACTGAAAACATTCCTATGTCATCATATCCATATTCATACAAATCTGTCAATATGAAATTATGATCCTATAACATCCAATCACGGAGACCATAACAAGGGTACATTGCACGATTCCTGATGGATGCAGACACACACGTGGACGCAGAATGGATCAATAGTTGCATCTCTTCGTACGCATTCTCTTCACAGCCATGATCAAGTATATAAAAATGCCTATCCGAAGCATGCAAGGGAGAAAGTTGGCA
>CM060305.1:42276319-42283819 GCA_030674185.1 Monoplex corrugatus | reverse complement strand
ACTGTACGAGAAAAAAGACGATGGGAATAAAAAGGAGACGAAGTTGAAACAGAAGAAAGAAAAGAAGAAGTAAAAAAAAAAGAATAAAAACAGAGGATAAAGAGGAGAAAAATGATTAAAAGATAGTGGAAGATGAAGAGAAAACGGAGACTCAAAAGAAAGAGGAGGACGAGGAGAAGAAGATCATGAAAAAAATAGAAGATGGCGATAATTACGATGATGACAACAATGATGATGATAATGATGATACAATGGGATGAAAACGGCAAGGTGGGCGGAGGGAGAGAAGAAGTAATTACAGGGACATTGCAAGAAAAAGAGGATGAGGTAAAGAAGGGCGACAAGAGAAGCAAGAGAAAAAGAAAAACAAAAAGATGATGGTGATAATTATGATGCTGACAACGGAAACAGCAAAGAGGAAGAAAATAGTATCAGAAAATTCTCTGATCTTGAATAATGAGATACTATCTCACATGATCAAATACATTTTTAACAAACCTTGTGCAGATGACTTCTCCCAGTGCAAAGTAAAACTGAAACTTAGCAGATATAAGAGAAGGCCAAAGGTTTAATTCATGATGACATTTTAAACGTTTTCTTGAATTCTATCCTGTAGACACCAGACCATTGGAAATCGATGGGCTCATGATGCAGAAAAGAATTATACTTAGTAAGAATCGTCATACACCTTTTGTTTTGCAGTTGCAACACTTTACAAATCATCAAAAATAATTCAGTGTTGTGGGAGTGGAGGTATTGTTGTTGATTTGTATTCAACATCATCATTCACAGTACTTCAGTTATCATTTTTGAATAATTATAGTCAATCGTAATTTTGGGGTCTTTCCGTTTTTTTGTTTTTTGTTTTTTGTTTTTGTTGCTTGTGTAAGGTTTGTTCGTTTGTTGTATTCGTTTATTCATTCGATTAGTTGGCTTACATGTTGGTTGTCTAGTTGATCATTTGGCTCGCCGGTTGGTGTTGTGTGTTTGTTCTATTTTCTCTACAAATTGTTTTGCTGGTTGTTGATAGAAGGATGTTTAGAAACGTCACGTGTCTGGACTCCTTAACTTTTATTTGACGTCTGTTGAGAAGCATTGTGATCAGTGCATTGTGATCAGTGCATTGTGATCAGTGCATTGTGATCAGTGCATTGTGAACTTCTAGACAGTAACACACCAGACAATATACAGCGCCTCTTGACTCGCACCACTGAGTGTTACTCGGACATTAAGAACTGGATGACGTTCAACAAACTTCAGCTTAATGACGACAAGACAGAAGCTATCCTCATTGGCACCCGTCAGAAACTTTCTCAGCTGCCTCCTCTTTCTCTCCCATTATGTAACACATCAGTCCCAATTTCTGATTCAGCTAAAAACCTTGGTGTCTGCATTGACTCTATCCTCTCCATGAACAACTTTGTTTCTCAAACTGCCAGATCTTGCTACTATCACCTCCATCGTATAAGCCTGATCAGGAAGTATCTCTCTGTCGAAACAACTGCAAAACTCGTTCTCTCCTTCATAATGTCTCGCATTGACTATTGCAATTCACTCCTGTCTGGTCTTCCTGCCTCCACCATTCACATCCTGCAGCGCATTCAAAACAATGCTGCACGCCTTGTACTAAATTAGAAAAAAGCTGACCACATATCTCCTCTCCTGGCACAACTTCACTGGCTCCCTGTATCAAAGCGCATACAGTACAAACTAGACACCATGTGCTACAAAAGCCTCAATAACGCAGCCCCCGATTAC
This sequence comes from Monoplex corrugatus, assembly GCA_030674185.1. Classification (NCBI taxonomy): domain Eukaryota; kingdom Metazoa; phylum Mollusca; class Gastropoda; order Littorinimorpha; family Ranellidae; genus Monoplex; species Monoplex corrugatus. The sequence continues at coordinate 42,282,061 of CM060305.1, read as the reverse complement.
CTGTCAAGCCTACTTGAGATCTATGTTCCCTCACGTACCCTCCGCTCTGCCTCCGATCCTCTGACTTTTCGCTTTCCACGCACTAAGCTCAATACCTATGGTCCACGAGCCTTCTCTGTTTCTGGTCCACTATCCTGGAACAAACTTCCCCTCTCTGTCGTCAGCAACCTACTTTTGTCTCCTTCAAGTCCGCTCTCAAAACTCACCTTTTCTCCTCTGCATAAAATCCTGACCTCACTCAATCTCCTCTGCAGGAGGGGAATCACATTGTAATATATAATTGTATATAATATGCTCTCTATAATTTTCCATTGCTTTTATTCTTTCTCCCCATTTTAGCTGTGTGTGCGCGCGCGCGCGCGCGCGCGTGTGTGTGTGTGTGTGTGTGTGTGTGTGTGTGCGTGCGTGCGTGTGTGTCTGTTTTAGCGCTTAGATTTGATTTTATCGAGATTTTGCGCTATACAAATAAAGTATTGTGTTGTTGTATTATATTGTATTGTTTTAAAGGATGCCCTATCTGCTATGGACATAAACAAAACTTCTGTTCTCCTTCTGTTGGACAACTCTGGAGGGTTCGACGTTTCCAATCATTCTTTCGTTATTCTTGGCTTGAAACGTAAATGGCTTCTGTTCTTTCTCCGTCTACGTCTACGGCCCCTAGTTCTGGAATTACCTTCCAAATGATATCAAACATTCTATTTCTGTTTGATTTTACAACTTTCACACCCCCACCCCCCACCCAAAGTTATTTTTCAGACAGTATTTTCATGCCCAGAACCTTTCTAATATTCTGTAGCTTGTGTCCATTCTGTGATTGCGAATAGGTCTGTGACTGTGAGTGTGCGTGAGAGAATGTGTTTCTATAAGCGTCAAGATTCATACGTCAGGCGCTATATGAAGACAAATTACATCATCATCATCTTCTTCTTCTTCTTCATCATCATCATCATCATCATCATCATCATCATCATCATCATCATCATCATCATCGTCATCATCATCGTCATTATAAGCGTTATGAAATTCAAAGATCATTTCCTAGAAATAAAGATCAATATGAAGTCATATAATGAAGATCATCCTGACTCCAAATAATATGTATTGATTTTATGATGGAGACGGTGGAAGGGTCATCGTAACCCCTATATGAGTTCTGCTCCCTTGCATGTTTTTGTTCATGACTTCTTCGTTTTTCTGTAGGGAAAACCAAAGACCCACGTTGATAATACATAATGTGCATTAACAGTCTAGACCTTCTTGCTAATTTCTTTTTCTTGCCTCCTGTATTTTTATTCTCTTCTACATTCTATGCTTTTTCGTTCTATATATTTTTTTCTACACATTCGTTCGATTTCCACTGTCTTCTTTGTTTTTCTGTGTATCATTTGTTGTTAATGTTTTTGCTGTTGTTGCTGATAATGTTGTAGTTTTTGTTGTTGTGTTATCGTTCTTATTGATTCACGTTTTCGTTCTTTGAGTATTTATAGTATTGAATATCGCTATCTAAAGAAATGCATCCTTAATTAAGGAGTTCAAATCTGGAAAAACCCAGCACGCAGGCATTATCTCCAGATTTAGGGCAGACAGGACCAACAACATAGATTCTCTCTCAGGCAGTAAGCTGTACCATCAGAATGACTGCAAAATGAAGAAGAGCAGCGAACAGACCTACTTTCAGACAGTTTTGGCTGAGATTGAATTTCGGAACTTCGATTTTTGTGTCTACAGCTCTGACTGAAGAAGCTCTGTGAGGAAATTGCTGTTGGGTTGTTAATGGATACGTCTTGTGGGGTGGGGGTGGGGGTTCTACTTTAGATGATTCTCCATTAAAATTCCTGGGAAAACCCGACGCACGAGATATCGATGGCGTGTCAACTTAAGCAAAGTCGGTGTTTGGAGGCAAGAAATAGATGTAGACGATGGAGTTTTAACATAAACACATTCGGTGTTTGTTTGTTTCCAAAACTAAATGTAAAAAAAGCATTTCCTATTTCAGGGGATTTCTCCTGAATCATGCAACAGACACTCCTTTCGTTGAAAATGGAAGAAAAAAGAAAAACAAACAAGAAATCAAAGTAACAAAACAGGGGTAAGAAGAGTGAAAGAGAATAGAACGTGGATTTTTTTTACACTGGCAACTTTTAATCCTCTGTGAAAATTTATACTATTCTGAAGATTAAAGTGATGGAATTTATCTCAAATGTTATAATAAGAGTTAAAAACTGTCTGCGTTGATGAAACATTTACAGTATAAAAAAAATCTGAGAAAAAATCTTACTTCTGTGAGTCAGGATGGAATATTAAACACGCTGCAATGTAAAATTGTTTTTTGATTCAGAACATATCACCAGACAGCGTAGTCTATAGTCATTTCATCTGTGTCATGTACAAAAACAGTTCATATCTCAAACACAACACAGCAAAATTTATTCTGCTTAAAGACAGAGAAGCAGAACTTAACTCTAAACAGGGGAAAGTTGCCATGGCTTAAGCATCCAATATAATGTGTTTTTTTTATATACGTAAGAGACTTGATCGATTCTCTCAAACTTTGAAGTCCCTAGCGGCTTCCAGCACACATAAACAGAAAGATGTGACTGAGTAAAAGAAAATGATCGAGTATGAAGTTGCAATAAGGGAGAAAAAGAGAGAGAGAGACAGAGACAGAGACAGAGAGAGAGGAGGGGGAGATAGACAGGAGGAGAGGGAAGGAGAGAGAGATAGAGATTAGAGAGAGAGATGAGAGGAGAGTGACTGAAAGAGAGAGAGAGAGGTAGAGAGAGAGGGGGAGAGAAAGAGAGAGAGATAAAAAGAGAGAGGTAGAGAAAGAAAGAAAGAAAGAGGAAAAGGGAGAGAAAGAAAAAAAAGGAAAACAGACAGAAGAAAAGGCAGAGAGAGAGAGGGAGAGAGGGAGGGAGAGAGGGAGAGAGAGAGAGAGAGGGGGGGTTGCTTTGATGATTTACTTTGAAGGTTTATGAGTTTTCCGCCGAAATGTTCGTTAACATTTACATTCTTGTACTGTAGTCTTTCCCCAGTTTGCTTTCCATCCTCTTTCTTAAATCATCATAAACCTTATCAGTGTTCACCACTGCCTTCATCATCATCATCACCATCATCATCACCATCGATATGCATGCATCAAAATCAGCAAACTGTTGCTATCATCATCATTATCACTTGTCAAATCGTCGACATCATCATTGTCGTCGTCGTCATCGTCGTCGTCATCATCATCATCATCATCAATCATTGATCATCAACAGCAGAAAGTGTAATACCAATTTTCTCTACAAATGTGTGTGTGTGTGTGTGTGTGTGTGTGTGTGTGTGTGTGTGTGTGTGTGTGTGTGTGTGTGTGTGTGTGTGTGTGTGTGTGTGTGTGTGTGTCTGCATGCATGTGTGGACGGTACATGTCAAACTGACACTGATATATTCAGTGTAGGCGTCTGCCAGATAAGAGATATCAGACTGGGTGGAGAGCCTTCGAAATTGTCCAAGGCCGAAAGATAAAATCCATCTGGAAACTCTGTGGCCTTCTGGTGCTGAATATGAAAGGGAGTACACCTGGATGTGCTGGAAATCCAGAAGGAACAGTATGAAGGTACACATCACTAAAGGTATACATTGCTGCAGGTACACGTTACTAAAGGTACACATTACTGAAAGTACACATCACTGAAGGTACACATTACTGAAAGTACACATTACTGAAGGTACACATTACTAAAGGTTCACATTACTAAAGGTACACATCACTGAAGGTACACATTTCTGAAAGTACACATTACTGAAGGTACACATCAGTGAAGGTACACATTATTCAAAGGATACATTACTAAAGGTGCACATCAGTGAAGGTACACATTACTGAAAGTACATATTACTAAAATTACACATTACTGAAGATACACAACACATTACTGAAGGTACACACTACTGAAGGTGCACATTACTAAAGGTGCACATCACTGAAGGTACACATTACTGAAGGTGCACATTACTGAAGGTACACACTACTGAAGGTACACATTACTGAAGGTACACATTACTGAAGGTACACGTTACTGAAGGTACACATTACTGAAGGTGTACATTACTAAAGGTACACATTACTGAAAGTACTCATCACTGAAGGTACACGTCACTGAAAAGTACACACTACTGAAGGTACACATTACTGGAGGTACACATTACTGAAGGTGTACATTACTAAAGGTGCACATCACTGAAGGTACACATTACTGAAAGTACATATTACTAAAGTTACACATTACTGAAGGTACACAATACATTACTGAAGGTACACACTACTAAAGGTGTACATTACTAAAGGTGCACATTACTGAAGGTACACATTACTGAAGGTACACGTTACTGAAGGTATACATTACTGAAGGTACACATTATTGAAGATACACATTACTGAAGGTACACATTACTGAAGGTACACATTACTGAAGGTACACATTACTGAAGGTATACATTACTGAAGGTACACATTACTGAAGGTGCACATCACTGAAGGTACACGTTACTGAAGGTAAACGTTACTGAAGGTACACATTACTGAAGGTGCACATTACTGAAAGTACTCATCACTGAAGGTACACATCACTGAAAAGTACACACTACTGAAGGTACACATTACTGGAGGTACACATTACTGAAGGTACACATTACAAAAGGTACACGTTACTGAAGGTACACATGAGTGAAGGTACACATGAGTGAAGGTACACATTACTGAAAGTACACATGAGTGAAGGTACACATTACTGAGGGTACACATGAGTGAAGGTACACATTACTGAAGGTACACATGAGTGAAGGTACACATGAGTGAAGGTACACATGAGTGAAGGTACACATGATTGAAGGTACACATTACTGAAGGTTAACACACATTACTGAAGGTAAACATCAGTAAAAGTAAACACATTACTGAAGGTAAACATCAGTGAAGGTGCATGTTACAGAAGGTACACATCACTGAAGATACACACTACTGAAGGTACACATCAGTGAAGGTACACATTACTGAAGGTACACATTATTGAAAGTACACATTACTAAAAGTGCACATCAGTGAAGGTACACACTACTGAAGGTGCACATTACTAAAGGTGCACATGACTGAAGGTACACATTACTGAAAGTACACATTACTAAAGGTGCCATCAATACCAACTGAGACACAGACTGAAACACATTACTGAAAGTACACATGACTAAAGGTACACGTACACATCAGTGAAGGTACACATTACTGAAGGTACACATGACTGAAGGTACACATTACTGAAGGTACACATTACTTAAGGTAAACATCAGTAAAAGTACACACTACTGAAGGTACACATCAGTGAAGATACACGTTACAGACACAGACACACACAGACACACAGACACAGGCACACACATACAGAGAGACAGACAGACAGGCAGACAGACACACACACACACACACACACGCATAGACACAACACACACACACACACACACACACGCCACACACACACACACACACACATACACACACACACACACACACATACACACACACACACAACACACACACACACACACACACACACACACACACACACATACACATCAAGGCAGACTTGCAAACATCAAGACACACACAAACATCAGAGACACAACATCAACACACAAACACACAAAGAGATACTGATAGCGAGTCCACTCCAAAACAGAAAACGTGTGTGTAAGACTCGTGGC
>CM060305.1:42266319-42271319 GCA_030674185.1 Monoplex corrugatus | reverse complement strand
TCCAAATGATGTATGGAATGTTAGGTTTCTGTAAGGAGTTGACCTGTGATGTCAGGACTCTCGTCTAGCAATGAATTCTCACAAAAATAGACAAGTAAAAACTTTCCTCTTTGATTTAACAAAAATATACAAAAAAATAAATAAATGAATATGTAAGTAGATAAATAAATAAAGAAATGTATACAGAAGAAAAGCTATTCACACCATTTAGATCAGAACTTTTCCATAAGGATAAAGTTCCCATGATCTCAGAAAAAATTAATATACCCACAATATGAATGATCACATGTCAAAGTCACCATATCAGAACGCACAAGTACCAACAAGACAATCAAAATCACCACTACAACACAAATATCTGTTCTTCAGGTCTTGTTTTCAATATTATAAATGCTTCGATCTCTATCGTCCTTTATTTTTTTATAAACACCTCCAAAAGTCAATATCTTCTTCTTTATAGACACATATTACAGACTGAGTAATCTTAAATAAAAATGTTTACACTACAAACCAGTAACAGCAAACTGTGCCATTACTGCCTAATATATCCATGATTCGTGAACAGTGTAGTACTAAACAGTGCCACACTGGCAGGCCAGGAATATGTCCTGCCTTCTCAAAATTATTTAGCTTTCTGCTTTTACAATTCAAAATTGCAATTCACCAAAACACTTTTGAACACAGTCTCTTCTCCAAAGAAAGGTCACTCAGCTTTAAACAAAGTGGGTGATCTCCCTTTGGATCATGATATTTACACCACATCTTTCAAATATCCAAAATCACCACACATAAAAGCATAGGCACAACAAAAAGCAATCGCTTGTTCCTGATAAGGTGACAGTGTGAAAACTGCCAGTTTTTGGGGTAATTTCAACCACGTACTGCCAACGAGTATCACCATGTTTATTGAATTGTATTGCATTTGTTAGGGTGAACTTCTCTGTGGAACTGACTGAACACCGAAAGAAATGCCAAAAGGACAAATTGCAACCCAAATCACAACTGTACCCAGTCGGATAGACTTTCACGTTGGTCTGAGACTTTTCGCAGTTCGTTAGAGTGCAACCTATGTCCTAGTTTGTGAGAATGGGTCACATAAATTGGACAGTTCCCCTCCTGCGACCCTTGCTAATGACACGCTGTGGCAGACAGACCAACCGAAAGACAAATAGATAGACCGACAGACCGACAGACCGACAGACCGACAGACATACATACATGCAGACAGATACACACATAGATGAACTGACCTACATGCATCAAGACAGACACAAAGACATGTAACACACACACATGAGGACAGAGAGAGACATTTCGTGCAGAAAGAGAGAAGAGAGAGAGAGAGAGAGAGAGAGAGAGAGAGAGAGATACACACATACAGGCAGGCAGGGAGACAGACAGACAGACAGGCAGACAGACGGACAGACAGACTGCAGTCAGCAATGTATTGACACTGTGACAAGATTCGATAGGGATGCCAGACTGTAGCAGACGACATGAACCTCACAATCTCTGGCAACGTACCCTCAATCCCGTCTTTCCTCTCTCCTTCCCCTTCTTTCCCACTCTGCCATCCGTCCTTCCTTCCCCCCATCTCTCTGCCAGCCAGCACGAGCGGCGAGGCCAGCCTCCGTGTGCAGTGCGCCACACACACACACACACACACACAAAACACAGGCCACTCTTCTTTCACACACAAATACACACGCACACACGCCACTCTCTCTCTCTTTTCTCTGTTTCCACCCGTCAACGCTGCCTTGCCTGTATGCATTGTGATAGTGCAGTCAGGGCACTGACTCGTCACACTACTGTAAGAATCTATAGAGTGAAAACACTACAGCCTAATGACTGCATAGCGCAATCAGCGCAATAGTAGCGTCGTACCGTTTCCTGTGGCTTCCTCATAAACTGGCATCAGAGTGGAGGGCTCTCATTTGATGTCATTAGCGTGTCGGATTTATCATTCATTCATTTAGCTTGTCTTTTTGCTGGAGGTCTTTGATTCGGGATTGAATACTCTACTTTTTGTGTGTGTATTCTTCGGCTGTAAGCTGCACTTTAGCCTAATATGCATGACAAGGACAGTGGTTGTTGTTTGTTTTAGCTCTTCGATTCTCGGTTAATTCCCCAATAAAAGACATTGACAAGGTCATCTGCTTGGTTTTACAGTCTTCTTTTTATTGTGCAAAGGTAAAGTAAGGATTTGTTATTGAATCATCGTTCTAGGGTCTTTTGTTTTTTTCTTTTCGTTGTTTTTTTTCTTTGTTTTCCTTTTTTTACGTTAACATGTACGAATTTGAATTGGTGGCTATAACACTAAGTTTTGTTGGTGCCGATTCGCATGGCATTTTTGGTCTTGTGCACTCGTTTACTGATGAATTCATTACTCATGCTGAAATCCTGAACTGGACATCTCTGGATTTTAAGGAAGCCAAACAAATATTTCTTTGCCGGAGTTCTAAATCTCTGCATCCTTCTGTAGTGCTTGTGATGGTATGGCGCACCATGTGAAGTTCTTATATATGACAAAAAAGATGTTATAGTATAGTTCTCAGTTGTGTTACGCTACAGACAAACAACTGACTCTGAAATGTGTAAAGTCTCCAGTTCCACAATTTAAAGGTTGATAATTGAGCCTGTGTGAGTAGTCATTGTTTGGACAGGTACAGCAGTACCATCTGATTCAAGTACCAGGCGTTTTCACTGCTGGACATCCTGAGGCCAACTTTCTAACCAAAGTTTTAGAAACAACCCACTTTTCAGACAGGCGGATCAGCCCGAAACTGTCCAGGACTTTGTGCGGTGTTGTGCCATAGAGAAAAACAAAACAAAACCAGAGCGGTCAGTGGAGTGCCGTGGTCATCACGGCCAGTGAATGTCCGTACGAGGCAGCGTCCAGTCGCCGGTGGGGGTCATGAGTGTGCTGTGGCAGAGGCTGTACCGAAAGTGGAAGGAGTCCCAGTGTGAGACAGCCCGTAAAAAGGCGGGTCTGGCTGCCGTCAGCTTCTTCGGTAGACTCAACAACAAGAAGAGACGATGGTAAGACTGCAAAAAATGGATGAGTGGATGGATGGATGCACGATGGATGCACGATGGATGCACGGATGAATGGATGGATGGATGCATGTATGCATGAATGCATAAATGCATGAATGGATGGATGCGTGGATGGATGGATGGATGGCTACATGATTGATCAATGAATGGATGGTGAATGGTCAGATGGATCAATGATCGGATGGATGGACGTTTGGATGGATGCATGCATAGTCATATAAGAAAGATGGGCGAATGGTCAGATGCAAAGATGGATAGATGGATGGATGGTCAAATGGATACATAGGTTATCTGGTCAGATGGATGGGCAGATGAACAGTTAGATCAAATGATCGAATAGATGGTTCGGTATGAATATGGATGAGACTGGGTAAACGGCTGAGTATGGGTTCACGAATGAATGGATGAGTAGGTAGATAGAGGGCTTTGGTGATGAACAGGTGGGTGGACAAGTAACATCACTTACCTCAGAAAACTCAACAATAAAAGAAAGACTCGCCCTTACTTACTTAATCATACGAACACTGTATATAAACAAAGTTGGCGAAATGTATAGGCAGATGTTATTTTTATCCACCTTTTCCTTGATATGGTGATATTTTGTTACTGGAAAAAAAATCCCAACGTGTTCTTCAAGCTGTTATAATCAAACTAATCCAACTAAATGATAACATGGTCAAGCCATTCGTACAAAGTGCTTCTTCATACAAATATTTCGTGAAAAAAAAAACAGCTTCTGTATTTCTCAGGGGCACTTAATTTCGAAAAAGTAGCAAATTAAAAACCCAAGCTTGGTATGAAGCGAGGACAATAACAGTTTCTCACAACAATGAAAATACAATGTAATATTGTCAAAATTCTGAACAAAAGCCAATCACACGTTTTCCGCAAAACCTGTTGATTTTAGGTAATTTTTCGTCCGTGGTATCATGACTTCCAGATGTATGAACGGTCCTCACCTTTATCAAAACTTGACAAAGAATCATCCATACACAGCTGAGAAATCTGGCTAAAAGAGTCTCTCTGTCTCTGCTCTGTCTCTGTCTTGTCTGTCTCTCTCTCTCTCTTCCCCCCCTCTCTCTCTCCCTCTCTCTCTTTTCCTCATTCTCTCTCTCTCCCTCTCTCTCTCCCTCTCTCTCTCCCTCTCTCTCTCTCTTCATCTCTCTCTCTCTCATACACACACACACACACACAACACACACACACACACACCACAACACAACACACACACATACACACACATATACACACACACACATACACACACACACACACACACACACACACACACACACACACACACACACACACACACACACACACACACACACACACACACACACACACACACACACACGTACTCACACGCAAACACTCCTCTTGTCGATATAAAACAGTCTCCCTTTTCTTTGTTTCGAGGGAGATTGAAAAAAAAAAAAGATTAATAGTTACCATCTCGGAACGATAGAATAAACAACATTACCTACAACAGCGTTGAATGTCTGTGATGTGTTCTGTACGTCATTCATTTGTTCTCATGAGTAAGGATGAATAATCGAAAGACACACTGCAACAGAGTAATTCAAAGGAAAGCAATTTAAAAGCCACCACCAAGCGTCCGCAGATAATGTTTTAAATTAATCTCGTTGTCCCTCGGCTCATGCTTTCCCGTTCCCTGCTATGTGCAGCTAAAAAACAACTTGTTTGCTATTCGAGAATGAAACATCAATGGTGGAAACAGCCATGTTTATAAACTAATTACTGACTACCATTGAAAACCACTTGCGCAGTTTTCAGAAACACTCAGATCTGCGCATTTGTCCTTCATCCTTTCATGGACTTTCTATTCACCACCACCTCCGCACATACACACACGCAAACACACACACACACACGCATGCACACACACGCACACACACACCACGCACACACACATACAC
>CM060305.1:42236319-42241319 GCA_030674185.1 Monoplex corrugatus | reverse complement strand
GGATTACTTTGTGAAGACCCCTTTTCCACATTGGAATGAACAGTGAGAGAGAACGTAACGAATATCAATGATGATATACCCACTGAAAAAAATATTGAATAAAACAAAACAGTAACGCCTTTTCCAGCTACAAAAAAATCTGGCTTCAGAACAACTCTTCTTTGTGTATCAGCAGACACCTTCATCTGAGCTGAGAGCTTGCTAGGAATACTATAAGATGTCATTCGAGGTTCATCAGTTGTGATCATGTTACACAAGTGTTTGGGACCATCTAGCCCACACAATGAGAATACGTTCATTGAACATTCAAAACCACGGTTTTGCTTGTTTTTCGTTTGTTTGTTTGTTTGCTTGTATGATTTTTCTGTTAATAGCTTGAGTTTCCATCTTGCAACTATTTTAACAGTGAAAAATCGTATCACAGAATCTGTTCACTTGTCCCAAATAGCACTTTAGTGTCTCATTTATTTCTTGGACAGAAACACGAGGATCATTTTCTACCAGTCCTTTCACCAAAAGCAGTTTGTTCGTTCCTAACTTCATAGGTAGCCCTAGCTTAAAGATTTCTTCAAAGTTAGTGCGCTGTGCTTTTCAATGCTCCATCCGTCTGCAGACTGCTCTTAAAGACACATATATGTTCCCATGAGATCCTTCCAAACCAGCATGAATTTTCATTTGTTCATGGTTCATCCTCTATCTGGTAAAGATGTAGAATCGAATTTGCTCTTTTGTCTGACCCACTTTTATAAGGCTCAGCTGTTTGTGTCGATTTATTGATGACATGGAAATTCACATCACTGATGACGACATTTTCAAATTCTGCATGTTAAAGGAGCAGTGGCTGAATTTTAGCGTGATGTGTATTTTATATATATATATATATATATATATATACAGACCACAAAAACAGGACAGACAGTAGTCTGTGCCACCCTTTCAGATATACAAGAAGACGCATCATTTTTTTCCCAGCAGTGATTTCTCTCTCCACGTGCCCATTTCTTCGTCCCACCCCCTTCCTGTCCTTCCCCTCCCGGTGCGTTTGTTATTGTACTCTTGAGTTTTTGTCACTGTGGGTAAATGTTTCAGTGAATGGTGAGAGTGTGCTTTTTGATTTGCTTTGTATATCAAGACCTGGTGCCTTATGTGACCCGTTTTCACGAAATGAGTCCGAACTCGCAGGCAGCGAAAAGCGTAGAGGCCCGGAAAAGGTGTGATGGGTCGATTTTATCAATTTTTACTTTTCGTCAAAAATGGATGTACACGCACTCAGCACTTTATAATTCAATCCGAAAATGTATTTAAAATGCGTTTTAACCAGATAACGGCATGCTTTTTGTGTCAGAAAAAGGGATATATAAACTTAAATAACAAGACAATTACAGTATATTTTCACACCAATTTTTGTGTGTTATTGTTTGTAGCATGATGTGTTTTACCTTGGTACAAAATTTGGTAAAGATTGGTAAAGTACAAATACCTGTTGCTAAGGTAAAACTTCACTGAAGTGGTGAAAATGTTAAAACTTGATTTTCTCAAAATGGCTGTTTGCTATGTTACACACTTCAAACACCCAGAACTTCCTTATTTTTAGGAGTAGAATAATAAATTTCATATGAAAAGAAAGTTAATAATCAGGACATTTTGAAAATCAAAATGTCCTAAAATCTGTTATTTTCACCTTAGGACTCATTTTGTTAAAACGAGTCACTTATTATTATTATCATTATTATCTTTATCATTATTATTATTATTATCATTATTATCATTATTATTATCATTATTATTATCATACTTACTATCATTATTATTAGTGTTGTTGTTGCTATTATTAGTGTTATTATTATTAATGTTGTTGTTGTTGTAGTTATCATTACATAATGGTGTCCCTCATATTATTATTATAAAGATTATAGAACATATGCCACTCTTTTTCGTAATTTTCCATTGAACTTCTCAGACATAAATTTAGAATTCTATAAGCTTATTACATTAAGAATCTTAGGAGATGACCTGGCCAGAACACATTGCATTTTTGTTGTTGTTATAACACCACATTGTTTACAATATTATAAGTTTTCGATATTAAAAAAGCCAAAACGTGCTCTGATGACCAAAACACAATCATTGTAACTGACTTTTCATTTTTATCAAATGCTCTTAACGCCTATCAAACTTTTCCCACGAACGTGAAGAAACAGTTCAGGGAAGGAGAGAGTGTCGATAGGGGGGTGGGAGAGAGGAAAGAAGTGGGGGGAGAAGGGGGGAAGAAGGAAACTGGGAGGAAAGGAATGAAGTGATGCGAAAATGAGATCGCATCCATCAGCCTACGGCTTTTTCTTTTTCTTTTTTCTGTTTTCTTTCTTTCTTTCTTTCTTTTTTTTTTTCTTTCTTTCTTTCTTTCTTTCTTTTTTTTCTTTCTTTCTTTCTTTCTTTCTTTTCTTTCTTTCTTTCTTTCTTTCTTTCTTTCTTTCTTTTTTTTCTATCGATCCTCCTTTTCACAAGAATAAGAGCAAGATTGTTAGTTTAGATCGATCCTGTTGAGTTGTGTGTGTGTGTGTGTGTGTGTGTGTGTGTGTGTGTGTGTGTGTTTTGTATTATATATATATATCATTATATATATATATATATATATATGTGTGTGTGTGTGTGTGTGTGTGTGTGTGTGTGTGTGTGTGTGTGTGTGTGTGTGTGTGCAAGGAACGGGGGATGGGATGCATGTAAGTTCGTGTGTGAGGAGATTGTACGGGTGGCCGGGAATAACGCATGCATGCGTGTTGGTATGCGCAGACCAAAATGCCTAAGGAATGATTTTTTTTATAGATTGTTTATGGGCAAATTTCGTTTTACCAAAAGTGCATTGGACACACATGGCAGACATGAAGAGGGCAGGCCGTTCATGGGGACAACTGGAGTGATGGTTTAGGACCGTGATGGCTAGAAACCTATGTCCTAGGCAGGGTTAACAGGCGTACATGAGATGGTGACAAAAAGCATATACAAAAAGTCCATTTATTCTGGATATTACAAACAGTTGAGATCTGATTTGTATGCTCCACAATTTTAGTCACAGTGACCTGAAATATATGTTACGCATTATCAAATAGTTCTGTGCTTTATTTGTGACTGTGTATGTATGTTAAGATTTATACATTCATCTTAATAGTGAAGATTAGAGTTTGTTGAAGAAGGATTATTTACACTCGGACAGTTTCACCCAAATTTGCCACAAGTTATCTGGCAGAGAACGTAAATCTGCTTAAAACTCTATGCGTCGGCAAGGTCTTGAAGTAAAGGGGGAGGCGTGGAAAACGGTACCTATGGAATATTCATCATCATCATCATCATCATCATCATTCATCGTCATCATCATCATCATCATCATCATCATCATCATCATGTGCCCTGCCGCATGGCGTTGGCGATCATGGCCCTCCACATGATTCTATCCCTTCGCTTCAAGCACACCTCCACCCTCTCTGTCCTCAGCCATTCTGCAAGTCCGTCCAATATTTTCTCCCTGGGTCTACCTGGTGTTCTCCTTCTCTCCAGCTTTTCTGTTGTGACCAGGTGTTCTAATTCCCCTTTCCTCATAAAATGTCCTGTAAATGTTGCTTGTCTTTTCCTTATCCTTATTAATTGTCTTCTTGTGTCTGCCTCCTTCAAGACAGTCTCATTTGTTGTTTTTTTTGCTGTCCATGGAACTTTCAACATTCTTCTTAGAAGCAACATTTCACTTGCCTCAATTTTATTCTGACTTCGCGTGTTGCAAATCGGTATTGAACCCCAGGTCTCCTTTGTTAACGAGTCGTGGTGTGTGCGATTCACACGTGCACCACAGTTTGTGGCCCATTAGCTCGTAAGAGGCATCGATACTCAACATGATTAAAGAAACACTCAACAAGTGTCCAATATGATTTCAAGGTAATAAACTGGCAAATGACGAGCAAAATCAACTTAAACGAGCAACAGAAGAAGAGACCTTACATGTTCAATGATTCTGGCAGGTTGATTGGTTCTTTTGGCAAAGCTGTTGTCGTGATGGTGTCTTGAGAGTTCAAATTCTGATTGCAGAATAAAAATGAATTGTTCGCTGCCCATCTTTAATACTCCATCCATTCTGTTAGTGTCAAGTTAGTGTTTCGTACATCTCTTCCCTCCCCCATCTCCCACTCCCATTTCAGGACTTTGTCGTCGCATAGGGTTTTGCACAGACTCGATGATTCTGCCAGTAATTGCATGCAGATTTACACGGAGCTCGTATGGAATTGCTGAGTGCGATTATCCCGCAAGAGCAAACTCCGAACTCCAGACTCTTGTAACGAATCTAAATTGTTTGATTATGTGTATTCCTCTCTCTCTCTCTCTCTCTCTCTCTCTCTTCTCTCTCTCTCTCTCCCTCTCTCTCTTCTTCTCTCTCTTTCTCTCTCTGTCTCTGTCTCTCTCTCTCTGTCCGTCTGCCTGGCTGTCTGTCTGTCTGTCCTGTCTGTCTGTCTGTCTGTCTGTCTCTCTCTCTCTCTCTCTCTCTCTCTCTCTCTCTCTCCTCCCCTCTGTCTCTCTCTGTTGTATCAGAGATAAACGAAAACGGACGATAATCAGAATAACTTGATCATTTTGAGTTTGTTGTTGTTGTTCCTGTTGCTGTTGCTGTTGTTGCTGTTGCTGCTGCCTCAGATGCCATTGCTGATGTTGTTCTAATGCGGAAGTGGTGGTGGTAATGGTGATAGTGGTGATCGTGATATGAGGTGGGTGTGATGAAGGGTTCGATTCCTTTCCTTCTTAGCTCCTGACAGACGGTGTTGACCTTGGAGAAGATTTTGTCACTGTCTTGTTTTGTCGCATTTTGTTTCGTTGTTGGGGTGTTTTTTGCCGGGATGAAGAAGATCTGGAGTATTCACAGAAAGCGAGTAATGGGCTGATGATGGGTGGATTAGATAAAAACAAACAAACAAACACACAAACAAACAAAAACACTAGCAAGCAAGCAGACAAACAAACAA
>CM060305.1:42221319-42223819 GCA_030674185.1 Monoplex corrugatus | reverse complement strand
CAGCAACAAAGCTGCAGTTCCAAATATGTAATCATATACCCGGATGGCTCAGTTACCAATAAAAATCTAGATGAGGCTTCACCGTCAAACAGAATGGAAACACCATACATGAAGAAAACGCCACATATGATATCACAACCTTCAGTCTAACGTTGGGAATTGAGGCAGTCACACATGCGCTTCAGTGATTAACTTCACTGGATGATGACATGAAAGAAAATCAAGCTTTCATCCTGGCTGACTCGATGAATCTACTTCAAACGTGCAAAATGGAATAGGAACCCTAGGCTAGAACAAAGCAATAATAAGTATCGACCTACATGATCCCACGTGTATCTACTGCCCCGGACATGCTGGGTATTAAAGGAAATGAACGTGCCAATAAACTTGTACGCAAAGCCACTACAATAAAAAAAAAAAATCTGCAGCTTGGAAAGTCTGAAGTCCTAAGACGCTTAAAATCGTATCTTCACGAGCAAATTGTGAGTCATAATACCAATGATTGTTTTACTCAAAAGAGAAAAAAAAAAGAATAGATAGAACAAGCGGCCGAAAATCCACTGCGAAAGAAAAAACAAGAGCTGTCATCAATCAGACTAGCATTGGTACCATCTCAAAAAACAAACAAAACAAAACAAAACAAAACAAAACAAGAGCTACCATTAATCAGACTAGCATTGGTACCATCTCAAAAATAACATCGTGGAGTGGAAATTGTTTGGGCTTTTCCTGAAACAGAGATGAAGGACAAGTGAAGAAATGGAAAAGACAACTGGGGAATGGGGAAGGTTGTCACATTGTTTGTGTGTGTGCTTGTTGTCTGTTTGTAGAATGTTGTCTTTATGGCTTTAAGTTTGTCAAGATACTTGTCTGCATTTTGTTTTGTATTATTTTCGTTCGTGTCTATGTTGGTTGTGTGTGTGTGTGTGTGTGTGTGTGTGTGTGTGTGTGTGTGTGTGTGTGTGTGTGTGTGTGTGTGTGTGTGTGTGTGTGTGTGTGTGTGTGTGTGTGTGTATGTGTACGTGTACGTGTACGTGTATATGTATGTTTCCTATTTTTGTTCTCTGTTTCTGTTCTGATTTTTAGTTTTGTTTCGCCTACGTTTGTTTTGTTTTGCCCTTCCTGTTTTCTTGTCGTTGTTGTTGTTATTGTTGTGTTGTGTTGTGGTCTGTTTACTTGCATGATTTATTGCATTGTTATGGGCCATCGTGCTGTGTGGATGTTATTGAATGTGTATGATGACTGTGTATTTTTTCCCTTCGAAAGAGGACGACAAACTGGAAGGGCTATGATAAAGGAGAGATTACTTTCATCACGTTTATAGGCAGCGGAGGCTGTCTAGTATTGATTAGGGGTCTTTCTGTGATATGAGACAAGTTTATATTCAGTGGCTAGTTGTGTTTTGATTCAGTCCTTGTATATGTTATACTTGTATTTCCTTCCCAGTTATTTATTTATTTATGTATTTATTTATTATTTATTTATCTATTCATTTATTTATTCATTTATCTATCTATCTATCTATCTACCTATCTATCCATCTATCTATTTACCTATCTATCTATTTATCTATCTATCTATTTACCTATCTATCTATCTATCTATTTATCTATTCATTCATTCGTTCGTTCATTCATTCATTCATTCAGTTAGTTAGTTAATAATAATAATAATAATAAGAGACCATTTATAAGCGCACATCTCTGCCTACGGCGGAGCTTATGACGCTTTACAATCATTCACTCACAATATTTCAATCTCTCGGACCTCACGTACATACACTAAATACACAATACAAAGTAATAGAATAAATCCATAAAAATACTACATACGCTACAATCATACACGGATTCTCACGCAAGTCCAAATGCACCCCACAACCCCCACGGCTATACCCCAAAGTACTGTGAGGCACATTGGGCTCTATAATCACCCACCCCCACCCCCACCTACCTACTATAACATACATACACACTAACACACCTTTTCTACTATTAGGCTGGGGGGAAATGAGGTTGAACTTACTGATAATATTTTTGAAAGAGGTGAGTTTTTAGAGCTGTTTTGAAAGAAGAAGTCGATTTTAGGTGTCGGATTTCAAAGGGAAGAGAGTTCCAGATAGTGGGGGCTGCGAAGGAGAAAGAGCGATGTCCAAATGTTTTTGTGCGCACGCGTGGAACACGGAGCAATCTGGTATCAGCAATGGAGCGGAGATTTCTAGAAGGAGTGTACACAGAGAGAAGATCAGCCAGGTAGCGAGGAGAGAGATCAGAGAAAAAAGAGTGGCATAGTGAGGCAAGCTTATAGTCAATGCGAGCTTGAACAGGCAACCAGTGAAGGGATTTGAGAATAGGTGTGACGTGATCATGCTTGCGGGAACGAGAAACAAGTTTAGCGGCAGAGTTTTGTACTTTTTGAAGTTTGTCTAATTGATTTTGAGGACAGCCAGAAAAGAGGGAGTTACAGTAGTCTAATTTGGAGAGAACAAAGGCAGAAAGAA
>CM060305.1:42213819-42216319 GCA_030674185.1 Monoplex corrugatus | reverse complement strand
TGTCTCTGTCTCTCTCTGTCTGTCTCTCTCTCTCTCTGTCTCTGTCTCTCTCTCTGTCTCTCTGTCTCTCTGTCTCTCTCTCCTCTCACTCCCTCCCTAACTCCCACGTCTCTCCACTGTCTCTTATTCTGTCTCTGTGGTTCAGTCTGGGTCACCATTGTGCTTGGCCGTATGCCAGCACCGGTTCATTTCAGTCTCTTTGATGTTTGGCTGTGGAGAAACTGCCAGAGATGGCAAAGGGTTGCCTACGTTGGTGTGTGTGTGGTGTGTGTGTGTGTGTGTGTGTGTGTGTGTGTGTGTGTGTGTGTGTGTGTGTGTGTGTGTGCGAGTGTGTGTGTGTGCGAGTGTGTGTGTGTGTGTGTGTGTGTGTGTGTGTGTGTGTGTGTGTGTGTGTGTGTGTGTGTGAGTGCGTGCGTGCGAATATATTTGTCTGTCTGTCTATGTCTTTGTGTGTGTATGTGCATTTGTGTGGGATTTCCCTTGTTCAGAAGACGATTTATGTTGATCAATCTGTTCTAACATAACACAAAGAAACAGCAACAACAACAACAACGACAACAACAACAACAACAACAACAACAAAGTGAATGTGTTTTTCGATTATATTTTAAGACACTGGAAATGTTGCGCTTAATTGTGTCCTGTAAATTTACGAATTGATGTGTTAATTTATACCATTCTCTTCCTCCTCCTCTCGTTTTGTTGTCCTTGTCGTCGTCGCCGCTTTTATAGTTGTTGCTATTTTTCTTTTTCTTCTTTTTCTTGATTTTCTTATTCTTCTTGTTCTTCTTGTTCTTTTTGTTCTTTTTGTTCTTCTTGTTCTTCTTCTTCTTCTTGTTCTTCTTCTTGTTGTTCTTCTTCTTTTGCTTCTTCTTCTTCTTTTGCTTCTTCTTCTTCTTCTTCTTTCTTTCTTTCTTTCTTTCTTTCTTTCTTTTATTTTTTCTTCCCTTCTTTCTTTCTTTCTTTCTTCTTTCTATCTATCTATCTTTCTTTCCGTCTGCCTTTCTTTCTTTCCTATTTTCTTTCTTTCTTTCTTTCTTTCTTTCTTCTTCTTCGTCATCTTCTTCTTTCTTTCCTTGTTTTCCTTCTCTCTTTCTTTCTTTCTTTCTTCTTCTTCTTCTCCTCCTCCTCCTCATCTTCCTTACCTTCCTTTTAATTCTTCTCTTCTTCTTCCTGCCGTGATGCAGTATGTGGGTTAATGGATACAGCACCTGCTTACATCGTGAGAAACCTGGGTTTGATTCTCAGTCAAAAGGAGACTTTTTCCGCTCCTTCTCCCAATCCACCAGATCTTGAGTGATGCTCTGGTTGAAAGCCTTTTGGATGAGACGATAAACCAAAGTCTCTGTGTGCAACATGCACTTAGCGCACGTTAAAGATTCCACGGCAACAAGAGATTTATCCGTGGCTAAGTCATATACTAAAATACAGTGTCACAGGTACCCAAAATCACGTGCATACGAGAAAAGAAGAAAAAAAAAATGGGGGGAAAAAAAGCTGGCGTCTTACTATGGCGACGTGTTTTTCCCGCAGAAAAAAAAAAGATGTTGAAACAACAAAAACAACAACAATAATGATGATGATTGATGATGATGATGATGATGATGATGATGATGATGATGATGATGATGATGATGAAGAAGATGATGAAGATGATGATGATGATGATGAATAACCACCACCACAACAACAATGATGATGAAAATGATGATGATGATGATAATAATAATAATAATGATAATAATAATAATAATGATAATGATAATGATAATAATAATAACAATAATAATAATGACAATAATATAATAATAATAATAATAATAATGATGATGATAATGATAATAATAACACTAATAATAATAGTGATACTACTACTACTACTACTACTATATTACTACTACTGCTACTACTACCACTACTACTACTACTACTAGTAGTACTACTACTACAACCACTACGTCATCAGCAGCAGTAGCAGCAGCAACAGCAGCACAATCTAATTCATTCCAGTTGAACTTCTTTTCATGTTTATTCTACTTCTTCCTCATCACTATCTCCAACATTATCATCATCATCGTCATCATCATCATCATCATAATCATCATCATCATCTCTATATCATCATCATCATCTCTATCATCATCATCATCATCTCTATCATCATCATCATCATCTCTATCATCATCATCATCATCATCATCTCCATCATCATCATCATCATCATCATCATCATCATCATCATCATCATCATCATCATCACTATCATCATCATCATCATCAGTATCGTCGTCGTCGTCGTCGTCTTTGTCATCGTCATTTTGATCCCTCTGCCTTTCTTTCTTTCTGGCAAGCTGGATGGCCCAGTCGAAAAAGCCGTGGACACAAGATCAGATATTTGGATTCCAATTCCATTCTGCAGCACTGAAAAAAAACACCCTCTGTTGATTGCTGAGTGTCTTTGGTGTCAGAGGAATGTTTGCATTAGAAGCTGAGCCATTCT
>CM060305.1:42203819-42206319 GCA_030674185.1 Monoplex corrugatus | reverse complement strand
ATAGGGTGAAGGAGTCAAAAGATTAAGTTTTTGCAGTTGGTGGATAGGGTGAGGGAGTCAAAGGGTTATGTTTTTGCAGTTGGTGGATAAGGTGCGGGAGCCAAGGGGTTAACAGATTATCACAAAACAGAAGGGGTTGACAGATCATCACAAAACAGAAGGGGTTGACAGATCATCACAAAACAGACGGATGATTGATAACAATTGTTTAATTAATACGTTTCCTGTAGTGCGAAGATAACCAATGATAGATAGACATACAGACACAAAAGTCGGGAAAAAATCCCTTATCCCTTGTCAGTTAGTAAAATTATTACCAAACAAAAAACACAACTAGAGGATAACTGTCATCATCATTATTATCATTATCATCATCGCCATCGCCGTCGTCTCGTCGACATCATCATAGCCATTAATGTCTTCGTCGTCGTCATAGTCGTTGTCGTCGTTGTCGTCATCACATCATCGTCGTCGTTGTCATCATCAGATTGGAAGAGGAGATATCGTGCTTTATGGGAGTATAGTAATGAAAACAACGGGGATGAGGGCATTTTGAGGGAATACGGTATACGATATGTAATACAAAATTCACAAAGTGTGTGTGTGTGTGTGTGTGTGTGTGTGTGTGTGTGTGTGTGTGTGTGTGTGTGTGTGTGTGTGTGTGTGTTTGTGTGTGTGTGTGTTGTGTGTGTGTGTGTGTGTGCGAGTGTGTGTGCGCGTCGCTGATGTGTACATATGCGTGCAGAGCAGCGACTCTCCTCCGTCTCTCTCTCTCTCTCTCTCTCTCTCTCTTCTCTCTCTCTCTCTCTCTCTCTCCTCTCTCTCTCTCTCTCTCTCCTCTCTCTCTCTCTCTCTCTCTTTAGTATGAACCTGTGCGAGTGAGGACGTTTGCGTTTGCGCGCGGTGAGTGTGCTATACAAGTCTGCATTTGTGAGAATGTGCCTGCGTGCGTGAGTATGTGCATGTTTGCGTGCATGCGTGTGTATGTTATGTTTCACAAGAACTCTTGGCATACCTTATCAGAAATAAAACAGACACGTCTTAATGCGAGGGAGAACTGGACAACCCCAGCGAAAACTGAATTATCAGCAGCAAACTTAGACATAGGGGGATATGAAAGGTTTACACCTCAGTGCAAACTTAATAAATCAGCAGACCACAGAGGTAAGAAAAAAGTGTTTTTACTTCAGTGTTAACTTGATAAATTATCAGGTATTCTTATCCAAAAGATAGACAGAAAGTATCACCCTTCGTGCAAGCCAAACATAGAAAGTAGGCAAGTAAAACAGGACACGTGGGAGTGATTGGGGAGAGAGAGAAAGAAAGAGAGACAGACAGAAAAGAGGGAGGGAGAAAGAGAGAGAGAGAGAGAAAGAGAGAGAGAGAGGACTATAAGAAGAATACAATTTATATTTAATGAAGAGCTTGTGTCATAAGTAGATTATGGTTGTATTTATATCGAACACTGAGTATATTAGCAATACGAAATACGTCACAATACCCATGCAAAATCTATATTAATGCGAAATATCTTGCAGAATCTACTATACAAATACAAATAAACGATGATAACATAACATACATCAAAATAACGAGAAATAGGAGTAAAAGTTACCGACAGGCAGAAAAACCAGAAAAACCGAGAAAAAAAGAAGAAAGAGGGACGACAGACGACAGACGGACAGAGAGGGAGGGGGTGGAAGGGAGAAAGAAAAGACTTTACTTACTTTTTCCTTCCGCTTGTACCGGTGGGTGTCGCGGGGAGATACAGTCGTCTGTCAGCAGCAAGGCGGGTGGCCTGGAGAAGGGACATCTCGTGAGCTCTGAGGGTGTCTGCCACGGAGTCGCTCCATCGTCGTCTTGGTCTTCCTCTGGCTCTCCAGCCAGAGTATCTGGTGTTGTATGCCCGAAGAGCTGGATGGTTTAGGGGCATACGTATGAGGTGTCCGAACCACTTGATCCTCATATGTTCGATGTGTTGTAGGATTGGTGTTGCTCCTACCATGTCTCGTTCACCTCATTTCTGATCTTGTCCCGCCTTGTCTTGTTTATTGCTTTCCTCAGGATTTCATTTCACAGGTGACCAGTTTTCTCTCGAGGACTTTAGTTAGGGACTATGTCTGGCACTGGTATGTCAGCGTTGGTAGAAAAATGGCGTTGATGAGTTTCGCCTTAGTGCTGGTGGGAATGCTGGGGTGTTTCAAGGAGAGGGGCAAGTTGGTAGCTGACTGCGTTGGCTTTCTGGCATCTGGTCTCGATTTCTCTGTCTAGTTTGCCATTTTCAGTGAAGATGCTGCCCAGTATTTAAATTCACTGGCTTGCTTCAACTGGGTTCCGTTGATGTTGATGTCCAGTTTGTTTGGTCTCTTACTGACAGTCATGACCTCGGTCTTGTTGACGCTGATCTTCATGCCGTATGTCTCGCAGCTTTCATTGAGCTGGTCTGTGTGCTCCTGTAGCTGTATCTTGTCTTGTTCACCATTGCCTGGTCGTCCGCAAA
>CM060305.1:42186319-42198819 GCA_030674185.1 Monoplex corrugatus | reverse complement strand
TCAAGAATAAAAGACTGTGTCAATCTTGAACATAAGACCAATATATTGTATGAATTTCTCTCCACCATCGTGGTTGTGTGTAGCGTAGTTGCAGGGTATATGGGTAACTTGGGCATTCAGTTTTTAAGGAATGTTCTGAGCTTAACACTTTGTGCTTTGTGGCTGCGTCTGTGCTGGCTGAGTGGGTGGCGCAGGCTGTGTTGGGTTTGGGAGGTTCTGTATGGGAGATGGCTCCGTGACCCTCAGGAGTTATGTTACTTAGTTGATGTTTAAAATTCTCCCTGCTTCCCTCTTGTTTCCTTCTGCAAGCTTAGCTGGTCGGAATGAGAAATGGAAAGCAGTCTGCTTTTCTGTATCAAAAATGCATTCTCCCAACACTTCGTGGCTTGTACAAACTGATACACGATTCCACAGAAATGGTTCTCCAGAAATCACGATTTGTGTATTCAGCTGTTGAAATCACCAACTATCCATACTCATATCTATTCTTCTTGCAACTGATGCATTTTGAATATACGGGGGTGTGTATAAGGCTTTTATTTTTATTCTGTTTGTATTTCATTTCATTGTAATTTGTTGTAATTTATTTTATTTATGTTTTGAACATTTATTCATTTATTATTATTATTATTATTATTATCATTATATATTATTATTATTATTATTATTATTATTATTATTATTAATATTATTATATATTATTATTATTATTTTGCATGGTAGATGTTTTATCTGAAAAATCATGATTTCACGCTTTCTAAATCACTTGCTTAGTTTTACGGCTTGTGGCAGGGCTTTAAGCAGAAGAGTTCCTAATGGTTCGTATATACAAGCCTGATAGGGAAAGGCTTTAAGCTCTGGGCTCAGACAAAGGATAGAACATTGTGGCCTCTGCTTCCCATCTTTCCTCTGGTTTGCTAGGTACACATCTCTCATCATTTGTCTCACTTAATACCCATGACATAACCTCTGCAAGGAACAAAACAACTTTTCCCCTTAAAGAAACAGGCCAACCTACACATGTGCATATTTATACTAAACACACCTCACGGCAGATAGCCCTGAAATTATATAGGTTCAGGTAAAGCTGAATCAGCGGTAAGTGTTTTGCTGCGTTACTATCATTGCTTCGCACTTAACTTTGGCAGCGATTTTCATTGGCTAATCTTCTAGCCCTGTGATCGGCGCGTGCAATTTGTACCACCTGTTCGTCTGATTGGTGAGGAGGACCAAATGAGAAAGAGGGGATGGGTAGTGAAAGTTTGTGGCAATCCTTCGTCTGTGAAAAGGAAAAAAAAAATGTTTACCTAGAACTGAGCTTCAAAGCAAACGATTACCATAACTGTTTTCCTCACTGCCCCATCTTTCATTCTGCTTTAGTGATGTTGATTCCAAAGCGCTCACACTGACTCCTCAGCACACCACCAAACACAAGTTCTTTTTCAGCCAAAGGCACGGTGCCACGAAGTCCACAGGAGCCAACGATGTCAAACCGCCACTGAACCACCCACAGGGAGGGGACTCTACCATGTCGGATCATTTCGGTGGAGTTCAGCAGTACCTGTTCTGTTCCTGCTTACTTAAGACACTGCCTGCTAAATACCCCAACGAACAGGTGTAATCGCTCTGTCGCGGAGCTAGACTTAGTGCGTGATCCCCGGGCAAGGCTATATTACCACCACGTCCATCCAGCACCAGTTCCATAAACCAGTGACTCCAAAGACCCCATTCTGAATGTACCTCAGACATAGAACGTTTACCATGACTTTATTGTGAACTCTGTATTGTGAACTTTTATCGTGAACAACTTGTTTAGCTGTGGGGCAGTTTCAGTCAAGAAAAGGGTATTAAGTAATTACTGCTGATTTTGTGCGTTCAGTTCTACGAGCAGACTCGTACGAAAACGTGTAACTATAAAAGCGAATGAGAAAATACATAGGTGGATGACTTCAGATATTGTCATTTTTATTGCCAACAGTCTGTACAAAAGGGAATGGGATGTGTCTTGTGTATGAGTGTGTGTGTGTGTGTGTGAGTGTGTGTGTGTGTGTGTGTGTGTGTGTGTGTGTGTGTGTGTGTGTGTGTGCGTGTGAGCGGGTGTTGGTGTGGGTGTGTGTTTGCGTGTGTTTACATGTGTATCTGTGTTTGTGTTATTTGTTCGTGTGCGTGTGTGTGTGAGTGGGTGTATGTGTGTGTGTGTGTGTGTGTGAGTGTGTGTGTGAGTGTGTGTGTGTGCGTGCGTGCGTGTGTGTGAGTGTGTGTGTGTGTGCATGCGTGCGAGTGTGTGTGTGTGTGTGTGTGGTTTCATGCGTGCGAGTGTGTGTGTGTGTGTGTGTGTGTATGTGTGGTGTGTGTGTGTGTGTGTGTGCGCGTGCACGTACGTATCTCTATGTATCTGTGAATATCTACCTGTTTTTCTGTACAACTTTTTCTGCTGACCTGACAATAAATGTTTTATCAAGATGTCTGTTTATCTTTCTGAATGTCTGTGAAATCCTGGAACACACTCTTTACCATACTCCTCCGTTTTCCCATTCAAAAACATCTCAGTGGTGTGTTTCTGACAGCCATGGACCACAGAAGCATGATCCTAGAGGACTTGAGTAGTTTTCCTGGTTCTTCTGGCTGACCAAACACTAACTAAAGAAATGTTTTCTTCTGCAAACCACGGAACACACTGATCGTTCATTGATCATCATAATGTGGCCTTTCACTGAACGCAGGCCGCCAAGGTTTCCAAACATTACAAGGAAAATCAGAGTTGATAAACTGAATCTCTCTTCTCTCTCTCTCTCTCTCTCTCTCTCTCTCTCTCTTCTCTTCTCTCTCTCCTCCTCCCTGTTCCTCTCCTCCCTCCCTCCCTCCCTCCCTCCCTCCCCCCTCTCTCTCTCCCTCTGTCTCTCCATTTCTTTGTCTCTCCTTTTCACCTTTTCTCTCTCTCTCTGTGTCTCAGTCTCCCTCTTATCTCTCTCTGCATCTCTCTCTCTGTTTTTCTCTCTGTCTGTCTGTCTCTGTCTCTGTCTCTGTTTCTCTCTCTCTCTCTCTCTCTCTCTCTCTCTCTCTCTCTCGTGTCTCTCTCCATCTCTCTCTTTCTCTTTCTCTGTCTCTCTCTCTTTCTCTCTCTGTCTCTCTTTCTCTCTCTCTCTCTCCCTCTCTCTTTCTCCTCTCTCTCTCTCTCCTCTCTCTCTCTCTCTCTCTCTCTCTCGCTCTCCTTCTTTCCCCTCTCCCTTATCATTTGCATTTCCGCTTTCATGGCAAAGATAACATGTTGGCTAGAGGCATGTTCTTTCTTCAGACAGTCACAGAATAATCGCTCAGATAACGTAAAGTGCACACATTTGCTGTGTAATCAGACAGGGTGTATTGAAGAATAAGTTGCGAACAATTTATTTCTAAGGGCAGATCAAAATGTGAGATTTTGATCCTAAAATACTGTATTTTCTCTCGTTTTAATGCACTCAAGTTTACAGGTCGGACCCAAGTATTAACATTTTGTTCTGCCCCCCCCCCCCCTCGTCTCTCTTTCTCTGTGTTTCTCTCCCTCTCTTTCTCTCTCTCTCTCTCTGTCTTCTTCTGTCTCTTTCTCTCTGTTTCTCTCTCTGTTTCTCTCTGTCTGTCTGTCTGTCTGTGTGTCTGTCTGGTTGGCTGTCTGTCTGTCTGTCTGTCTCTCTCTCTCTCTCTCTCTCTCTCTCTCTCTCTCTCTCTCTCACTCATAAATGTGGTCACTCAACTGCACAGTCTACCAACGGGGCAAAAAATGAAAATGTGTTTTCAGCTAACACTGAACTTCTGAAATTCTGCCTAAGGAAAAAAGAGTGTCATTGTCATTGTCATTGTCATTCTCTCCCTCTTTCTCAAACATTGCAAAATAAACGGAATATATATAATTATGTTTTGAAATGTAAGTTTACAATTTGTAAAAATCAGGCATAGTCATTTTATAAGCTTATCCTAGACTTACATTCCATGACATTTGTTTGAGATCCTTTTGCGTGGCACGAAACACCACCATCACCGTGAGGTGTTCAAGTGTACACATATCTCCAAACGGATCCTGAGGCTTTTTCGTTCAAAACTGAATTCTCGGGATGCCAGAGTTTGTCAGCAAGATCATAGAAACCCTCTTATGGCGGATAATTTGATTGTCAATCAGGGTTCCTCGTGCGCCGAGCATCTCTTCCTTGCTGAACCAGAAGGCTCTTTGATTAACAATTATTGGGACATTTTCGTTGGCAGTGAAGCTGTAGTACGAGCGTGACGCGAAGGCTAGGATACTTGTTGTCTTAGAATCGTAAAGTTCAGATACAGAGCAATCCATACTGGTGTTTTTCTGATGAAAACCAGGTCAGCACCACAAAAAAGTGTCTATGATTATCTGTGTACGAAGAGTGGGAAGGAAAATTTGAAAATAATGTAAACAATGTAATTTCAATATTACATTTTTTTTGGCGACAATTAGGCGGATATTTTTGATGCTACACCAAATTGGGCCATGCTTTTTTTCAGTTTACATATCATGACATTCCTTCTTGTTGCATTTACTTTGCACAGTATTTTAGTAAAATCCTGTTTAAGACGTTAATAAGACACCTTGATCTATGTATTACTGACTGATGTATTTGGCACCAAAGTTCTTCTCTGGAAACTTTGCCGTACAGATAAAAATAAACTGGGACGTGACGGAAATGATGTGGGCATCCAGCATGTTCTAGATTGATCCTCTCTCTGTCTCTCTGTCTGTCTCTGTCTGTCTCTGTCTGTCTCTGTCTCTCTGTCTCTGTTTGTCTGTCTGTTTGTCTGTCTGTCTGTGTCTGTCTCTCTTTCGTCTGTTCTCGTGTGTGTGTGTGTGTGTGTGTGTGTGTGTGTGTGTGTGTGTGTGTGTGTGTGTGTGTGTGTGTGGTGTGTGTGTGTGTGGTGTGTGAAACACTACCGAGAAGTTTTATAACGGCAATGTATGGATGTGTTTTCACAAAACAAGCGCACCCTGTTCACCAGCATCCTGCATTGTCAATCATGCTAGGAAAGCAAAAAACTTAACCCTTTGACTCCCTCATCCCATCCACCAGGAAGCTAGTGGATGGGGTGAGGGAGTAAGTCAAAGGGTTAGGTTTTTGCAGTTGGTGGACAAGGTGCGGGAGTCAATGGGTTAAATTAACAAGCACTCCTCTTTGGCAAGGTTACAGCTTTCCCAACGTGATCTTGACGTGTGAGATTTCAGCTGTTTACAGTGTTGGCGGTGTTACCAGATATGGAGAGGTGTACAGACCATTTTGGAAACAGGATGAGCACTTTTTCCACAGGAAAAAAGAAAATAAACGGAAAGCGTTTGACAGATTACAGAACGCCCACTGTGATGATGAGTCAGTATCCAAAGTGGCTCGACTAACGGGAGACAGGAGCAGCCACACAAAATCCATGGTCAAAAATTGTATATTTGTTTGTTTGTTTGTTTGTTTGTTTGCTTGTTTCTCTGTCTCTGTCTCTCTGTCTCTGTCTCTGTCTCTCTCTCTCTCTCTCTTTGTTTGATTGTGTGTGTGTTCCTCTCTCTCTCTCTCTGTCTCTGTTTCTTTCTTTGCGTTTGATTGTGTGTTTGTTTGTTCATTTGTTTGTTTGTTTTTCAAGCAGCAGTTTAGATACAAACGGAGGCAGAAAGGGAAAAAGGCAGACCTCCAATATCATACATCGAGAACATAAGCAGCATCAGTGGCCTAAATATTCAAGAAATTGTCCACAAAGGTCAACACAGAGCGGCCTGGAGGGAGATGGTGGTGTCAAAATGTACAGTGGCCAACACCGAACCCAGTGACACCGACAGGTAAGACAGGTGAGTTTAGATACTCCCTTCTCATTTAGCTGATCACAGAAACGGTCAGATCTACGTGAGGGGTTGGCAAAACAGTACATATTTTTTATGCTTATACATGTACATAGGTGGCGACTGACCGGGTCCTTTCCAGCGCGCCATGGGCTGTTTGGACAGACTGGGATTGCGCAGTCGAATTTTATCCACATTACGGATGTGTGGCTGAGAGTGTTGCTCACATTTCTTGACCAATACTGCAGGTGTCTGTATCTCTTGGGCCTTGTTGACGCGGGACATTATATGAGATAAAAACAAGTGCAGAGCACAGCCTTATTGCATGGTCTCAATTGGAAATGGAACTGAGTATCATTAACACTATCATCTCCATTCTTATCACGGCACTGTGGTAAATTGCTCCAAGTCCTGTGGTTCTTCATGTCATGCATTCATGGTAACCTCCTGGCGGGTCTGGATTTGTGTTGAAAAGGCAAAATGAACGGCATTAGAGTAGTGAAACGGGGACGATGAAGAAGATGGGGCAAAAAAAAACACTAATGTAATTCAATTCGATTCAATGTTACTTCAGGGATCATTTGAGGAGTCACAGGCTCGTAATAAACACAGATATAAAATTAACATATACACATCGATAAGGGCAGACGTAAAACCAAACCAAACCAAACCAAACCAAACCAAACCAAACCAAACCAAACCAAACCAAACCAAACCAAACCAAACCAAACCAAACCAAAATTACGAGGCTGCAAAAGCACCGTGTCGCCACCAAGAGCAGCGACCCCACATTGGCTATACTTATAGGTGGAGAAAGAGAGAGAGAGAGAGAGAGAGAGAGAGAGAGAGAGAGAGAGAGAGAGAGAGAGAGAGAGAGAGAGAGAGAGAGAAAACCAGTTCATTACACACAATTTAGAGTCAACTTTTAAGCGCATGCTTAGTTGTGGATGTGGTCGTAATGTTCTTGGACTGGTGATAAATTTATGATCGATAGGACAGCCTTGTTTTCAAAGGTGAGGTCAGATCTAAAACAAATCACTTTCTTGTTATGAAAGAGTACAGGAAAATTATTGGATGAAAAATTCACAAATAAAGCGCCACAATGAACATAGATAAACGAATTAACAAATAATATAATTATGAACACATTGAATATTTGATTAATCGACTGATCGATTGATTGATCGATCGGTCGATTGATTGATTGATTGATTGATGATTGACTGATTGATTGATTGATTGATAAATCGTTACAAGTGACTATTCAAAGGTGTAATGAGCATAATATTGATATGACGGTGGTGGTTGTCTTGTCGTTGTTGTTTGTGTTGATTTTTTCATGGTTGTTTTTGTTTTCTTATTCTTATTATCATTTTTGTTAACCTACCATCCAGCTTGCTCCTCTGTGTGTGACACACCTGCACAAAGATGAAAAGCAGTTAGATATGGCAGTTAAATATGGCAGTTAGATATGGCAGTTAGGTATGGCAGTTAGATATGGTAGTTAGATATGGCAGTTAGATATGGCAGTTAGTATGGCAGTTAGATATGGCAGTTAGGATATGGCAGTTAGATATGGCAGTTAGTATGGCATTAGTATGCAGTTAGATATGGCAGTTAGGTATGGTAGTATGGCAGTTGTATGGCAGTTGATGAGGCAGTTAGGTATGGCAGTTAGATGCAGTTAGGTATGGCAGTTAGGTATGGCAGTTAGTATGGCAGTTAGATATGGCAGTTAGATATGGCAGTTAGGTATGGCAGTTAGGTATGGCAGTTAGATATGGCAGTTAGATATGGCAGTTAGATATGGCAGTTAGTATGGCAGTTAGTATGGCAGTTAGATATGGCAGTTAGTATGGCAGTTAGATATGGCAGTTAGGTATGGCAGTTAGTATGCAGTTATATGGCAGTTAGATATGGCAGTTAGGTATGGCAGTTAGTATGGCAGTTAATGGCAGTTAGTATGGCAGTTAGGTATGGAGTTAGATATGCATTATGGCAGTTAGGTATGGCAGTTAGGTATGGCAGTTAGATATGGCAGTTAGATATGGCAGTTAGTATGGCAGTTAGGTATGGCAGTTAGTATGGCAGTTAGATATGGCAGTTAGATATGGCAGTTAGGTATGGCAGTTAGTATGGCAGTTAGATATGGCAGTTAGATATGGCAGTTAGGTATGGCAGTTAGTATGGCAGTTAGATATGGCAGTTAGATATGGCAGTTAGATATGACAGTTAGATATGGCAGTTAGTATGGCAGTTAGTATGGCAGTTAGGTATGGCAGTTAGATATGGCAGTTAGATATGGCAGTTAGATATGGCGAGTTAGGTATGGCATAGTTAGGTATGGCAGTTAGATATGGCAGTTAGATATGGCAGTTAGATATGGCAGTTAGATATGGCAGTTAGTATGCAGTTAGATATGACAGTTAGTATGGCAGTTAGTATGGCAGTTAGGTATGGCAGTTAGGTATGGCAGTTAGATATGGCAGTTAGATATGACAGTTAGATATGGCAGTTAGATATGGCAGTTAGATATGGCAGTTAGTATGAAGTTAGGTATGGCAGTTAGATATGGCAGTTAGATATGACAGTTAGGTATGGCAGTTAGGTATGGCAGTTAGATATGGCAGTTAGATATGACAGTTAGGTATGGTAGTTAGGTATGGCAGTTAGATATGGCAGTTAGATATGACAGTTAGAGTATGGAGTTAGATATGGCAGTTAGATATGACAGTTAGGTATGGTAGTTGGTATGCAGTTAGGATATGGTAGTTAGGATGGCAGTTAGATATGACAGTTAGATATGCAGTTAGGTATGGTAGTTAGGTATGGCAGTTAGATATGGCAGTTAGATATGGCAGTTAGGTATGGTAGTTAGATATGGCAGTTAGATTATAGCAGTTAGATATGGACAGTTAGGTATGGAGTTAGATATGGCAGTTAGGTATGGCAGTTAGATATGGCAGTTAGATATGACAGTTAGGTATGGTAGTTAGATATGGCAGTTAGTATGGCAGTTAGATATGGCAGTTAGATATGACAGTTAGATATGGCAGTTAGATATGGCAGTTAGATAGGGACAGTTAGATATGGCAGTTAGAGTTAATTGCAGTTAGATAATTGGCAGTTAGGTATGGCAGTTAGATATGGCAGTTAGATATGCAGTTAGATATGGCAGTTAGATATGGCAGTTAGAATATGGCAGTTAGGTATGGCAGTTAGATATGGCAGTGTTAAAGATATGGCAGATAGATATGGCAGTTAGATATGAGCAGTTAGGTATGGCAGTTAGGTATGGCAGTTAGATATGGCAGTTAATTGTATGTGGCAGTTAGGTATGGCAGTTAGGTATGGCAGTTAGGATATGGCAGTTAGGTATGGCAGTTAGATATGGCAGTTAGATATGGCAGTTAGATATAGCAGTTAGGTATGGCAGTTAGATATGGCAGTTAGGTATGGCAGTTAGGATATGGCAGTTAGGTATGGCAGTTAGGTATGGCAGTTAGATATGGCAGTTAGATATGGCAGTTAGATATGGCAGTTAGTATGGCAGTTAGGTATGGCAGTTAGGTATGGCAGTTAGATATGGCAGTTAGATATACAGTTAGATATAGGCAGTTAGGTATGGCAGTTAGGTATGGCAGTTAGATATGGCAGTTAGGTATGCAGTTAGATATGGCAGTTAGATATGGCAGTTAGTATGGCAGTTAGATATGGCAGTTAGATATAGCAGTTAGGTATGGCAGTTAGATATGGCAGTTAGTTATGGCAGTTAGGTATGGCAGTTAGATATGGCAGTTGTATGTAGAATGGCAGTTAGTATGGCAGTTAGTATGGCAGTTAGATATGGCAGTTAGGTATATGGCAGTTAGATATGGCAGTTAGATATGGCAGTTAGATATGGCAGTTAGATATGGCAGTTAGTATGGCAGTTAGATATGCAGTTAGTAGATATGGCAGTTAGTATGGCAGTTAGATATGGCAGTTAGGATATGGCAGTTAGATATGGCAGTTAGGTATGGCAGTTAGATATGGCAGTTAGATATGGCAGTTAGTATGGCAGTTAGATATGGCAGTTAGATATGGCAGTTAGAAGAGTATGGCAGTTAGATATGGCGTAGTAGGCAGTTAGTATGGCAGTTAGATATGGCAGTTAGGTATGGCAGTTAGATATGGCAGTTATATATGATATGGCAGTTAGGTATGCAGTTAGATATGGCAGTTAGATATGGCAGTTAGATATGGCAGTTAATATGGCAGTTAGGTATGGCAGTTAGATATGGCAGTTAGGTATAGCAGTTAGGTTATGGACGTTAGGTTATGGCAGTTAGGTATGGCAGTTAGGTATGGCAGTTAGGTATGGCAGTTAGATATGGCAGTTAGATATGGCAGTTAGTATGGCAGTTAGATATGGCAGTTAGATATGGCAGTTAGTATGGCAGTTAGAGTATGGCAGTTAGATATGACAGTTAGGTATGGCAGTTAGATATGGCAGTTAGATATGGCAGTTAGATATGGCTTAGTGCATTAGATATGGCAGTTAGATATGACAGTTAGGTATGGCAGTTAGGTATGGCAGTTAGGTATGACAGCGACTTATAGCTAGACCAGCGAGATGGAGGATTGAAACGGAAAATGTGATTGTCTTTTTCGTAAAGAATTTGTTCTCCCAACACTTCGTGGTGCACATGAGCTAGCGCACAGCTGCATATAGTATTAACAATCACGAATTGTGTATTAACTTGTTACGTATGTTATTTATCTTTTCTCATCCATGTCCCCCCCCCCCACCTTTTGTTGTTGTTGTTGTTGTTGTTGTTGTTGTCACTAAGGCATTTTCAGTGTATGAACATACAAAAAGGGCATTTTCTTTTAATCGTATGACTGAGGCCTTGTGTGGGAGTCACAATTCATGTTTATTGCTTCAAGTTTTGTTTCGTTTTATGACTTGTAGTGGGGGCTTTAAAACACAAACACTGTTAATGCCACTCACGCACAAACCCGATGACAGTAGACTGTAAGCTTTGGGCTCAGACTGAGAGGGATTGAACACCGTACTTTCTTCCTCCTAGCCTTCATTCTGCTAGCTGAGCTGACATTTCCTGTCAGATGTCTATCAATATCAATAACGTAAGCTTCGCACATAGCTTAAACAACTTCATTGCCTGAAGAAACTGGCTTGCCCACACACACACACACACACACAACATACACACACACACACACACACACACACACACACACACACACACACACACACAACACACACAGTCAGAAGTTTGCCCCCAAAAGTTAGACAAGTTGCGATGAAACTGAAGCAGACCGAACGTTTGCTGCGTGATTGTCATTGCTTCACACTGAATAGCGGCAATGATTTTTATTGGCTGATTTTTCCGACCATGTGATCAAAGGGCAGTTTGTGCTGCCTGTTGCATTGATTAGTGAGGACAGGCGTGTGAGAAAGTGGGGATGGGTTGTGTGAGACTCTAGTGTGAGCAGTCTGTTAACCGTTCGACTCCCACACCCTATTCATAAACTGCAAAACTTAACCCTTTGATTCCCTCACTCTATCCACCGGCTTCTTGCAGGAAGCTGATGGATAGGGTGGGGAGTCAGAGGGTTAAGTTTTTGCTTTGCTACCATGGTTGAAAATACAGGGAATCAAAGGGTTAAAGACAGGAAGTGTTACAACTACTGAGATTCGAGACAAGGTTTACCAGTGCTATACTGTTCCCTGCTATGAACGAGTATCAGTGTCCATTCTCAAATGTATTTTACCTGTTTGTCATCAACCAAATGGTGATCTGCAATTCAAATTCATTGACAAAGGCAGATTAGAACATCATTGATGGATTTTGTTCGATTCGTTGGTTGGTTGGTTGACTGGTTGGCTGGTTTTAGCTTCTAACCAAGATATCATTATTATCATCATCATTAGTACTTCAAACTTCCATGAGTGTGAACAGTGTTTAAGTGTATGTATGTGGAGGGGGGGGCTGTGTGTGTGTGTGTGTGTGTGAGTGTGTGTGTGTGAGTGTGTGGGTGTGTGTGAGTGTGTGTGTGAGTGTGTGTGTGGGTGTGTGTTCGTGTGTGCGCCTGTGTGTGTATAAAAATGAACATTGTCTCCTGTCATACTATATTTACCATCGAGAATTTCAACGATTTATTTCTCACAGTCATTCAGCAAAAAGGCAGGATTCTAACAGGACTTAATGAAAACTGTGCTAGCCAAAGAAACGTTTTCCTCCGCAGCCAACAGAGGACAGAGATGGTTTATTGATCTTCATTCTCTGCCCATTCTCTAAACCTGGGGGTTTCAAACTTTCAGAAGTTTGGAAGGAAAACCAAAGTTGATAAACTGTGCACTTTTCACCCTCCTCTTTGTCTCTGTTTCGTCTCTGTCTGTCTGTTTGTTTGTTTGTCTGTCTGTCTGTCTCTGTCTGTTTCTCTCTGTCTCTGTCTGTTTCTCTCTGTCTCTGTCTTTTGCTCTCTCTCTCTCTCTCTCTGTCCTCCTGTCTCTCTCTCTCACTGCACAATAAACCGATTCCGTATTTTCA
The DNA here is from genome assembly GCA_030674185.1 of Monoplex corrugatus. Taxonomy (NCBI): domain Eukaryota; kingdom Metazoa; phylum Mollusca; class Gastropoda; order Littorinimorpha; family Ranellidae; genus Monoplex; species Monoplex corrugatus. The sequence goes on along the minus strand of CM060305.1, from coordinate 42,186,447 downwards.
TAAATTCGCCTAATTAAGCATAAGTGTATTGTAAAATTGTTTGATGTTTTAATCTTTAAAATGTCCCCCTTGCAATTCTGTCTTTTTCTCTTATCCCAAATGGCATCAACACAAGAGTGAATTGGTAT
>CM060305.1:42176319-42181319 GCA_030674185.1 Monoplex corrugatus | reverse complement strand
TGGATGGATCAGCTCTGTAATGTGGGTTTGTTTTTTTTGCCAACTGTGATTTAAAAATCGATGGCTTGTTTTCTTCAAAAAACGGTTATCTTCCGTTGTCTTCATTGAGTCCATCTTCGAAGTTTTAAATAGCATTCCTATAGACCACAGGTCGATTGTTTTCAGTAGTCGTTACGAATACAATGCATTTCCATTTAGCAGATTCACGTAGATGTAATGAGACTCTGGGAAACTCGAGTTAAACTAAAACTAAAGAGAATAGATGGGATGAGAGAGACACAGAGACAGACAGACAGAAGACAGACAGATATAAACAGACAGACAGAGATACAGACAGACAGAGAAAGAGAAAGAGAGACAGAGACAGACGAAGAAGAGAGAGAGAGAAAAAAGAGAGTGTGAGAGACAGAGAGAAAGGGAGATAGAAATACATATAAATATATATATATATATATAAGACAGACAGACAGACAAAGAGAGAGAGAGAGAGAGAGAGAGAGGAGAGAGAGAGGAGAGGGGAGAGAGAGAGAGAGAGAGAGAAGGAATTTCAGGACACACGCACCACCCGATCAAACTCGTTTTTTTTTTCATTTTTATTCTATTGTTTGTTTATTTGTTTTTTGTCTAATTTTGGACAGTTTGTCAACACGGTGTTTTTTTCAGGACTTCGGGTAAGATGAACACATTTTTGGCTCCCCACGACAATTTTAGGAAAATGTCCGTCATTTGACAGCGTTACAACAGAATGCCAGGCAAGGGGAAGGCTTGGTCATTTACGTTCATGGTTGCAGAGAAATCTAATGTAACGGAACTAAGGATTACTGACTGATGGATGGCTCCTGTTTTGGAACAGCGGTTGTTTATGCACAGTGTGATTTAAAATTGATGGATTGTTTAGTTGAGAATGATTGTCGCTCCTTGCTGTGGGTTGCTGTGTGAAGTTTTCAAATTACCGTTTGTAATGGTTACTGATCTACTGCCAAATTCCTTGTTGCTGTTGTTGTTGTGTCGTCGTTGTTGTTGTTGTTGTCGTTGTTGTTGTTTTTGTTACTTTAGTCTTTTTCTTTCTGTCTTTATTCTTTTTCAAAACTATGGTGTTTCTGTGCCTCCATCCCCTAACTCATATTACTGTATCTATTGTTTACTATTCGATGACAACAACATCATCAGCAAGAACATCAACAATGATAATAGTCATGGTTATACTACTACTACTATTACTACTATTACTACTACTGCTACCATCCCATCCCATCCCATCCCATACTATACCATACCATACCATCCCATACCATACCATACCATACACCATAACCATACCATGCCACACCACACCATACAACATACCATACCATACCATACCATACCATACCAAACCATACCATACTATACCATACCATGCCATGCCATCTCATACCATATACACAACATAATACAATACAATAAATACAATACAATACCACACAATACAGTGCATACAACACAGTTCAATGCAAGACAACACAAGACAACCATGCCTCGTTTAGCAGTAGTGAGCAGTCGACACTCGATGTAGACACATCATACACATACCGTACCATACCGTACCGTACCATACCATACCATGCCATGCCATACCACACCACACCATGCCATGCCATACACACCATACCATACCATACCATACCATACCATACCATACCATACCATACATACCATACATACCATACCATACCATACCATACCATACATACCATACCATACCATACCATACATACCATACCATACCATACCATACCATACCATACCATACCATACCATACCATACCATACCATACCATACCATACCATACCATACCATACCATACCATACCATACCATACCATATAGTGAAAAGACGTTAAATCAAGCAACGAACACGTAAACCACAATGGACAAGCAAAACTGCAAAACAATTATTGTTTTCTAAATATTTTGTTGCTTCCTCTCTCTCTCTCTCTCTCTCTCTCTCTCTCTCTCTCTCTCTCTCTCTCTCTCTCTCTCTCTCTCTCTGTCTGTCTGTCTGTCTGTCTGTCTGTCTCTCAGTCTTTCTGTCTCTCTGTCTCTCTCTCTCTGTCTCTGTCTCTCTCTCTCATTCTCTCTGTCTGTCTCTCTTTGGCTTTCTCTGTCTCTCTGTCTCTCTCTGTCTGTCTGTCTGTCTGTCTCTCTGTCTCTCTCTGTCTCTCTGTCTCTCTGTATGTCTCTCTCTGTCTCTGTCTCTCTGTCTGTCTTTGTCTGTCTCTGTCTCTCTGTCTGTCTCTCTCTCTTTCTCATTCTCTCTGTCTGTCTCTCTTTGGCTCTCTCTGTCTCTCTATCTCTGTCTCTCTCTCTCTCTGTGTCTATGTCTCTATCTGTCTCTGTCTCTCTGTCTCTGTTTCTCTCTGTCTCTATGTATCTGTCTCTCTCTCTTTGTCTCTGTCTGTCTGTCTGTCTGTCTTCTCTCTCTCTCTCTCTCTCTCTCTCCTCTCTCTCTCTCTCTCACTCTCTCCTGATTCTGTTCTATTCAGCAATGGCACTGAGTATACTGAGATGAACAAGCCATGACATAAGAAAAATGGGTGGCGCTGTGTTGCGGAGACGCGTTGTTCCGAGGAAGAACAGCCCGTATTCCACATGGTTAATCCATTGTTACAAATATAATGAATCACAGGTATATTCTGTATGCTATATGGAGTTCATATGTCAACAATGTCTTTCCATATGTGTATATAAGTTTTTGTCATTTTTCCCTTGCCACACTGTGTGTTTGATGTCCGTTTGTTGTCAAGCAAAATACGAATAAAAATGTTTATGAAAAAAATCACATTCTACTTGATGCTTCCTCTTCCTTCCACACTCTGTACGTTGGTTTATTTAGTTACAAGATTCTTACTTCCCCTTCCCCTTCCCCTCCCAAGCTTCTCTGAGTGTTTTAAGACTAGGGTAACATGACATGTGGCGAACCAGACTCACTGTCGTATTTACCCAGTTTACAAGCAGCTGAGACGACTGGTTAGATAGGGCTTAGCTTCTGTGCCGTTGATAGACCAGAAAGCTCTTGGTCTCGGACAAAAGATTTGCTCTATCTCTGTCTCTGTCTCTCTGTCTCTGTCTCTCTTTCTCTCTGTCTCTTTGTCTCTGCCTCTGTCTCTGTCTCTCTGTGTATCTCTCTCTCTGTCTCTCGGTCTCTGTCTCTGTCTGTCTGTCTCTCTCTCTCCCTGCATATCTGTCTGTTTGTCTGTCTGTCTCCCTTTCTCTCCCTCTCTCCCTCTCTCCCTCTCCCCCCCTCTCCCCCTCTCTGTCTCTGTCTGCCTGTCTGTCTGTGTCTGTGTCTGTGTCTGTCTCTGGCTCTCTGTCTCTGGCTCTGTCTGTCTGTCTGTCTGTCTCTCTTCTTTCTCTTCTCTTCTCTGTCTCTGTCTCTGTCTCTGTCTCTGTCTCTCTCTCTCTCTCTCTCTCTCTCTCTCTCTCTCTCTCTCTCTCTCAGACACTTTCTATTCGCGGGGTTAATAAGAACAACCGAGGAAGCTGGAAGGGACCCAGAGCAGCAATGCCTAGCCACTTGATAAACAGTCACCTCCTAGTTCCTGACGCCACACGATACCCATCTCTCCAAGGAAAGGGGCTGGCAGTTCCATGCGCTGTATTACCCATTCGGACCTTGTCATCAGTTACCTTGTTTACAAGACGATCAGGTATTTGGATGTATCAAACAATCTCAGATTTTGACTTTCGTTTGGGTTGTCCTCACACACACACCACACACACACACACACACACACACACACACACACACACACACTCTCTCCTCTCTTCTCTCTCTCTCTCTCTCTCTCTCTCTTCTCTCTCTCTCTCTTCTTCTTCTCTGTCTCTCTCTCTCTCTTCTACTTTCTTCTCTTCTCTCTTCTCTCTCTCTCTTTCGCTCTCTCTCTTTCTCTCTTTCTCTTTCTCTCTTCTCTCTCTCTCTCTACACACACACACACACACACACTCTCTCTCTAACACACACACACACACCAAAACCAAAACTTAAAAGAAAAAAAACCTACAAGATTAACGTGAGAGTTTAGTTGTCTATGTGTGTACTTGTGGGGAGGGGCTAATGAAGGAGAGAGGAGGAAAAATAAGAACACCACATCTTTCTTCTTCAAACTTCAAAGTCCATGATTTACCTGGGTCTGAGGTCATGAAGACTTTCTGACGAGATTTATGGGTATCGAGCGGAGCCTTGTTTTTAAATGAGAGGTCATGCCCAGGTGTAATGACTTTATCAAAGACGACGGAAAGAGAAACTTTCAGTCATAAAGCACACAAAACAGCGCAGAAAATGAATCAATAAATTGATAAATTGATCAAATGAAGAAAGAAAGAAAGAAAGAAAGAAAGAAAGCGAGAAAGAAACTTAAAACACAAATGAGTTCAAAAATGAGTAAATCAATTGAAAATTTGGCTGTCAATATTGATCTAAACAATGACTAAAGCCGCCATTGTTTTGATTTTTTTCTTGCTTTAATCATCGTTATCATTTGCTGAATCAGTAGCCGAGCAGTAGCTTACCATCTAACATATCACACTAAATCAGAAAAAATAATAGTAAAACGTTCAATCGAAACATATGAAAAGCAATGAGTGGTTGGAAACATCACCATGATGCAGTTAATCATTATGTCTGGCTTCAAGCCCCAGAGGAATTTTGGAAGGGCAGCTAGTGGGAGTGAGAAGCAGATGGGATTGCATCCCTTCATAAAGAATTCATTTCATCAACACTTTGCAGGTTATACAATAGGACGTTTCCCTATAAATGGTTGCTGTCCACCTTCATCTATTTTGCATTTCGCTGTTAGATTAATGAGCCAAACGTTATCATTTATAACTTGTTTTGCAAATTATAATGTATGAATGGAAAGGCGCGTGAAAAGGACTTTTATCTTGTCATCATCATGTGCCCTGCCGCGTGGCGTTGGCGATCATGGCCCTCCTCACGAATCTATCCCCAGTCGCTGCAA
>CM060305.1:42161319-42163819 GCA_030674185.1 Monoplex corrugatus | reverse complement strand
CCCTCCTCCCTCTCTCTCTCACTCCCTCCCTCCCTTCCATCTTTCTTTCCTCTCTCTCTCTCCTCCTCTCCTTTCTCCTTCTTTTCTCTCTCTCTCTCTCTCTCTCCTCCCTTTATCTCTCCCTCCAGCCCCCCTCTCTCTCTCTGTGAAATGTCTAGAAAGTCTAAGGCAGCACTCTAGCTAATGTTCTTAGTGATGTAGCTGGCTAGAATTTCACGCGTGGGAAGGAGAAGGGAGGCGAGGGGGGCAAGCGGGGGGAATGTCACTGAAAAAAAAATCGGCAACAAATGATTCACATCATTCTTTTTTTTTTAAGTAAAGTAGAACTTGTTCTCACGCTTTTGAAGGATATGACTAATCTTCAAGATGATTGGAAGTGTTATTACTAAGCGGGATTTCTTCTAATATGAAGCTAACAGTGAACGTTGTACGTTGAGCCAACATTCAACCAAAAGCAAAACTTAGCGAACAGGATTAATTATAGAAGATTAATGATACGATTAACTCTGCTGACAGAATACACGGGTGCTCTTAGATATGAACGGCTGTGGCTATAATGAGGAAGTCTCCTTGGCAAAGATAGAGCCGCAATCAAGATTATTTATCAAGATTGATGAACCGACCAAGTCCGCTGAAAATAAATAAATAAATAAATAGATAAATAAATAAATAAATGAATAAATAATTGATAAACAAATAAATAATAAAAAAAAATAAAAAAATAAATAATAAAATAAATAAATAAATGAATAAATAAATAATTAAATAAATAAATAAATAAATAAGTAAATATTATTTTGCCATTCTAACAGTCTCCTTTCTCATTTAAAAATCAGCGCACAAAATTCATATTTTGTACTTTTCATGGCCACTGTGGCCTTGAAAAAATACTTCTGTCGAAAAAGAAACTTCACAAGAATCGAGGAACATATTAAAAATGATTTTCAATATTGTCAAAAAGTACCTATGTATATTTTTATATAAGGACAATCACACAGGAAATGGGATTCGTCTCCTGAACTAATGGGACAAAAGGGGGCAATTTCTTGTAGCATAATTTTCTGTTAAAAACCGTCTGTTTACACTCAGTTTACTCATGCCTAAGTTTGATCAGGCAGTCACGAAATTTCTTGATAGTTATACCATTCACATATTTTTCCGATTCGAGGAATGATGTAAAAACTGGCGATATGAAGAATATCTATCGCTGTTCAGTGTTTTATTGTTCCATTCGTCTTGAACTGTCCTTATATTTTGTTGCTTAAGGGACGACAGAATGTTTGACGCCGTTTATACATACTTCTTGAAATCCATAGTTTTCCAGAGATTCTTCATCTCTTAACCCAGGTCTTAAACATAGTGCTGGCCGGCTTTGGTAACCTTCAGAGAGGCAATTAATTAAATAAGCAATGGTATTGTCAATGTACAAAGGATATCTCTCGGTTTCATCATATAACCATATAATTTTAATGTTTTATTGCATACACTGAAAAGACATTTGTATCCAAGAATGTGGGTTGTCTCTATTACGGCAAGCCTTGACATCCCCAACGCTCTGATTCATATAACAGCAGAAATGTCTGTACATCAAACAGTTGAAAGAAAACGACAGTGTTCAATGAGCCAAGGGACCACACAGTTTTCCTTATGTCAAAGATTCTGCGTTTTGCTTTGCTGGAAGCGGTGAGAGAAAGAGACACACAGAGAAATTGAGAGAGAGAGAGAGAGAGAGGGGGGGGAGAGAAAAAGAGAGAGAGGGAGAGAAAGAGAGAGAGAGAGACAAACAGGCAGACAGACAGACAGACAGAGACAGACAAAGCACAGAGAGAGCAACAAACAGACAGACAGAGACAGACAGGCAGACAGAGACAGAGAGACAGACGCAGAGACAGAGAGACACAGACAGAAATAGACAGAGAGAGGCAGACAGACAGACAGAGAGAAGAAAAACAGAAAAATATGGAGGAGTTGAAAAAAGAGGAGACGCTTTACATGAACACTCAAGATGGGTAAATATCCTCAGGAACTTTTCAAACGAGATGAATGGGCAATTACATGAAAAATCAAATGTAAACAGTCCTTTCCCCACGTCCACACCCACACCACCTTCTGAACCACACAGCAGCAGACATCTAGCCATCACCATTAAACAGCAACAACAACCCATCGCTCGACCTCATCCCCTCTTACGAGCGCACGTGCTCGCACGCACACATACATAAACACACAATATCACACACACACACACACACACACACACACACACACACACACACACACACACACACACACACACACACACACACACACACACAACACACACACACACACAACACACAACACAACACAACACAACACAACACACACACACACCACACACACACACACACACACACACACACACACACACACACACACACACACACACACTCAGAAGGACCAGAAAAACACGAAAATAGAATCAGAACACGTATTTAAAAGTAACCAGACAAGACAGGGG
>CM060305.1:42146319-42156319 GCA_030674185.1 Monoplex corrugatus | reverse complement strand
AACAGCAACAACTTTAGTGGCGCTGGTACTTCTCCATCGCCATAGAGACCGAAGCGTGGGTTGTTTCTACCAGGGTGTAACTAAGCCCATTGTGTATACAATAAATTAGTCACTCTTAGATAAAATTAGTCACTCCTTAAGGATAAAATTAGTCACTCCTTAGGATAATTAGTCACTTAAGGATAAAATTAGTCACTCCTTAAGGATAAAATTAGTCACTCCTTAAGGATAAAATTAGTCACTCCTTAAGGATAAAATTAGTCACTCCTTAGAGGATAAAATTAGTCACTCCTTAAGGATAAAATTAGTCACTCCTTAAGGATAAAATTAGTCACTCCTTAAGGATAAAATTAGTCACTCCTTACCCATCAGCTTGACCCATGACCTCGATTACTCTGGCTCTGTGTGTGTGTGTGTGTGTGTGTGTGTGTGTGTGTGTCTGTGTGTCTGTGTGCCTGTGTGTGTGTGTGTGTGTGTGTGTGTGTCTGTGTGTCTGTGTGCCTGTGTGTATGTGTGTCTGTGTGTCTGTGTGTCTGTGTGTATGTCTATGTGTGTGTGTGTGTGTGTGTATGTCTGTCTGTGTGTGTGTGTCTGTGTGTGTGTCTATGTGTGTGTGAGTGTGTGCATGTGTGTGTATGTGTGTAGTGTGTGTGTGTGTGTGTGTCTGTGTGTCTGTGTGTCTGTGTGTGTGTGGTTCCGTGTGTGTGTGTGTGTGTGTGTGTGTGTGTGTGTGTGTGGTTCCGTGTGTGTGTGTGTGTGTGTGTGTGTGTGTGTGTGTGTGTGTGTGTGTGTGTGTGTGTTACTTTTGTGTGTGTATATATGTGTGTGTGTCTACTTTTGTGTGTGTTTGTGTGTATGTATGTCTGTATGTGTGTGTGTGCGTGTGCGTGTATGTGTGTATGTGTGTGTGTATGTGTGTGTGTGTGGAGGGGTGGGGATGTGGAAAGAGGGACACTGTAGCTGCTCGATGTTTGCACAAACTAACAGATCAGGCGGGACAGGCGAGGGAGAAAGAGTTTCCGGGTGGAGAGGAGTTAATTTACGTTAATGTTTCCAGAAGCGGGCCCAGTCAATGGTTTACCGAGCGGCACTAACAAGCGTCCACACCTTCTCAATGCCGGGTGAGCGATCGCCTGAACCCATGACGTCAATACTGGACGATCCGTAGGATGCGGTACCACGTAGAAATTGCAGCCCTATCTCTGGGATGGTGCCACTTGCTGGACTGGAATTCTGCCTGTTGGTTCTAATCCGCAGGGTCGCGTGTGCTGGACTTCGCTCTTTATTCCAAGAATCGCGTCGCTTGTTATCGCGTACTTTCCTTTAGCGTGTTTTTGGTTAGTCTTTGCAGTTAGGAAAGTTTCAACACTTCAGTCCGAATGCTATTTTCAAAACTTTGAGACGTGAGGGAAAGTTTTTAACCGTGTAAACTAAACTCAAGTTCAAAAATCTTTCTTGTAATTTAGAAACAAATCTCACCCACAAGCAAGACAAGGATTGCTTCAAGGATATGTAATATAATACTTTGTGTTAAGCCTATACGTTGACGAAAAAAAAAAAAAGGCTGTCACACGCCAAACGCGAAGAAGACTCTATCACTCCATGTATTCTGTTGTGTTTCCTTTGATCAACTTTGACCAGTATATTTACTCCCTGTTCATTACTTCTGACACGTCCAGTCATTATTGGGTTCAGCAGTGCATTTACCGCTTGTCTGTTATCTCTGACTCGTCTACTTATTGCTAAGCTTAGAGAACAGAAAGTAGCTCGGAACACGGACATGATTCTCTATCTTGTGCAAGTCAGTGCGTGAGAACTCTCATTATTTCTGGAATGGACGTGATCATACCTGATATTTCATTCACAGCGCCAAGGATCGATACTGTCATAATCCCCTGCCTCAGGAAAGTCGTTTGATGTTACATCAGGTACAGAGGTTTTGTCGTCACTACAGGCCTCTATATCAGGTAAAAAAGGATTGAAGCCGCACAGTCTGTTTCAGGACATTCTCACTTCGTTTCAAATTGATGCCTTCATTCACTGGACTTCAAAGAATGCGGGTCTTTCGCCGAAATTCCAAGTAAGTGTAAATGAAATTAAATGCGCGCGCGCGCGCACACACACACACACACACACACACACACACACACACACACACACACACACACACACACACAACACACACACACACACACACGTATACACACATACATACACACAAACACACACACACACACACACATTCACGCACATTCACACACATTATGCACACACACACCCACACATACACACACAAAACACACACACTCTGTCTGTATGTATGTCTGTCTGTCTGTCTGTTTGTCTCTCTCTCTCTCTTTCTCTCTCTCTCTCTGTCTCTGTCTCTGTCTCTGTCTCTCTCTCTCTCTCTCTCTCTCTCTCTCTCTCTCTCTCTCTCTCTCTCTCTCTCTCTCTCTCTCTCTCACGTACGCGCGCACATTCACACACTGTGTGACAACGAACGGATGGGGTCATGAATTTTTCCCTTTCATTTTTGCGCAGATCTACAGCAAGGTAATGACACTCGATCTAGATATAATTATAACCAAGTTGTTTTCCTTTTAACAAGGATAATATGTGTGATGGCAATGAAGCCGAGAACGTGAAAGAACTTTTTTTTCTTGTATCAAACCAATCCGTCTCTCAATTCTTACGGTCTTTTTAAAAAAAAATTGTTATTTAATTTTCCATTCATATACAATCTGTTACTTTCTTACCTACTTAGTTGGTTAGTTACTTAGTTAGTTAGTTTTAGTTAGTTAGTTAGTTAGTTAGTTAGTTACTTAGTTACTTAGTTACTTAGTTAGTCAGTTAGTTTATTTAATTTTCCATTCATATGCAATCTATTAATTTCTTGCCTACTTAGTTGGTCAGTTAGTTAATTAGTTAGTTAGTTAGTTAGTTAGTTAGTTAGTTAGTTAGTTACTTAGTTACTTAGTTAGTCAGTTAGTTTATTTAATTTTCCATTCATATACAATCTGTTACTTTCTTACCTACTTAGTTGGTTAGTTAGTTAGTTAGTTAGTTAGTTAGTTACTTAGTTAGTTACTTAGTTACTCAGTTAGTTTATTTAATTTTCCATTCATATGCAATCTATTAATTTCTTGCCTACTTAGTTGGTCAGTTAGTTAATTAGTTAGTTAGTTAGTTAGTTAATTAGTTACTTAATCACTTAGTTAGTTATTTGTTGTCTATTTATTTGTTTTATTATATTTAATTCATTTAATTTATCTTATTTAATTTATTTCATTTTACTTTACTTTTTTGTTTTACTTTATTTTGGATGTGTTGCATTTTATGTCTTTGACGACTGGAGGAAGCTGTGTGTATGTCTGTTTGTCTGTTCGTATACATGTGTCTGAGGACAAAACTATAGGCCGGCAAAGTGTTTTTTATTCGTTTGGTTGGTTGCTTGCTTTTACATTTCGAATATCTTTTCACAAAGTATGTACATCAAGGTCGGAGTTGCTGTAGAGTCATAAAGGCCTAAATTATATCGAGTATTAGTCAAGTGATGGCGGGGGGGGGGGGGGGGGAGGGAGGGGTGCGAGGGGGGGGGGGTTCGTATGTACACCTACTGCCACGTTCGGGAATAGAAAAATATATATTTCCACAATCCCATGTCCAGTGATGGACAGATTTTTTATTAAAAACAAAATTCTATCAGCTCTTCATCACTCCAGATACTGACATATATTTCTGTATATTTGGGCATGGCGTGTGGTTGGGGTCTCTGTGAATCCATCCTGACCAAAAATAAAGTCTCCAAATGACGTCTGTTGCCGCCTGCAGACAGACCATCGCCCACACACATCAGACAGCAAGAGGGGTAGGGTAGGACACGGGAAATAGAGATCTGACATCCCCCGTCATAACCCTTTGACTCCCGCAGCCTATCAACCAGCATCCTGCATCGTCAACCATGCTAGCAAAGCAAAAACTTAACCCTTTGACTCCTTCACCCAATCCACCAACTTCCTGCAGAAAGTTGGTGAATAGGGTGAATGAGTCAAAGGATTAACTTTTTGCAGTTGGTGGTAGGGTGCGGGAGTCAAAGGGTTAAACTTAGTGGTGTGGAAATACGGGGGCCGCCAGTTTCGGGAAAAGGTCTTGGGGTCATCGAGCAGTCAGAGCATGCCAGGATCACGGCCATTCCCTGCTGGCCCCCTGACTGACATCATGAAGGACCTCCTGACCCATTCCATCCCTCGCCCTGTCTGTACGTAGCAGTAAGACGCAGATCTTTTACACAGATTGAAGGTACGCACAGTCCACAAGCAATGATCCGAATTAATCTTTAAAGAGATGAACATATTGTTGATGTCTCTAAATAAATTATGTATGCCTTATAATTAAGGGGAAAAATAGACCTCTGAGTCAAATCACTTATTCGATGTAGTATACAATCTGACTTAATCTTCATAGAGATGAACATACATGTATTGTCGATGTCTCTAAATACAATTGTAAGCCTTAAAATTAAGGGGGGGGGGGGGGGAAGAACTCTGGATGAAATTAATTATTCATTGTAGTATGCATATTACACACCCGTTATCTGTTTATATGCGAGTGTGCTTATACTTAATATTGTATTCTTGTTTGGTTGGGGGGTCAAAGGCCTACATGAGTTTAATTTCTCGTAAGCATATATTAGTTAAGATTTCTCAGTTTCAGTTCCTTTCACTCTATCCACCACTACTATTTTTGCTTTCACAGTATTGAACTAAACATTGTTTTATCTTATACATATCTAATCACATCTACCATTCCACCAGAGTGGTGGCCCAACATTTAAAACACAAGCTTACAAAAAAAAAAAAAAGTCCTCTGTTCAATTTCCAGTTGGATAGGAATTTCGCCATTCTACAATACCAAACTGAGTTTTGCGTAATTGTTTGGATGATAGTAAGATTAAGATTCTGTGTTGAGCGTTGAGTTGGAGACACATAAACGAGTCCAATGCTACAAAGTAACCAGCCATGGTGAAGATATATACAAAAAAGTTCATTAAATACATTAACAGAAAATCTTGTTTAACCCTTTGACTCCCGCACCCTGTCCATTAGAATCCTTCGTTGTCAACCATGCTAGCAAAACAGAAACTTAACCCTTTGATTCCTTCACCCTATATCCACCTGCTTCCTGCACGAAGCTGGCGGATTGGATGAAGGAGTCAAAGGGTTAAGTTTTTGCAAGTTGGTGGATAGGGTGCGGGTGTCAAAGAGTAAAAAAAAAAAAAAGGCTGACGATTTAGTGTGTTGACTCGCGTTTTTCCCAGAACCAACACTGCCCAAACATTACAAATTAAACCCCGTTCTGACAAGAAAACAGACCAAAACAAAGCAATAAAGTTATGATGTTTGTAGCCACCTACAGACAAACTATCGCCCACGTACATCAGATAGCAGAAGACGGGGAGGGAACGATCAAAGATACAGCACATCCCACCTCCAGTCTTGTACCTAGTGATGTGGAAACCCTGAGACCAGTGTTCAGGCAAAGGTCATAGGGTCAGTGCACAGACAAGCAATGCTAGAACCACAGACATCCCTTACTTCATGCCTGACATCCCTATCGGCCTCTTTAAGTGTTCCACTCCCTCACCCTGTCCACCGGCTTCCTGTGTGAATCTGGTGTAGGGTAAAGTGAGGGAGTGAAAAGGTTAATTTAGTTTGCAAGTCGTTAAAAACTTTTCCTTGCCTGTCATTGGTTGATAGGGATCACGTGACTATCTTGCCTGGGGGCGGGTGCTGTTACTTTTTTGTTAGAATGGTAGAGATTTCAATGGCTGGTTATACAAAGCGGGAAAATTAAGAAAAGGGAATAACAAAGTTAAGTATAACTGCCACTTATCCACAGTGCAAAGTGAGTTGGCTGGGAAAGGTGAAAGAAGTGCTCTTTCGTAGTATTCACTTCCTTCACAAAATACCTGCCTTTTGTATGACTAATATAGTTGTTTCTACAACATTTTCAATGATGTGTACAGTCAGGTAAGCTGGTGGATAGGGTGAGGGAGAGAAGGGGTTAACCGAGTTTGCAAGCTGTCTGAACTTTTCCTTGCATGCAATTGATCGATAGGGGTCACGTGACCCTCTTGTCGCAGGGTTAGGATTTCTATTGCTTTTTCTTGGACGGACAAGAGCTCACTGGTTGTGACAGTGCAAGATAGATAAATAAAAGGAGAAGAATGGGATACAGAAGAAGGAAGGGATGCAAAAGAAGGAAGGGGCAGAAGAAGGAAGGGATAAAGAAGAAGGAAGATAAAGAAGAAGGGAGGATAAAGAAGAAGGAAGATAGAGAGATTTCACATCCCTACCCCCGATAAAGATATTTGACATCCCTACCCCTGATAGAGATTTGGCATCCCTATCCCTGATAGAGAGATTTCACATCCCTACCCCCAAAAGAGAAATTTGACATCCTTACCCCAATAGAGAGATTTGACATCCCTACCTCCAATAGAGAGATTTCACATCCCTACCCCTGATAGAGAGATTTCACATCCCTACCCCTGATAGAGAGATTTCACATCCCTACCCCTGATAGAGAGATTTCACATCCCTACCCCCGATAGAGAGATTTGACATCCCTACCCCCGATAGAGAGATTTGACATCCCTACCCCTGATAGAGAGATTTCACATCCCTACCCCCGATAGAGAGATTTCACATCCCTACCCCCGATAGAGAGATTTGACATCCCTACCCCTGATAGAGAGATTTCACATCCCTACCCCCGATAGAGAGATTTCACATCCCTCCCCCCGATAGAGAGATTTGACATCCCTACCCTTGATAGAGATTTGACATCCCTACCTCCGACAGAGAGATTTGACATCCCTACCCCCGCCACCCTAAACATACTGATGGGTGAATCCTGTGGCCAGTGATCAAGAAGTGGTCATGGGATCAGTAAACGGACAGACAATGTCGGGGACCACAGTTCCCTTACTTCATGACGGCTTATCTCTTTAATGCAGTCAGTCATGCCAACGTGTCCGTCCTGGTCTCCATCACACCCTCCAGACTTGGGCCCAGTGGTCGAAGCACCTGTCTGGGAAGCACGACAATCCCATACTAAATCCGTGGTTGTTACATGACCTTTTCTACTCCATTTACTAGACCTTGATCTGGATGTTAGTGTTTTGAACAAGATAACAAAAAAGGTATCTCGTGTTAAGTGCACTTAGCAGCCAAAGAACAACACACAGCAACCAATAACAAAATTCCACAGAATAATCCACTTAAAAAATATACAAAGATAGTCCCTCATGGAAAGTAAAGGGAGTCACTCACTGTAGCAATAAAGAATTCCTCCATCAGTGCATACTTCCACCTACAGCTAATCAATCACCTCTACACATAAAAGAACGATAGAAGGAAGGAAAGTTAAACAGGCGACATCTGAACCCCTCTATCCATCAACTTTCAGAAAAGTGATTTGTAAATCCTTGAGCCAGTGTTCAGACAGAGATCATGGGGTGAGAGAGCAGACAAGAAATTCAAGGACCACAACGTCCCTTGCTTCCATTGCACCCTATATTGTGAAAACCCAATGGTTAAAACGCCTCTCTCAGATGCAAAAAAGTCCGAGCATTACCTCCATAGATCTTGAAAGGCGATGTGGTTGATATCCGTTTGAACGAGATGATGAATAGAAATCCTATGTTCAGATGTAGTAAGCGCACGTACAAGAACTCAAAGCAGCAAAGGAAATGGCATGTCAAATGTGTACAGAAAGCCCCTCAAAGAACGTAAAATAAAACATTCATGAACATAAGAATATAGATAGTCAGCCTAAACTGTTGACAAATAATGTGTACTCCTCCTATATCCAGTGTACCACCCACACACATCAGAAGACAGAAGAGAAAGGGAAAGCAGCAGAAAGAGATGCCCCCAACTTGAACCTGGAGATGTAGAAATCCGGGAGCAGTGTTTAGGAAAGGATCAGGAGGTCTGTGAGCAGTCAAGGCAATGCCAGACCAACAGAATCCCCTGCTTCCTTCAGTACGACCTTCCGCTTGAACCTTTCCACTCCCTCGCCCTGTCGTCAGTTTCCTGAAAGTGTTGAGACGATGGTGGACGTGGTCGAGGAGTTACAGAATTAATTAACCTTGCAAATCACATGAACTTTCCTTTACCTGTCATTGGTCAAAAAGGTCACGTGACCGTCATGTTGGAGGTTGCTGTGATTGTTCTCCAGACATAAAAAGGTCGCTGGCTGACCGTGCGAGGTGACGAATAAGAGAAAGGAAAAATAGAATACAGTCTCTCCATTCACGAAATTCAGCGAGTTGCCCAAGGGTGAGGCAGGTAAGATGATTATGGTGATCTTCTAAATCTTGTCTGTCCTCCATGAAAACATCTGCCCCGGTTTAAAAAAAATCTGAAATTTTCGAGGATTCGAACAGGATGAAAAAGGAGTTTGTTTCTTCACTGTATATGTTTCAACAGCCTTCAAACGATCGTCTGTGGAGCAGAGTTGTAGTATGTCAACAATTATTTCATAGTAATATGAACGCTTGATGACTTGTTTGGCTTTCTATTTTATAGAAATTAAAATGACTGTTATGACCGTTTTTCGGTAATTCCTTTAATTTTTCAGGTTAGCAAACCAGACTTTGATGTCATGAGGACTCAGAAAAACGTTGTAAAGTGTTTCAAAATAGAAGATGATGTAATTGTTTATTAAACATTTACATCAGAGGAATCAGAAGACAAGAGAGAAAGAAATCTGACATACCCCTCATACCCATACCGTGAACCCATCGAAGTGGAATCCAGGGACCAATGACTAGCAAAAGATCAAGACGTCAGTGAGCAAGCAAAACGAATATCAGCAGATGGTGAACGTAAGTTCCAACAGTGGGAAAGAAGAGATCTGCCTTGATAATGGCAGTGACAAAAAAACAAACAAACAGAAACATGGGCAGACAAACGAATAAAAAAGACTCTGAAACAATAGGAAGTGGCTGGTTTGTAAACATTTAAGCAAAAGAGGCAACTTTGAGGCAGATACCGCTGAAAACAAAAAGGAGTGCATAAGAGAGAGGGGGAGACAGAGACAGAGAGACAGACAGAGACAGAGACAGTGACAGAGAGAGAAACAGAGAGAGACAGAGAGTGAGAGAGAGAGAGAGAGAGAGAGAGAGAGAGAGAGATTATATGCATAGCTGGGGTCACAGAATCTCTTGTTTCCTATTATATGCTGACCTCTCTGAGTTTTCAAGTCATCAGAACTTTTCCTTGCTCGCCATTGGTTGATAAGGGTCATCATGTGACCGTGTTGTCAAAAGTTTCGTGACCTTTTCGCCAGATGATAGAGAAGGCACATTGCTGACTGTGCTGAGTGGATAAATAAAGGAAAGGGATAGAGTCCATCCATCCAGACACTGGATTGAATAGGGTGAAGAGAGACAGACAAGGTAATGATAGTGATCTACCTCAGTCTCCACTGCACCCCAGAGAAACAGCTGCCTTCTTCAACGCGCACGTCGTTCATAAAGTCTCAGCGCTTGTATTTGATGAAATATGCGTGCGTGCACAACTGATCTGTTGTTCCAGTGTTTCCTTAAAAGACAGCGTATGATCGCCCAAACCAAACTGGTCAGTTGGCCTTGATAAACATAGAAACAGATATAAAATGAGTAATCTTGGTCATCCCAACACCGTGTGGTTGTTAAAATAGATTGGCTTATGCCTTATACGAAAGCAAACAAAAGAGAGAGAGAGAAAGAGAGAGAGAGAGAGAGAGAGAGAGAGAGAGAGAGAGAGAGAGAACAGACAGATAGTTACCTGTAAGAAGTATTGATTTAATAGAATAGTATGTCTACTGTTGAATTTACTGTGATTTATTTATGTTTCTTCCTAGGTATAGGCAGTATTCGTACCAACAACATACGATAATTCTTCTCCCTGATCACCTCTTTCTGCTGCCGAAATAGAAAGATTCAGATTAC
>CM060305.1:42111319-42128819 GCA_030674185.1 Monoplex corrugatus | reverse complement strand
ACATACACTCATACAGATATATGTACACACACACACACACATACACACACACACACACACACATACACACACACACACACACACACATATATATATATATATATATATAATTATATGTGTGTGTGTGCGCGCACGCGCGCGCAGATATGCGTGCACTTTGCAGTCAGAAAAGTCTTTGTGTGTGTGTGTCTGTGTCTGTGTGTGTCTCTGTGTGTGTCTGTGTGTGCATGTGTGTGTGTCTGTGTGTATGTGTCTTTCTCTCTTTCTTTCTTTCCTTTTTTCTTTCTTTCTTTCTTTCTTTTCTTCTTTCTTTTCGTGTTTGGAGCATGTGGCACTCAGTTAAGACACAAGAATACGTAGAACTCGAAATTTTGCTGAGTGCAAATTTGCTCTTTGACCTGTCTGGATCAGTCAGTTGTTAATTTGGATATGATCGTTTCCACTATCCTCTTTCTCACCTCTCAATCCATCACTCCAATCCTTCCGCCCTCTCCTACATCCCTAGGGTCCAGGCAGCAGTCTTAATCATAATATTATGGAGACAGATTTTAGTTTTGTCCCTGAAATGTCGATGGGTCTATCTAGGGCATCAAGAATGTTCAAAGGAGCTGTCAACAGTTAAGAACAAATCCGAAATACAGTGTGTGATTCCTGCTGATTCAGATCTTGCCGGCACCACCATCCCGCCGGCCCCATCATCATCATGGCATCACCACCACCACTGTCACCACCACCACCATTAACACCACCAGTATTAGAGCTACAATCATCACCACCATTACTCTCCATCCTTCTCCTTCTTCCAGTCCTTCTCCTGTCTCTTTTCCTACTTTAAAAGCCGAGTCCCAGCCCACAGAGTTCAGGTTATTTTCTGTATTTCTCGTTTTTTTCCCTGCTGGAGTACGTGTCCAAAATATCGATACGTGGGATCCACTCATTTGTCTGGTTTGTCTAAAGAGGATAAAATGAAAAGCGACTGAACTGTCTGGCATTAGTCAAACTTGAGGAAATATGACTGAGCGAATCGTTTTTGTTGTTGTTGTTGTTGTTGTTGCTGCTGTTGCTGCCGTTGTTGCTGATTGTTGTTGTTGTTGCTGCTGCTGCTACTGCTGCTGTTGCTGATGCTGTTGTTATTTGGGATTTTGTTTTGGTTTCTTTTGTATGGACGTCTTATGACAAACACGAGTATCTGTGTCATTATTAAATACATGATGATTATGATAATCATGGTTATTTGTTGTTGTTGTTGTTTTGTATCGTTGTTGTTTGGTGGTGGTGTGTGGTGTTGGTGGTGGTGTGGTGGTGGTGGTGGTGGCGATGATGATGATGATGATAATGATGATGATGATGATGATGATGATGATGATGATGAGATGATGATGATGATGATGATGAGACGACGAGGACGACGTTGAATATGACAGTGATGAAAAAATTTGACATCTCCTTGGTATACATGTGTGCAAACCTATTTAGTGCCTAAACTCTCTTTGTGTTTATAGGCTCGTAAAATATCAATTATGCATGTTAATGTTCCTGTAATCCACGTCAATAGATACCCCAGCAAGCACGACTACCAAAGATGAAGTGTGTAGACTACAGCAACATACCGCCTACACAGTTTGGGTGAAGTCAACCTGTATACACTCATCCGAGAAAATTCAAAACGCTGAAACACAAAACAAAACAAGTGCGATTGCCCGTGTTCAAGCAAACAGGAACCAGGAAAAAAAACACGAATAAAGTATCGGAACGCACATGTATTACAACCAGACAAGACAGGCGCAAATTTTCGTAGACGTAAGATCACAAACGAGCATACACCAAATGCAAAAAAAAAAAATATGAGAAAGAGACTGGAACTTCCCTGCTGCTTATCCCACTACGCTTGATAAAGGCCAGTTGGCCGAACATTTGCGTCTGTCTTGTCTGGTTGTATGAAATACGTGTTCTGATTCTTTTTTCGTGTTTTTTTCTGGTTTCTGAAACACAAAACAAACAAAAGAAATTTAAAGCGCTGGCTACTTCCACACACAACAAAACCAGAAACTAATTATACGTGCCAATGAATGCATGCACAAAACTTGCCATGATTGCTCTGAATCATTCTTTCCCTGTTGTATAAGATGATCGTATTAAAACAGAAAAGGAATGATGAATAATTGAATGGAGCAGTCTCAGGATCGTCAGCTTGGAATAGACTTCTTCTCTGCCTTCGCCTGGCACCTACCCTTTCTGCTTTTATAGCCAATCTGAACACCCACTCGTTTCCCAACAATGAGTTCTACAACTACTTCTTTCCTTCAGTTTGTGTACATTATTTTATATTGAATATTGTAAACAAGTCTTTGTCGATTATATGCGTATGCCTAGTGCACAAGTGCGCTTTGATTTGAATTGATTTAAATACTATAATTATTATCATTAATTATTATGGAGAACAACGTTCTGGCTGGTAAACCTTTTTGGTGATCAAAATACTTTAAGCAGCATGGTTTCTTTCAGCTTTGGAGATATTCGGGGACTACTTGGTAAATGATTAAATGGCTACGTGCAGTCTTAGACACCGCTCCAAGTTTCGCATTAGAGAGATTGTCATGTACTACTTAAATAGAAAAATCGTATAAACGTGAGAAAGGGCACGTTTCTAAAGGAGCCTCCTGCAACAAAATAACGATGGGTTTCCCTTAACTATAGAACACGTCCATGCTTCATATACAGCACAATTTCAATACGATAGTTAGATGGGTTTTGCAAATGGCGTAGATGTTTAAAACGAATAACAGCCTTGTCCATAAGGACGTTGCTATTTTTTGCTAGACGGTTTCTGATCTAGCATTAAAATTATTCAGAACACAAGTGTCAGTGTTGTTAGTTAACTTCAATGTTAGGCCTGTTCACAAAATGTAGTTTTAGACCAGTACGATTGTGTTAGATTTGTTAAGTGAAACAGACAGACAGACAAGTGTACAACTGAACAAGCAACAACAATACAGAACGGACACAATTCAAACAACCCAAGAAAAAACGACTGATTTTTAAATGTTTAGACATTTCAAGTTATCTGATGTAGCAGAAGCAAATCACAACGAATATGTATCTGCTAGAAAGTTGAAATATTCTGAGCCTACCTTTTATTGGTTTTTAATATTTCTTGTGGTAATAATAGTGTTTCTTGTCGTTTTGTTCTTGCTGCTGTTGCTCCTCTTCTCTCTGTTGTTTATGTTGATTTTGTTTCTGATTTTTATCTTTTATTTACAAGTGGTAGCTATGCTTTCAAAAGACAGATAACATTTTCAGAGACTTTGGTAAGAGGGGGAAAACAGACAGATCAACGCAGATCTTGTGCCACTTGGACTGGGTTGTGATAAGTAAAAATAATGTTTCTGTCTACACGGTCACTGTGTTTTGAAATGAAATATGATACACACAGAAAGAGACGGGGAGGAGAGAGAGGGAGAGAAAGAGAGAGGAAGAGAGAGAGACAGAGAGAGGGAGAGAGAGGGATGGAGAGACTGATGGAAAGAGAGAGAGAGAGACAGACAGACAGACAGACAGGACAGGGCAGACAGAGAGAGAGAGAGAGAGCGATGCCAGTGCCACTTTGATCTTTCTGCAGGCAATCGTTACAGGTGGAGCGATGAAAGAGCTTCAAGTGTTTCACAACGTTTATAGCCTTTTGCCTGCTGCGCTGATTTCCTCCACCAATAAACACAGACCTTGTTGAGGATGTCAGTGAGAACAGGAGGCACAAATCACCCACAGTAACAAGGAAAAAACAAGACTTTTGGTTTGACAAGAAGTCGTTTGTAAGACCTTTGATTCAACAAGAGAAAATCGATCACAAGACATTCGATTGGCCAAACTCGTTCACAACGTCCTGACTGGTCAAGAAACTCGCTTCCAAAATTTGACTGATCGAGAAACTTACCCACACTATATCTGATTAGGCAATTACTTGCTTCTTAGAACTTTATTTGGGATAGGGTTTTGGCTAGTAAAACCTTTGATTGGATGAGAACCCACTCGCAAAGTGTTTGGTTGAACCAGAACACGCAAGGCTACTGGCCTACATTTTAGAGAGCAGTTTGCATATTGACAGAGGATATCACGTTCCATCCACATCAGACCTAGTTTGGGGTTTCTATCAAAACTCACTGTATTCGTTGTAGTGCGCACGCAACTGAATCTTGTGGGAGATCATGACCCAGATTGCTATCTTTCGATCTTCCATTTTTGAGAAGAAATAGGGCTAGTGATCCAGTCTGACTTGATTGTGTGTGTGTGGTGTGTGTGTGTGTGTGTGTGTGTGTGTGTGTGTGTGTGTGTGTGTGTGTGTGTGTGCGTATGTGTGTCAGTGTGAGTGTGTGTATGCATGTGTGAGTGAGTAAGTGTGTGTGTGTGTGTGTGTGTGTGTGTGTATGTGTATGTGTGTGTGTGTGTGTGTGTGTATGTGTGTGTGTGAAAGTGTGTACGCAAGTGAGAATGTGGTTTGGTAGGCAGGCAAATGGGTAAATGGATGGGTGGCTATCTGATGCTCATTCTGACAGGCTGCAATACCTAGTGACTTTTGTCAATAGACCACGCCATGGGGTGAGGAGGACATAGAGCTTAATATGGAGTGTCCTGTTATATAACTGATACAAGTGGAAATCTACAACTCGATTAGATTATTCAAAACATCATCTGCAATTACCCGACTCAAACACGTATGCACGTGCGACACATGTGCACTCACACACAGAGACATGCAGCGTTTGTGAGCACACAAGAGAGAGAGAGAGAGAGACAGACAGACAGACAGACAGACAGATAGAGAGAGAGAGAAATTGAGATTGAGAGAGAGAGACAGAGAAAGAGAAAGACAAGTAAAGAGAGAGATTGAGAGAGAGAGAGAGAGAGAGAGAGAGAGATTGAGATTGAGAGAGAGAGAGAAAGAGAAAGACAGATAAAGAGAGAAATTGAGAGAGAGAAAGAGATTGAGAGAGAGAGAGACAGAAAGAGATTGAGAGAGAGAGAGAGAGAGAGAGAGAGAGAGAGAGAGAGAGAGAGAGAGAGATTCCAACACCACTTTGATCTTTCCACAGCCCGTCGTTACAGGTGGGAGAGATGAAAGATCCTTTAAGCGTCTAACAAAAGTTACAGCCCCTTGCCTGCTGCGCAGATTTCCTCCACCAACAAACAGAACACTGTGTTAAGGATGTCAGTAAGAACAAGCACAAATCACCCACTGTATAAAGAAAAAGAAACAAAGAGTTTTGAAAAGACAGGACACCCACTTCCCAAGAGCTTTGATTGGACAGAAATATGTTCACAAGATCTTTCATTGGTGAAAAAAAGCTCCTTCACAGTGTGTTTGATTGGACAAAAACACGCTAGGATACTGCCCTACATTCCAAACAGCTGTTTACGTATTGACATAAGGGTAATTCTATCCACACCAGACCTGGTTTGGGTTTTATTTTGAGAACCATTGTTTCCGTGCACGTACATATACAACTGGCTGCTTGGAGAGTTTATGAACCAGGATGCTCTTTTTGGAGCTTTCGTTTAACCAAAAACAAAACAAAACAAAACAAAAAACAAATAAAATGTTGATCCCAGTCAGCCAGTGGGCTGCATATGTGCGGGCGTGAGTGTGTGTGTGTATGTGTGTGTGTGTGTGTGTGTGTGTGTGTGTGTGTGTGTGTGTGTTTGTATGGGGGGGGGGTGTTATCGTGACTGGCTGGCTGTCTATCTATGTGTCTGTCTTCCTGTCTGTGTCTGTGCATGTGTGCTCTAGGTAGGTATCAATGTGGCTTTTATATATTATATCGAGCAGAAGTCCGATCATCTGAGATGTGCAAATACGCAACTCGGACTGAGTCTGGTGCTATTTTTCTACAATATAGTAATAACGGTCATAACAATAACAGTGATGATGATGATGGTAGTGTTGATGATGATGATGATGATGATGATGATGATGACGACGACGATGATCATGATGATGGTTGTGGTGGTGGTGGTGATTGTGGTGGTGGTGGTGACGTAAAGTTAATGACAATCATCACCATCATCATCGTCATCAACATAAGACATGTCTTTGCAACGTTTAAAACCGCTGAGAAATCAATGGGTCTCTTACTGGGCCTAGCAAGGAATGGATGAATGTAGTAAGTATCTGTATGAAGACTTCTCTGTTGTCAAACTCCAATGACACAGACAACTCTTAAGTGTTCTGAAACAAGGATTCGAATCCAATGAAGAATGGAATTTCTCTATGCAAATAAATTACTTTCGTATCCTTTTAGTAAAGATACAATTCATTATTAACCAAAGCGATTTCACATCGGTACTGTCCGCATACTTTGACTAAAGAAGACTTCCTTGGGTTTGACTCTGTTTTGTTTAAAGTACTAATTCCTACATCGTTGCGAAGATGTTCTCAAGTACCAGAAGTCCTCTGAGAATCCTGACTACACGGTACTTAACAACAACACCAGCACTAGCCGGCCACCAAAGACGTGTTTGTGTAAAGGGCATTTATTACCTGCTTTATGACTGTCTGGCTAGGTATGTGAGCAGAGAAACAAGCTGGGGTGGAGGTACAAAAGAGTTGTCAATATCATTCTTTGTCAGAAGCCAGCTCGGCGTTTGTAATGTTCGGAGTGGACATGGCACAGTGGTTGTAATGAGTAGAGCGTATTTTGAGGAATTTTTTGTATGTGCTCGAATATACTGTTGTTCTTTATAAGTAAATGAATCGGTCTGTGATTTTTACTAAGTTCACAGTCATGTTCTTAGAAGTGAAACAATCAGTGTGTGTTTTCTGTAGGGATCGTGGTCACTATTTCTCTATAAGTGAAAACTCGTGGTTTTTGAAAGGAAATAACAAGTCATCGTCCTGTTTGTCTTCTTTGTGGTTTTCCATATCTTAATCTTAACAGTCTGTGTAATACTTTGAGGAAAGACTTACGGTGGACTGTGAACAAAAGTGTGCTTTGTGTTTAAAAACTTGAGTTGGAGGGAAAAATCAAACGCCAAACGAGATTTTTGACTCTGAGTAACAACAGTTTTCCACTATTCAGATTTGGCCAGTTCTTCCAGGAAGTGTGTTCACTGTTCAACGAGCCTGTGGAGCTCTGAACAGAACTTTTATCTATGATGAATTACTTTTTGTTCTGATTTCTACCGCCACATATTAGTATGCGCATAGGCACACATAGACATAGTTATTTTACACACAGAATCACATGTGCGGATGGACTGATATGAATCAATTTCTCCTAATTTTATCGAGGAAAATAAAAAGAGTATACTTATTACAGATAGTTTCCTGTCTTTGTATAATCTTTAACTAAGTAACAAGAGAAAATAATCTTTGCAAATTGTTCTTGTATATTATGTGCAGGCCCACTCAGCTATCCTGATTTTTGCTATATCCGTCATATGTAAATTAGAACTGAAAACAAAGCGAAAGAAAAACAATGTGCGTACACACTGTTGTTTGAAATGAAATATGCATGGAAGACCACTTGTAAGAGAGATGCAGATGTTGAAACAATTATAGGTTTATGTGAGAGGGACATCTACATATCAGCTTGATATTTTAAGAGAAAGACAACTCATTGCAATAAAATCGCAAGATTCAATAAAGTTCAAATACACGTACACGTGCATTGGTGTGACCCAGAACAGATGCGTAAGTGATCAATCCAGTTTAGGAACACGATTTGTTCCATGACATCGTTCCTTGACTTTTCCTTTCACCCTCTTGTGTGCGTCAATAAAGGGGGCCAATGGACATTAAACGCTCTCCCTCCATTAGTTTGGCGGGGAAACCTCTGCAGTTCTTCCGACAGGCTCTTCAAAGGCATCATTCCCACCGGTAATTTCCCTCTGCCTTTTTACTGCAGCAAGCTGGCCCGTTGGGTTTCTTGTGTGGGTGGTGAATGGATGTTTTGTAAGGGTTGTTTTTGAGTGAGAAGGAAGAGCTTTACGCAAGCTACAAGTTTGTGTGTGTGTTGTGTGTGTGTGTGTGTGTGTGTGTGTGTGTGTGTGTGTGTGTGTGTGTGCGTGTGTGTGCGTGTGCGTGTGTGTGTGTGTGCGTGTGTGTGTGTGTGTGTGTGTGTGTGTGTGTGTGTGTGTGTGTGTGTGTGTGTGTGTATGTGTTTGTGTGTGTGATTTCTCTGTCTCTCTGTTTCTCTGGCTCTGTCTGGCTCTGTTTCTGTCTCTCTCTATATATGTCAGTCTGTCTGTCTGTATGTATGTTTGTTTGTCCTGTCTTTATCTGCTTCTCTCTCTCTCTCTCTTTCTCTCTTCTTCTGTCTGTCTCTCTCTCTCTCTCTCCTGTCTCCCCAGACTCATTCACTCTCTCCTTCCCCTCTCTCTTTCTCCCTCCCCCCTCTCTCTCTCTCTTCTCTCCTCTCTCTCTCTCTCTCTCTTTCTCTCTCTCTCTCTCTCTGAGTGTTTATGTGCGTGTCTTTATATGTGTGTATGTATGTGGTGTGTGTGTGTGCGTGTGTGTGCGTGTGTGCATGTGCGTGTGTGTGTGTGTGTGTGTGTGTGTGTGGTGATGTAATCGATATAGGCAATGATATTTTGTGTAAGGGGATCATTTATGTGGTCATCACTTGCGTTATGAAAGAGGCATTTTGTATGTTTAAAAGATCATTGCAGTATCAAATTCTGGTATGAAAATGAATCAGAAACTGTAAACATATGTGACATGAAAGTTGTAAGTAATCAAGTAAATCAGGCTTGGGATATGAATTGTTCAGTTCTGCCCTGCGTTGTGTGTTGTCTAACTCTGTTGTGTGCGGCGTCAGTAGAAGGAGCCAATGGATGTCAGATGCTCTCCTTCCATTACCATGATGAAGAAACCCCCCCAGTTCTTCAAAAAAAAAAAAAAAAAAAAGAATCGTTTGAGACACACAGTTGCATGCAATATTGCAACACAACATTACTACTTACGTGTACTACTTTTACTTTTTTTTTCTACCTGCTCGTACTAAGGGGTCGCGGGGAAATGAAATTGCCAGTCTGCAGCTTGGTGGAAAGCTTGATGTAAATCATTTTCTAATGGAGTTCAGTTAGACTGCATTGTTTCCGTGAGCATGGTTTTTAACTGTTGTCTTTTTCTTTAAACTGGTTGTCATTTTGACGTGGTGTTAGCCCTGATATGGCTCTAGTAATCGGCTGGGCTATAAGCAGTAAGAACTTGAATGGACTTCAGTTGCATACACTCACATAGAACTCCTTTTCCTTATTTCATTATGTTTTTGTTATTGTTTTTTCTTGTTGATTTTTCTTGAAGGTAATACACATGTCCTTCCTCATTGGCCTTCCCCCCTCCCCCCTCCCCCTTCCCCCGAATCATTTCGTTTCTGTTCTATTACATTTTCCCTCTACTTTTGTTGTACCCCCTGCACTCTCCCACCCACCACCTACCCCCAGCACTCGATTTTTCACAATACGCTCATTTTTATACAAAATCATATTGTAAGCATGGTTGGTGTATGTATAATATACTGCCTTTCTATGACATACCATACAACGCATTGAAATGTGATACAATACGATACTGTACATAGATCGATTTGTTCCCTGGGTATCGTCATTTGGCCTGACTGACTTGTGCTTGTAGCAAGGAAGTCATCCGTCGTAGCGAAGATATTCTCAAGTACTACAGTCGTCTGAGTGTACCGAGTAAACAGTACTTACAACAACGCCAGCAACAGCCGGCCCTCACGTCGTGTTTGTGTAAAGGTCATTTATCACTTTGCTTTGTGGTTCTCTGGCTAAACATGAAGGTGTGAACGAGCTGTGGTAGCGGTACAAAAGAGCTGTCAATACACATCCACCTCTACAAAAGCTTGGCATCGCACTGTTCCAGAGGGCCTGGAATAGTGGTTGTCATTAAGGAGTGCTGTTTGCGTTTGTTGTGAGGGTATCGGTCATTGTTGGTTGGTTGGTTGGTTGGTTTGTTTGGTTTGGTTGTTGGTTGGTTGGTTTGTTTGTTTGTATTGTTTTGATTGGTTTTTGCTTTGTTTATTTTGTTTTGTTTGTTTTGTTTTTGTTCATTTGTTCGTTTGTTCGTTTGTTTGTTCTTTTCTTTCGCTTGTTTGTTTGTTTGTTTGTTTTCTTTCTTTTTGTTTGTTTGTTTGTTTGTTTGTTTGTTTGTTTGTTCGATTGTTTTTGAGTAAAAATAGTCATTTGATTGTTTTTTTGTTTGCTCGATTGTTTTTGAGTAAAAATAATCAATCTTTTCGTTTATTTCAAAAAAGTTAAAGTCAATATTTGTGTGTGTGTGAGTGAGTGAGTGAGTGTGGTGTGTGTGTGTGTGTGTGTGTGTGTGTGTGTGTGTGTGTGTGTGTGTGTGTGTGTGTGTGTGTGTGTGTGTGTGTGTGTGTGTAAATGTCAAGACATGGATCAAATTATTCATGCTAATACCATAAAGATAAATCTACAGCAAACTGTGGACAGAAATCGACTGTTGACAAAGGTCCAATGTGCAGCATACACTTAGTGCACATAAAACATGCCATAGCAACAAGACAGTTGTCCACGACAAAATCCTGTGGAAAAAACGGATTGTCATTGGTAAATGAAAATATATGTATACAGGAAATAGAGGAAAAAGTATGGCGACGTGCTATCTCCAGGGGGAGCAATGTATAGTGCGTACACAAAAAACTGTGATGTGACATGATTATGATATATGGCTGGATGAATAAAGACACAAAATCAATCGCCCAGTTGATCTCTCAATCAAATCAAATGTTGTTGAATGTTACACCACGTCCCTTGATTGCATGAAGTGGTATGAAGGGATTTCTCACATCATAATCAGAAAATATGAATAATTATGCACATTATCTGATTTTTTTTCTGTAGTTGTTTTTGTTGTAGTTGTTGTTGATGTTGTTGTTGTTGTTATCTGTATCTTGTTACTAGAACAAATCCTTTGCACTTCTTATATGATATACACATGGTTGCTAAACATTCCCCTGTTAGTTCTTTATTCGTTATCCATATGTTAGAAATTAACACAGACAAAAGACAATTAGTATGACATATTTCATCGTTTAAAATTGGCATCTATCGTGTAAATGACATTCTGTGAGGTGCATGTGAGGACAATATTTTATAAAATGAGACGTAAGTTATTTATTATTGTCATCTGTCCATGGTAGTCAGGCATATAGGTTTACATAACGATGCATATTCATCGTTCCGCTAAGACAGCATTCAGATAAAAGTGTATAGAAAGGGGGAAACGAGAAACCCCTTTGATAGCATGGAGACACATTTACAATTCTATGCGCGCTTTTTGTGTGTTTCCAAACACTATCATTTCCAAGTCATTGTTTTAAGCAGGCTGGCAGGCCACAGTTGATACACTGACCACGAGAATATCAATGATGTTTATGTTTGTGATCAAAATTGCAGGGAGTATTTACATATATCGGGAATCGTGCTTCTATTGTTAGCAGGTGGATATTTGCATTTGACCTTCCAGCACTACAAGGAATGGTGGAATGTCAATGCACTGAATGGAGTGGTGTGTTGTCAAGCGAAGTCACAGTAACCCCAGGCTGTCTGAATTGTCAACAAGGATTTTTCAGTAGCTTGTAGATTGGTATTTACTAACGTTTGGCAATAGGATTTGCCCAGAAAAAATATTTGGAACATACAATGTTGTTAAAAGTGTCATCGATTTTTAGATGATATCTGCAACATACGCACAGGGGTCTTGCTTTTATAGTGTTATGCATCCAATCACAACAACAAATACTTAATGTAATAGGTAAAACAGTCCTTCTAGTTTGCAAGACTGCAATGGTGAAAACATTGAGCAATGTCATGTTATCTCGCCGTTTCACTCTAACGAAACCTTGTTCACATGTAATGATGCTGGTTCAGAATGGGTCCGCTAAAACAGTGAATAAAAATAACATTTCATGGCAGAGAATAATTCATTCATGTGGAAAAATAGGGTTTTAACACTGAATGTTTTGTGTAATTCTTCATTCAGAAGTTGCGTGTATATTGAATATGAACTTCCATTTCCTTAAAAAAATGTTTGACATGGTGAAACACAGCGGGAATATATTTATCTCTCATCTCCCTTCTCCAGTCTTCTCCAACATACTCTCCATTTCTCAGTACCACCCTCAGTCCCTTGCATCTCTGCAAAACAAACCACAATTGTTATGGAAGAGGCAGGCATATGTGTGTAAATCAGAAGTTTGTATGAAAGAAACATGTGATTTGCATGAATATGGATCGCTACTTGATATACACATGTTTTTTCAAACAGACAGTTGAAACAGAATTTATTACGTCGTAATTTTGTATGAAAAACAATCTCACAAATATTAATTATGTGGCATGGAATAGATATATAATGGATTGACAGTCATAATTTTGTATGAAAAACAATCTCACACACATTAATTAATGTGGCATGAAAGAGAGACGTAATGGACCAACAGTCATAATTTTGTATGAAAAACAATCTCACATATATTAATTAATGTGGCATGGAAGAGATATGTAATGGACCACACTATCTGATTCGTTACACGGCTTGTTCAGTACCATCGTTCCTTGACTTTTTCTCTGACCCTCTTGTGTTCTCAATAAAGGGAGCCAATGGACATTAAACGCTCTCCCTCCATTAGTTTGGCGGGGAAACCTCTGCAGTTCTTCCGACAGGCTCTTCAAAGGCATCATTCCCACTGGTAATTTCCCTCTGCCTTTTTACTGCAGCAAGCTGGCCCGTTGGGTTTCTTGTGTGGGTGGTGAATGGATGTTTTGTAAGGGTTGTTTTTGAGTGAGAAGGAAGAGCTTTACGCAAGCTACAAGTTTGTGTGTGTGTGTGTGTGTGTGTGTGTGTGTGTGTGTGTGTGTGTGTGTGTGTGTGTGTGTGTGTGTGTGTGTGTGTGTGTATTTGTGTGTGTGTGTGTGTGTGTGTGTGTGTGTGGTCTGTGTGTGTGTGTGTGTGTATGTGTGTGTGTGTGTGTGTGTGTCTGTGGTGTGTGTGTGTGTGTGTGTGTGTGTGTGTGTGTGTGTGTGTGTGTGTGTGTGTGTGTGCGTATAGTTGCCTGCGCGCACGTTCATGTGTGTAACTTCAACTTTGAAACAGGCCGTGCCAATCCAAATGACATATATCTTGCATCATCTCCCTGGGCATGGCTTCTGCTGGGAATAAACAAGTAACAATTGTGGTTTGTTTTGCAGAGATGCAAGGGACTGAGGGTGGTACTGAGAAATGGAGAGTATGTTGGAGAAGACTGGAGAAGGGAGATGAGAGATAAATATATTCCCGCTGTGTTTCACCATGACTTGTTGGGATCAGATCACATCCCCATACGTCTTACCCTAAACCATACTACTAAAATAGACGCCATGCCACAAGATAGTTTACCCAAGTTTAATTATAAAAACGCAGACTGGATCAGTTTTAAGGCAATCCTTGAAAAGACAAGAACAGATCTATCTGAAGCAATGAACATAAACGACATGTACGAAGTTTTCTGTAACTCACTGTTAAGAGCTGCTAACATTTCAATTCCAAAACTTACAGTGTCGAAAATAGGAAAACATCATGGAAATGTCTGGTGGAATGAGGATTGTCAAAAGGCAGTGAACGAAAAGAAAGAAAAATACAAAATCTATTTAGCAAACAGGTCACCTGAAAATCATACAGCGATGAAAAGTGCCAACATTAAGTGTAACAGAATCATAGAGCAAGCCAAAGAACAACACTGGACGTCTTTTTGTAAATGTGAAGTAAATGACCACAAAGACATAATAAAGATTTGGGAAAAACTAAAATTAATGAAAAACGGGATTAAGTTGCCATCAATTCCAGTAAAGCTAGAAAATAACCCTTTTCCTAGCTCACTGGAAAAAGCAGAAGCTTTTGCAGACGTGTTTGCTGAGACCTGTCGTGTAGAAGGACTTCCTGTCTCTAGTAGAGACTATAGGGAACGAGAAGAAAAGAAAGATGTATATAAGGATCCTGCCTCTGACAATACTCACTACATAAATGCATCACTCACACTTCAAGAATTAAAAGATGCCATTCAGTCCCTTCCAAGTAAAAAAACGTCAGTTGGACTAGATGCAATTTCCAATGAGATGCTGAAAAATTTACCAGAAAATTTTATAATTTTGCTACATGACATATTTCAAAAATGCTGGAATAGTGGGAAAATGCCCAACAACTGGAAAGAAACAATAGTGGTTCCTGTACTAAAATCAGGTAAATGTAATACCGATCTGAAAAACTACAGGCCAATTGCATTAACATCACACATATGTAAACTAATGGAGAAAATAATCTTAAAGAGACTGATGCACTATTGTGAAAAGAATAAAATAATACCAGTAAATCAGGCAGGATTTCGAAAAGGCAGGTCACCAGTAGAAATCCTAACAAAGCTAACTACTAACATAAAACAACAATTTGCAAGACGTCAATGTGTTTTAGCTACATTTTTTGATATAACGAAAGCATACGATCAAGTGTGGCACTCCAGATTGTTATTTAAATTTAAAAGTATTGGGCTGACAGGTCACATTTTTGACTATGTTAAGTGTTTCTTAGAAAACAGAGTATTTCAAACAAGGATTGAAAATGTATATTCCACGAAACGAATTCTTCAAATGGGTATCCCTCAGGGATCCGTTATAGCTCCCCTTCTTTTCATGATATTAATGCACGACTTACCCAGTAAAGTATCTAAGCATGTAGTTTTAGCTCAATATGCTGACGATTTATGCATGTGGATGCAGGTAAATATGAAAAGGAAAACTCCTTTGCGCTGTATTAATTATACACGCAAATGCTACCAATTAGAACTTGATAAAATAGCACGATACATGGTAGAAAATGGGTTACATCTATCCCTGGAAAAATCGAAAATAGTTTTATTTAATAATGGAGCTAACCCAGTAAATATTCCCACTTTCAAACTGGGAGATACTCTTCTTCAGTTTAATGAGTCAATTAAATTCTTAGGAGTTTTTCTTACGGCAAAATTATCTTGGAATCAGCATATTGAATACTTATTAACCAAAGCTCAAAAAAGTTTAAATTTCTTAAAAATAGTTCGCAAACAGGCATGGGGTCAAGATTCATCAACACTTGTTCATCTTTGTAAATCGCTTGTTAGATCTAAATTAACCTATGCCCAAGAAATCTTCTTCAGTGCACCGAAACACTTACTGAAAAAACTGCAGAGCATAGATTGTAAAGGTTTCAAACTTGCACTGGGTCTTCCAATGCATGCTTCCTGTCTTCGCACATATAATGAAATCAAACTGTTGCCACTTGATGAGCAAAGGAAAGTCGCTTCTACTAAATTTTTGTTAAGACACACCACTGTAGAAAACATCTCTGAAACAGAAATTAAACTGAGATCAGATACCGACTTTCCAAAAAGAGCTAAATCAATATCTTCACAGGTCACTCTTGCAACATACACATCTGACGTCATGAAAGGTTCAGGAATTGATCTACACGTAGATCCTGTATCTATAAGACCTTCCTTTTCGCCAGTACCCAGTTGGGAACTCCAAAGAGCACAATTTGACGTACATCACACTAACTTAAAAAAAGGAGACAATGTAAACTTACTGGCAAGTCAGGTTAAATGTCATATTGACGACTTATATTCCGATCATTTGAAAATTTACACTGATGGATCAGTAATTGAAAGAAAAGCAGGCTCAGCGTTTTTAATACCTGCTCTCAAAATTGAAAAATCTTTCTACATAGGACTTGATAAATCTGTCTTTACAGCTGAACTTTTTGCAATAGTAATGGCTTTAAACTTTATGATAAGTCTTCCTAGGACAATTTTTCAAACACTTTTTTGCGTTGATTCAAAATCAGTACTTCAGGCTCTTGAATTATCAAAATTACAAACAAGATCAGAAATGATTCTGGAAATTAGTCACTTGATTCATAATTTATCTTTAAGAGGCACTGATATTACTTTCTGCTGGATACCTTCTCATAGTTCTTTTCGTTATAATGATAAAGTTGACAGGGCTGCCAAACGGGGAGCTAATAACTCACCAGATTCAAACAATATCCAGCTTTCTCTCTCGTTGCACGAGAATTACACTTTAGTAGACAACTACGTCTGGAAGCAGTTCCAATTAAAACAGAAAAAGTATGATAACTGTCACATGAACTTTGAAGTTAGCAAAATACTTAAGCAGCTTCATGCCAGCAGAATTATACAATCCCTTATGTATAGATGGAAACTTGATGCATTCAAAACAAAATACACCAAGAACATAGTATGTCTGTGTGGAAAGAAGATAACACATAGTCATATTCTTTCTTGCGTTAAGGTAAAACGACATATTCCAACACTATCTATGAGTACAGTTTCTGATATATTTGCCTCATCATCATTACTGTATGAATTTTTTGTTAGCCTGTCAAAAAGTCCTATAGCGAATTACCTTTAAAATGTTATTTCACTTGTTCACTGTTATGGTTAGTCAATTATTAGTTTTATTTTTTCTTCGTTTCTTCCAGATATTTTTCAATTTTGTTTGTTAGTTTGTTTGTTTAAATCGTTAATTATGATAACATTATTTGTTAGTTTTACCTTCCCCTCTTCAAAACAGTTGTTTTCTGGATCATCTTTTCTCAAGTTCAAAATTGACAATTTTCAAATATTCTCTTCACTCCTCTTATCATCCCCCCCCCCCCCCATTTTTTTTTTTGGGGGTCTAAAATCACTTTAGTGAATAGACATTAAATCAAAGACCACCACCACCACACACACACACACACAAATACACACACACACACACACACACACACACACACACACACACACACACACACACACATACACACACACAATGATTAAAGACCGTCCAACATCACTTAAAGTGAAAAGACGTTAAATCAAAGAATAAACAAACTGATTAAAGACATTGCAAATGGTTTGGCTTTTTTGTTTCGTTTCCCAAGTATTTAAGAGAGGGGTTTTTTCCCTGTCTTGTTGTCTTCGTTTCTTCAGTTACATGCATTTCTGCTGTGTTTGTTTGTTCTCTTAAAAGAGGAGATAATGTGGATTTACGCCTGCCTGCTTATCTGTCTGTGTACGTAAACATTCAACTCTAAACGGTTTTCGTAAAACTCTCAGATAGGATTCGTAAAAAAAAAATGACATGTAGAAAACACCAATCTTTAAAATTTTCTCGAGCTGCTTGACTTTGTTTATAGAGCCACATATACAGAATCTGATATTTTGAGTTTGGTCCCAGTATGTGGCCTGTTCACTGCCCATCTTCATTTTGGCAGTGTCAGTTTAATGTTTCATAGATCGTGTTCTCTCATTCCCCATCACCTGCCCATTTCCAATTCTTGCCAGCGCTTAGGTTTTGCACAGGTTAATGAAGTCTGCTGGATAAATATTGGGTCAATAAGTACAGCGGAATTTGCCAGATAATATTGGGTCAGTTAGTACAGCCAAATCTG
>CM060305.1:42081319-42086319 GCA_030674185.1 Monoplex corrugatus | reverse complement strand
TTAGAATGGACATCGAACAAGCCACATTTACCTTGTGGGATGGGATTGAATTCAGAATTTGAGATCTTGATTCCACCAGTTCCAAGTTACATCAGCCTTTGGGTTACATTAGCCAGCCAACCTGCATACCAGTAAAAAAGGAAAAAAAATGATGTCCGGATGCATCTAAAACTTATGCTTAACGTTCGCTCCTTTCTGTATAACTGTTCATTGGCTATGCCTCATATAAATGATGTGTGTGTGTGTGTGTGTGTGTGTGTGTGTGTGTGTGTGTGTGTGTGTGTGTGTGTGTGTGTGTGTGTGTGTGTGTGTTGCATGTGTGTGTGGTGTGTGTGTGTTGTGTGTGTGTGTTGGTGCGCCTGCACGTATTTGCGTGCACTTGAAATCTTGAATGTGTGTACATGCATGCTTGAGTATGTGTCTACGTCTGGACATGCGCGCGGTTGCACGAGTGCGTTCGAGCGGACGCCAGTTTGTGTTTTTGTTGTGTGTGTGTGTTTGTGTTTTATATGTGTTGTGTGTGTGTGTGTTGTGTGTGTGTGTGTGTGTGTGTGTGTGTGTTGTGTGTGTGTGTGTGTATTGTGTTGTGTGTGTGTGTGTGTAGTCTG
Source organism: Monoplex corrugatus (assembly GCA_030674185.1). Lineage (NCBI taxonomy): Eukaryota > Metazoa > Mollusca > Gastropoda > Littorinimorpha > Ranellidae > Monoplex > Monoplex corrugatus. Next base: position 42,085,711 of record CM060305.1, on the reverse strand, counting down.
TGTGTGTGCTGTGTGTGTGTGTGTGTGTGTGTGTGTGTGTGTGTTGTTGTGTGTGTGGGGTGTGTGTGTGTGTGTGTGTGTGTGTGTGTGTGTCTGTGTGTTTGTCTGTGGCAAAGTGGAGGGTCAGGGGCGGGCAGGGGAATCAAGCGTGCAAGGTAAACCCGACAACCCCTTTGATTCCACCCACACTGTCCGCGGTCATTCCTCGTGCGTGAAGTTGAAAGGAACATCCCGCGCTTGCTTCTCTTGATTAAAGATGGAAAGCAAGACTGTAAATTCTAGTATAGCTTCTGAGTCGCAACTTTGTGGCATCCTCTCTCTCTCTCTCTCTCTCTCTCTCTCTCTCTCTCTCTCTCTCTCTCTCTCTCTCTCTCTCTCTCTCTCTCTCTCTCTCTCTCTTTTTTTTTCTCTCTGTCTGTCTGTCTGTCTGTCTCTCTTTCTCTGTGCCTGTCTGTCTGTCTGTCTGTCTCTGTCTCTCAGTCTCTCTCTGTCTCTCTATCTATCTATCTATCTATCTATCTACTCTCTCTATCTCTCTCTATCTATCTATCTATCTATCTGTCTATCTATCTATCTATCCATATATATATATATGTGTGTATATATATATATATATATATATATATATATCTGTGTGTCTGTGCCTGTCTATCTGTCTGTCTGTGTGACTCTCTGTCTCTCTCTCTTTCAAACATACACACACATATACACACACATACACACACCACACACACACACACACACACACACACACACACACACACACACACACACACAACACACACACACACACACAAACACAGACACTTACACACTACACACACACACACACACACACACACACACACACACACACACACACACACACACACACCACAACTCAACAACAAGATTTTACTTAGATATATGATCCACGTTCACGTGGGGGTCGACACGGAACCTATGACCTCCACGTTAAAGCGTCAACTCTTACCAACAAATGCTGTTACTAAATATTACTAAGTGGGAATAGTAAAAGAAATAATAATAATTAAGAAGCAGAAGCAGGGAGGAGAAGGAGGAGAAGAAGGAGAAGAAGAAGGAGGAGGAGGGGGAAGAGAGGAGGAGAGAGAAGCAGAAGAAGAGAAAGAAGAAATCTCTAATGATATCTAATCCTATTTGTTCTCTACAAGAACAAAGCAACAAAAACAACAAAACAAAAAAACAATCCACCACAGTATCAGGTATGGCACGTCTAGTTTGGTCAGTGATTTATATCAAGAACTGACCAGTGGTTTGTATTGAAATAGACACACATGAGGCCTGAACTCTTCTTATCTGGTAGGTGTGTATGCATGTATAAACAATGAGTAAGTGTGCCCAATGTATGCGTATTTGTGCATATATACGATGCACGTACGTATGCCTGTGGTTCAAAAATAGACCAGATAAAATAAGACCCTAGTGTGATTTCACATCGCTTCACCACACTCGCACCAAACAAATCTGCAGGGCCGGTATTATATTAAAGTTTAGCTTTCAGACAGCCCAGCTATACACACCTCTTGGGGTCAGACCCATTCCACATCGTAAAACGGCTTATAGCCTCGGGAGGACAATTAACTCTCAGACTGCTCTGCCATTAAGCATAGTGTTACACAAAAGACATAGCTAATCAAAAACAAATCGTGTATTTTCTAAAATAGCATTCTCCCATAAAACAATGCTTGCAGCAGGCTACTAAAAGTGCGATCATATTATGGTAACGAGTGCGACCGTATTTAGGTGTTTTGCGTTTTAAAGCAGTACATTTAGTCTATTGTGAGGGCTGGCGGTTGGCTATATTGATTTACACGGCACAGAGTTTTGTAAACGTTCATATGTAGGGCAAATAAACATTGAATGAATTTCACATTCGTATGCACCCTGCGGGAAAAGAGATCAACATATTTTTGTGTGTCATTTGATTATGTCAAAATAGATGACAGTCTAAACGGAATACTTTAAAAATGACTTCTGGAAAATGTTTCTTTATTGGCAATGTTTCTTAAAAAGAATAAATCATCTGTGTGTGTGTGTATGTGTGTGTGTGTGTGTGTGTGTGTATGTGTGTGTGTGTGTGTGTGTGTGTGTGTGTGTGTGTGTGTGTGTGTGTGTGTGAGAGAGAGAGAGAGAGAGAGAGAGTACATTTTATTTTCCAGTGCTAATTTCTTGCCAACATTCATGACTAACCTACATATACAAATACGACAACGACAACAAAATAAGTTGCAAAAATGAATCAGTATTGCAGAGAAAAACAGCGAAACGATAGAATACATTTGCGCTTCAGAGAAGATAAGAAAGAAAGCATCATTTAGTTAAAACAGAGTACAGAGAGAGAAAGATGTACATGCTCTCTTTCTATCATAGAAAATTTCATCTTGAAAATTTGAGGAAGACGATGAACAATGAAGCAGCCGTGTGTCCTTACAACAATATTCGTTCACTGGCCAGATCAGCATAAACACCCAGAGGAAATTGCCGTGTACACCCCATCGTTAACCTGGTCAAGACGGACACAGCGGAGCGGTGTGTTAAAAGGATTAAAATAGGCGTGAGGAGACACCGAGACACTTAGTCTAACAATGTCACGCTCTTTTAAATGCGCTCGATACGCTTAACCCTTTCACTCCCTCGCCCTGTCCACCGATTGAAGCATGAAAAAAAAAACTGGTGGTTAGGGTGATGGAGTGAAAAGGTTAATGCTTTTGGTTCATGATCGTAGGTTAGCGTTTGGACTTTGCTTGACTATTAATGTTTGGCTAACAGGTACAGTTGTTCCATCACGATCGTGCTGTTGTGGCTTTCTGTCATATCGAAGTCTCACTTTTAGTTTATTCGAGACAATGTTACAACGCTCGGATGAATCCATATACAATAGCATAGCAACTATCATTTGATATAGGAATCCACAACACTCGTATTTAACATGTCATCAACTAATTCTGTAAACGCAAACTGGAAGAGGAAGGTGGGGCTGGATCAGGCACACACTACGGAAACTCATGTAACACTAGCCAGGTCCTTACACAGAACCATCAGGGGAAGAGAAAGACAAGCCGGATGGATCCACCAGCCTCAACATGCATAAACTGCTTGCTGTTAACCCCCAGGGTTATAGGATTCTGCCTGCTGCTGCGTCCCAGCAGTTCCCTCAAATGTCAACACTTGTAACATGATTACTTACTTAGGTACTTTACCTCTCTTGGGTCATAGGCCATCAACAGGAGGGGGACCTTCATAGTCCTCTGTACTATGAAATCCAAAACAAGTGCGGCTGCCAGCGTTCAAGCAAACAGGAACCAGATAAACACGAAAATAGAATCAGAACGCGTGTTTGATGTAACCAGACAAGACAGGCTCAAATTTTGGGCCAACTGGCCTTTGTCAAGCGTAAATGTAAGATCACAAACCAACAAACGCCCAATACAAAAACTAGGGGAAAAAGACTGAAACGTCCCTGCTGCTTCGTCCACAAGTTAAGTTTCAGTCGTCCAGTGGACGAACCAGCATGGAAGTTTCAGTCTTTTTCCCCTAATTTTTATATTGGGCGTTTGTTGGTTTGTGATCTTACAATCACGCTTGACAAAGGCCAGTTGGCCCAAAATTTGAGCCTGTCTTGTCTGGTTATATTAAACACACGTTCTGATTCTATTTTCGTGTTTATCTGGTTCCTGTTTGCTTGAACGCTGGCAGTCGCACTTGTTTTGGATTTCATAGTACAGAGGACTATGAAGGTCCCCCTCCTGTTGATGGCCTATGACCCAAGAGAGGTAAAGTACCTAGTAAGTAATCATGTTACAAGTGTTGACATTTGAGGGAACTGCTGAGACGCAGCAGCAGGCAGAATCCTATAACCCTGGGGGTTAACAGCAAGTAGTTTAGGCATGTTGAGGCTGGTGGATCCAATCTTCTTTATTCACTACCCGGCCTTTCTTCTGTCGACTTCAACGACAGCCTCCTTCCATAAATGCCAAAAACCTTCTGTGAGAAATCCTACAAATTTATGAAGTTCTGTCTTGACACGAAAGTATATTTACTTACTGCATGTAACACATACCGTTGCTCTGAGCGTTCCCGCCAGTCGTGTTTGATTACAGAACTAATCGTTCATGGCTGATATAACAAAGGGAACATAAATCTTCAGGGAAATTGTTCGTCTACACTCCTCCATTAACCTGGTAAGGAAGACTTGCGTGAGGGATGAAAACAAGCGTGAAGAGACACAGACACACTGTTCTGACAATGTTAAGCCCCTTCAATGAGTTGGGAATACTTTATGCATTTAATTGTTCTTCACTGTGGTCTTGTGCTTGGTGGTTTGGTGGTTTGGTGGTTTGGATACTGGGTAGTCTGTAGTGTTCAATACAT
>CM060305.1:42073819-42076319 GCA_030674185.1 Monoplex corrugatus | reverse complement strand
CAGCAAAGAAAACAAACGAGACAGTCTTGATGGAGGCAGACACAAGGAGATCACTGATAAGGAAGATTAGGAAAAGACAAGCAACATTTATAGCCATTTTATGAGGAAGGGGGAATTGGAGCACCTGGTCACAACGGGGAAGCTGGAGGGAAAGAGAGCGCCAGGTAGATCCAGGGAGAGAATGCTGGACGGACTTGTAGAGTGGCTGGGGATGAGGAGGGTGGGGGAGATGCTGGGGGCAACGAGAGATAGAGTGGTTGGAAGTCCATGGTCGCCAACGCCATGCGGCAGGGCGCCTGATGATGATGATGATGGGATACGGCGCGGGAGCCAAAGAGCTAAACCGAGACAGGTTTATATAAAGTGCTCTCTTCTTTGAAAAGTACTTACCTACTTACTGCCCTTTATGCCAGTGACATGTAGAATAGCAACAGAAGATTCTCCACGCTTGTCTGTCCATGGTTAGCCTCTGTATGGAACTCCAGGTGTATTTCAGGGCCTTGAGGTTCTTTTTGCTCTTCGTCACCAGGTACTCTAATGTCTTCTTCCCTTTCGTTTTCTTTCTAGACAGTGTCCATTTGAGGATAATCCTGGTGATGTGATCCTGCTCTCTTCTGATGATCCATGTCCACTTCCACAGTCTTTTCATGATAATAATAGCCGTACTCTTTTGATTACATCGCACAAGTCACCACACACATGTCACCTGTGACGTTAGTGCATATGGAATTCGTTCCGAGCGTGGAGGCGTCATCTCAAGAAACAGAATCTAAAACAGAAACTGAAACAGAAGCTGAAACAGAACCAGAAACTAAACGAAACAGAAACAAAAACTGAAACAGAAACTGAAACAGAACCAGAAACAAATGAAACTGAAACTGAAACAGAAACAGAAACTGAAACTGAAACAGAAACTGAAACAGAAACAGAAACAGAACCAGAACCAGAACAGAAACTGAAACAGAATCAGAAGAAACAGAAACTGAAACAGAAACAGAAACTGAAACAGAAACTGAACGAAACAGAAACTGAAACAGAAACTGAAACAGAACAGAAACTGAAACAGAAACTGAAACAGAACAGAAACAGAAACTGAAACAGAACCAGAAACTGAAACAGAAACTGAAACAGAACAGAAACTGAAACAGAAACTGAAACAGAAACTGAAACTGAAACAGAAACTGAAACAAACCAGAAAGAAACTGAAACAGAAACTGAAACAGAAACAGAACAGAAACTGAAACTGAAACAGAAACAGAAACTGAAACGAAACAGAAACTGAAACAGAAACAGAAACAGAAACAACAGAAACAGAAACTGAAACAGAAACAGAAACAGAAACAGAACCAGAAACAGAAACTGAAACAACTGAAACAGAAACTGAAATGAAAGTGTCTAGGCGGATCGAACCCAGGACCTTCCGAATGGAGGTCTGATACCCACTCGACTGCCGCGCCTCTCAGACTGCACTGTGCAGCTGACTCAGACCTTAAGCGTCTTGAGATTGTGGTGAGGTATAAAACTGATCTGTGAAAATGTGACACTTTGATACTGTTTTGTTTGCTTACACTGCTATGTGTAAGATGGACTCATAACATTTACGCTGCGATTAGGAAAGAGGCGACACAGTTCGATGTTTTCAGGCACAGTAAATTCGTGTGTGTGTGTGTGTGGTGGGGGGTGTGTGGTGTGTTGTGTGTGTGTGTGTGTGTGTGTGTGTGTGTGTGTGTGTTCTGAATGCATGTGTGTGTGTGTGTGTGTGTGTGTGTGTCAGTGTGTCTCTATATGTGTATGAGCGTGTGTACATGTATATATATATATGTATGTATGTATGTGTGTAAATGTATGTAAGTATGTGCATATGTATGTGTGTGTATGTATGTGTGTGTATGTATGTATGAATGCATGTATGTATGTATATATGTATGTATGTATGTGTGTGTATGTATGTATGTGTGTATATGTATGTATGTATGTATGTATGTATGTATGATGTATGTATTTATGTAGTATGTATGTATGTCATCGTATGTACCATTGTACTGTATGTATGTATGTATGTATGTATGTATGTATGTATGTATGTATGTATGTATGTATGTAGTTATGTATGGTATGTATGTATGTAAAGTATGTATTAGTATGCACGAGAGAGACAGACCCACACAGTAGAGCCTCATCTACTTCACAGATTCGTCTTTAGATATTTTGCTCAAATTGCCACAGGGTGCTGTGTCTCTCGGTCCTGGTTCACGTCAGCATACTTTATGAAAGCGGGCTTCAATAGCTCAGTTGGTTGAGCATGGGATTCACATACTAATGGTTGTGGGTTCGAATCCCGGGGGTGCGCTACGTTAAAACTGGCCTTCTCACTGTCTCTCTTAACATCATTGTTGTTCTGGTGTTGTCAGTGTAGGATTATATAAGTCCCCCTTGCCCCACTTCCCTGGGATGGTTATCCCCCGTCGGCTATGTCACCTGAGGTGGTGCCGACGTAAAA
>CM060305.1:42066319-42068819 GCA_030674185.1 Monoplex corrugatus | reverse complement strand
TGAACGGATGAATTGGCTAAAGAAACTGGTGAATATGGTGAACGGATGAATTGGCTAAAGAAACTGGTGAATATGGTGAACGGATGAATTGGCTAAAGAAACTGGTGAATATGGTGAACGGATGAATTGGCTAAAGAAACTGGTGAATATGGTGAACGGATGAATTGGCTAAAGAAACTGGTGAATATGGTGAACGGATGAATTGGCTAAAGAAACTGGTGAATATGGTGAACGGATGAATTGGCTAAAGAAACTGGTGAATATGGTGAACGGATGAATTGGCTAAAGAAACTGGTGAATATGGTGAACGGGATGAATTGGCTAAAGAAACTGGTGAATATGGTGAGAGGATGAATTGGCTAAACAAACTGGTGAATATGGTGAACGGATGAAAGGGTTACGGAAGCTGACGGATACGGGTAGGGGAATCAAAGACTACGGAGACTGCTGTATGGGGTGAGGGAGTCAACGGGTTAAAGAAGCCGGTGGATAGGTGAGGTTGTGAAATGGTTAAGAAAGCTGATGGATAAGGTGAGAGAGTGAAAGGATTAAGGTTGACGTTTGACGAGGACAATATTGTTACCCTCATCAGATTGGCCCTACGGGGGATTTTGCCTCTCTCTCTCTCTCTCTCTCTCTCTCTCTCTCTCTCTCTCTCTCTCTCTCTCTCTTTCTCTCCTCTCTCTCTCTCTCTCTCTCTCTCTCTCTCTCCTCTCTCCTCTCTCTCTTCCTTCCTTTTCACAGGACTCAAGAGACTACCTAAGTACGTTCTTGCCATAGATGTCGTTAGTCGTTTATTTCACAGCTCATAACATCACGCTAGTCCTTGTTGTTTAGTATATGCATGCACGCGCGCATGGGCACGTACACATTCACATGCGCTTGCGTGTTTTCGTACGCACGGACGCACACACGGTATATGCAATCATACTTGCAGTACGTGGAATCACACATGTAAACACATGAATGTAGGCTAAAAGTATACGCTGTCACAGGCACACACACACACACACACTCACACACAAGCACACACACTCACACTCACACACACACACACCACACACACACAACGTGCGCGTGCGCATGCGCGCATCTTCGCAACTTATACATAATGTATACAGCCTATATACGTAAGCATACAGACACATGCACACGTACGCACACACACGCACTCACACACACACACACACACACATGCACACACATGCACACACATACACTCACACACAACATACACACTCACACTCACACGTACACACACATATACACCACACACACACGCACTCACACATACCACACAGCATGCATACAACACACATGCACACACACAACATACACACTCACACTCACACGCACACACACACATGCACAAACACGCACACACACAAACACACATATACACAGATACATTCACACACACACAAACACACACACAAAAGCATACAGACACATGCACAGTACGCACACACCACTAAAACCACACACACATGCACACACATGCACACACATACACTCACACACAACACACACACACACACACACAAATACACACACACACATACGCACACATACACAAATACGTACACACACATATACACCACACACACACGCACTCACACATACACACACAGCATGCATATAACACACATGCACACACACAACATACACACTCACACTCACACGCACACACACACAACCACACACACACACACACACACACACACACACACACACACACACACACACACACATGATGATAATAATATAGTCTCTCTCAGCCATTTCATTATTGATCCAGGCTTGCTCAGCTAAAAGCTGCCGATTCTCTCGTTCGCGAAGTGTGAGAGAATGTGTATGTTAAACGTGAACTCTCCGTGCGTGAAGTGCAACCTCTCTCTCTCTCTCTCTCTCTCTCTCTTCTCTCTCTCTCTCTCTCTCTCTCTCTCTCTCTCTCTCTCTCTCTCTCTCTCTCTCCTCTCCTCTCTCTCCTCGACTCTTCCGTCACACACACACACACACACACACACACACACACACACACACACATACACACACACACACACATACACACACACAATCTCTCTCTCCCTCTCCCTCTCTCTCTCTCTCTCTGTCACTCTGTCTCTCTCTCCTTCCTCCCTCCCTCCCTCTCTCTTCTCTCTCTCTGCCCCCCCCCCCTTCTCTCTGTAGTGGTTGCTGGCCTTTTTGAATGAAATATTTAAACTCTCTCTCTCTCTTTATGGATATATTATATATATATATATATATATATATATTATATATGCCTCTCTCTGTGTCTCCCCTCCATCTCTCTCTCTCCCCTCCCTCTGCTTCTCTCTCTATCCCTCTCTCTGCCACTCTCTTTTTCTTTGCCCCCCCCCTCTCTCTCTCTCTCTCTCTCTCTCTCTGCTTCGCTCGCTCGCTCTCTGTCAGTCTGTCAGTCGCTGTCTCCTGCTATCTATCTAACCAGGCTGGAAGCGTCGAACGAGACAGCGTTGTT
>CM060305.1:42058819-42061319 GCA_030674185.1 Monoplex corrugatus | reverse complement strand
TCTATGCTGTTCTTTTGTGTTACGTTCTGTTCTACTCTCTTCTATTGCGTACTGTTCTATTCTATTCTGTTCTGCTCCATTCTATTCGATTCTGTTCTAATTTGCTCTATCATACTATGTTCTGTTCTATGCTGTTCCGTTCTATTATATTCGGTTTTGTTCCGTTGTGTTCCATTCTATTCCATTCTATTCTATTCCATTCTATTCTATTCTATTCTATTCTATTCTATTCTATTCTATTCTATTCTATTCTAGGGAGTTATAACAGGTGTGTCATTTTCATTCACTCCTTCACCTCTTCGGGCTATCCACTAGCCTCCACCAGTTTCCAGCATTATTCATTTCACTTCTTCAACTCTGTACACCAACTTTCAGCAGCTTCCCGCAGGAGTGAAAGGGTTAATGGACCTTCCTGCTAGAAACTGATGAGCGCTGATGGATGGAATAAGGGAGTGAAAGGGTTAAACCATGGAGCTGGCTGTTTGGGGGTGGCCCAGTTAGGATATTACATCACGAAGGAAATGCCGAACAAAATTGAAACTCTGTGATAAAGAGGCATGGTTGATGTCTGTTCATCACTTGAAAAATGTGTACCAGTACGTGTATGTGTGTATGTGTGTGTGTGTGTGTGTGTGTGTGTGTGTGTGTGTGTGTGTGTGTGTGTGTGTGTGTGTGTGTGTGTGTGTGTGTGTGTGTGTGTTTGTGTGTGCTTGTTTGTTGTGTGTGTATGTCAGTGTGTGTGTGTGGGTGGGGTGGTGTGTGTACACCTGTCTGTGTGTGTGTGTGTGTGTGTGTGTGTGTGGGTGGGTGGGTGTGTTGGTTTTGGGTGGGTGAGTTTGTGGGCGTGTGTGTATTTTTATGTCAGTGTGTGTGTGGGTGTATGGGTCTGAGTGTGCTTGTATGTGTGTGGGGGGGGGGTGAGTGTGCTTGTATGTGTGTGTCTGTGTGTGTGTGAGAGAGAGAGAGAGAGAGAGAGTTTGTATCTGTGCGTGAGCGTCTATGTGTGTATGTGCATGTGATGTGTGCGGGTGTTTGGGGTGGAAGTGCATGTGTGTGTTTTTCTGTCTGTTTACCTGTCTCTCTCTGTTTATGTTTATTTTCGTGGTTTACACTCACCGCCTCTCCTCTGTCTCACTGTCATCGCCGTTTTCTTCATTTTCAAAATCATTATCACTCTCTTCTCGTCATACCGTTGAAAAGAGGAACTGTGGTTAATTTTGCAAGTAAGAATTTCCTGTAATGCTCGGCGAATTTCAGGAAATACAAAGCCTTTTCACAACTACATTATCTTGACTGCTTTTCATTATCATTCAACAACTATTTATTGTAACATAGTTTACTGACAAGAACATGAATAAGACAATTGATGATAACTGAAAAGACAAAATAAAAATATCATAGATAGTTGAAAATCGGTAAGAATGTACTTCGATTTTAAAGTGATTGAAAATGTTTTCGGTGTTTATCTATCTATCTAGCTAGCTAGCTAGCTATCTATCTATCTATCTACTAATCTATCTCTCTATCTATCTCTCTATCTATCTATCTGTCTATCTATATATATATATACATACATATATATATATATATATATGTGTGTGTGTGTGTGTGTGTGTGTGTGTGGGTAAACATACATACATACATAGATAAAGAGAGAGAGAGAGAGAGAGAGAGATAATATCTAAGCACACACATATATACATGTATACATATGTGTGTGTGTGTGTGTGTGTGTAGTGAGTGTTGAAAGTCATGTTCACACCAGTCTGTAACAAAGAGACAAAGAGGTTGAGCTGTTTCTGTAAGTCAGTCTATCAATGGTAGAAAGAAACTCTAGGGAGAGCTAGATAACAGAAGGTCTTCAGAGAAGAAACCCCCTTTAGACAAGTGTTTCGGCCCTGAACTCCTTACACTCTCGGGGGGCCGGGCCACATCCAGGTCATGACTCCTGGATGCCCTTCTGCTGTTGTTTTTTTTTTTTTTCCCACGCCGGGGAGCGAACCTGGGCGATTCTGCGTTTCAGAACTGCGGTACGCGGTTTTACCAATGTGCTAACGGGGCACACATCATCTGTAGGGAATTTAATCCTTATGAAGTTCACTTTTGGTTCCTCCTTGCCCAGATCCAGCTTGAGCTCCTTTCTGCTGCCTCTGCCATCGCTTTAAGGGCTCTAGTCCTCTTCTTCCCAGAAATGGCGAGTTGTTTCATGAGATCATAAGCGGAGGTGCCCACAAACCCTCTTGCCCCGACCTCTATGGCGAAGATTTTGACCCGCAGACCTGCTTTCTTCAGGGTGCTGGCAAGACCGGCGTATTTTTCGGTCTTGTAGATATGTGCTTCTTCCATTCTGCTTTCGTATGGCACAGTGAGTTCTATCAGAATCACTTGTTTCGAGGAGTCAGAGTGGAGAGCGATATCTGGTCTCATGCCTGTCTTGCTGATGACATCTGGGTAATTTCTCCACTCTGGGAGGTCTGCTGTACACTCCCAGTCGACTGCT
>CM060305.1:42046319-42048819 GCA_030674185.1 Monoplex corrugatus | reverse complement strand
CTGTGTTATCATGTGGCTCTCTGAGCATTGAAGTCACAACCCCTGTGTTATCATGTGGCTCTCTGAGCATTGAAGTCACAACCCCTGTGTTATCATCTGGCTTTCTGAGCATTGAAATCACAACCCCTGTGTTATCATGTGGCTCTCTGAGCATTGAAATCACAACCCTTGTGTTATCATCTGGCTTTCTGAGCATTGAAATCACAACCCTTGTGTTATCATCTGGCTTTCTGAGCATTGAAATCACAACCCCTGTGTTATCATGTGGCTCTCTGAGCATTGAAATCACAACCCCTGTGTTATCATGTGGCTCTCTGAGCATTGAAATCACAACCCTTGTGTTATCATCTGGCTTTCTGAGCATTGAAATCACAACCCCTGTGTTATCATGTGGCTCTCTGAGAATGGAATCCACAACCCCTCCTTATCCTGTGGCTGCCTGAGAGTAGAACCCACAATCCTTGCGTTACCATGTGGCCCTAGAATGGAACCCACAACCCCTGAGCTATCATGTGGCTATCCGAAAATGGAACCCACAACCCCTGCGTTATCATGTGGCTCTCTGAGAGTGGAACCCACAACCCCTGCGTTATCATGTGGCTCTCTGAGAACGTAACCCACAACCCCTGCGTTATCCTGTGGCTGTCTGAGAGTAGAACCCACAACCCCTGCGTTATCATGTGACTCTAGAATGGAACCCACAACCCCTGCGTTATCATGTGTCCCTCTGAGAATGGAACCCACAACCTCTGCGTTATCATGTAGCTCTCTGAGAACGTAACCCACAACCCCTGCGTTATCATGTGTCGCTCTGAGAATGGAACCCACAACCCTTGCGTCATCATTGTGGCTCTCTGAGAATTGAACCCACAACCCTTGCGTTACCATGTGGCTTTCTGAGAATTGAACCCACAATCCCTGCCTTATCATTGTGGTTCTCTGAGAATTGAACCCACAACCCTTGCGTTACCATGTGGCTCTTTGATCAACTGAGCTATGGGTGCCAAGGGGGAGAGGAGGGAGCAATGTCCTTTGTGGAGAGAGTGAGAGAATTGCAGAGTGTTTTGTTCACCTGACTTGCCGTGTGGTACACCCACTTTAACATTTGGGATCAAGACCTACGTTGTTTTCCTAATGCGCTGTTTAGACACTCTGTGTGTGGGGGTGGTGTGTGTGTGTGTGTGTGTGTGTGTGTGTGTGTGTGTGTGTGTGTGTGTGTGTGTGTGTGTGTGTTTGCAAGTAAGTATGTGTGTGATGTGCGTGTGTGTTTGTTTGTGTGTGTATGTGTGTGTATGTGTTTGCAAGTAAGTGTGTGTGTGTGGTGTGTGTGTGTGTTTGCAAGTAAGTGTGTGTGTGTGTGTGTGTGTTTGCAAGTAAGTATGTGTGTACGTGTGTGCGTGTGTGTGCGCGCGCGCGTGTGTGTGTGTGTGGTGTGTGTGTGTGTGTGTGTGTGTGTGTGTGTGTGTGTGTGTGTGTGTGTGTGATCGCGTGTGTGTGTTTGTGTGTGACTGTTATGTGTATATGTGTGCATGTTTGTGTGTGTGTGCATTTCCGCGTCTGTGTGTATGTGTGTTCGCGCAGTGCGTGCATGTGTACGTGTGGGTATAAGGGGTGGTCCGCGTGGTTGTGTGTGTGTGTGTGTGTGTGTGAGTGCTCGGGTGTGAATTTGTTTGTTAATGTGTGTGTACGTGAGTGTGTGTGTGTGTGTGTGTGTGTGTGAGTGTGTGTGTGCGCGCGCGTGCGCGCGTGCGCACATGCATTGTGTGTATGTGTGTTTCCCAGTATATAATTTATGTGTGTATGTATGTGTGCGAGCGAGCGCTTGCTTGCTTGTGTGTATGCATGTGTATCTGTGTATACGAGCGGGTGTGTGTATGTGTGTATGTGTAAGTAGACTGCTCATTTCAAGTAGAAGAGTCCACACAGTGTTTACGTACGGACAAAAAGGATATTGTGCTCACGCGAGTAGCACTGGACAATCAAATTATACGTCTTCCTTTACGCTTCCCTCAAGTACTACTTCAAGTATTGTTTCACCTCCTCCAGGAATTTAAGTCCCAGCCTATGAACCCCGACGTTTTCCTCACTCGAGCTGCAGCGCGGAATGTGTGTCCTACTACGGAAACCTTAACCCTTTGATTCCCGCATCTTATCCACCAACTGCAACAACTTCACCCTTTGACTCCCTCACCCTATCCACCAGCTTCCTGTAACCCTTTGACTCTCTCACCCTATCCATCAGCTTCCTGCAGGAAGCTGGTGGCTAGGGTGAGGAAGTCAAGGGGTGAAGTTTTTTTGCTTTGCTAACATTGCTTGACAATGCAGGATGCTGGTGGCCAGGGTGCGGGAGTCAAGGGTCAACCCTTGTACGCTCTCGCCTAATCCGCTAGCTTTAGTGTAGAAACTGGTGGGTAGAGTAAGGGAGGGAAAGGGTTTGATTAACTCTTTGACTCCTTCACGCTAGCCACCTGTTTCCTAACCCTTTCATCCCCTCACCCTA
>CM060305.1:42028819-42041319 GCA_030674185.1 Monoplex corrugatus | reverse complement strand
CAACAAACAGAAATGACCACAAAGATAGCATTAAATATAAGACTGAAAAAAAGACATGAGAGAGAGAAGGGGGGGAGAGAAAGAGAGAGATCAAATAATGCATGATCATCATCATCATCAAGTGCCCTGCCGCATGGCATTGGCGATCGTGGACTTCCATCTGTCTCTATCTCTTGTTGTCCCTAGCATCTCTCTCCTACCCCCTCGTCCCCAGCCACTCTGCAAGTCCGTCCAGCATTCTCTCCCTGGGTCTACCCGGTGCTCTCTTTCCCTCCAGCTTTCCCGTTGTGACCAGGTGCTCCAAATCCCCCTTCCTCATAAAATGACCTATAAATGTTGCTTGTCTTTTCCTAATCTTCCTTATGAGTGATCTACTTGTGTCTGCCTCCATCAAGACTGTCTCATTTGTTTTCTTTGCTGTCCATGGAACTCTCAACATTCTTCTTAGAAACCACATCTCGGCTGCCTCAATCTTGTTCTGGCTTTGTTTGTTGACTGTCCACGCCTCACATCCGTACAACATGCCTGTCTATCTAACATAAGAATAAAAATAAGAACAAAAGTTCCGTTCCTCTCAACAGGAGCAAGAGGAAGGCATTTCACAGCTGTCTTGTATTGTAGACTACAGTGAAAAAGAAGTGATCTAAAAAAAATGAAATAAAATAAAACGATAGGATAGGATAGACTAGGATAGGGTGGTGAAAGGGTTAAGTTGTTGCAGCTGCTGAATAGGGTGAAGAGTCAAAGGGTTAACTTTCTGAACTGCAATATTGATGCTGCTGTCAACCGTAGCATGCAGATTCTCTGCTCTGGTGATAACGTTTAACCAGTATTGTTGGAAAACAATACGGATATTGCTAACAATATTCATAGCATACGACTTACTTGACTTAACAATTTCTGAAGATTCCTTGGGGAGCATAGAGCTGCAACAGCACTTCTCCTGAAGATTGGTTTCTGGGGCTGGGGCTGGGGCTGTTCTCTTCCTCCTGCTGCCTCTATCTCATTTTCCGTGCACCTTCCTCACGTCTGTTTTGGTCTGTCCATTTTCCTCTTCCCTGGGGGGGGGGGGGGTGCATTCTATTGCTTGTCTTGTGATGAGGTTTGTGCCAACTGTGTCCGACCCAGTCCCATTTCCATTTGTTTTATATTTATATATCTTGTGGGGCTTTTTTGTTTGGTTTTGTTTGTTTTGTGTTGTTTTGTTTTGTTTTGTTTTGTTTTAAATATCGTTGCTGGTAGGAATCTGATTTCTTCTTACCCCACAAGTTGGCGTTTGATATTGTTTCTAGCCATCTCTCGCCTATAATGTATCTCAATCATTTATTATTACTGACGGTCGGGCGTTTGTCGGAATTTGACTTTCTTTACCTCCAAGTTTACCCTCAAGTCTCTAATCCATACAGAAGAAGTGATTTGACAATAGTGCTGAATATCCTAATCTTACCATTACTGGAGGGACCTATGGTGTTCTGTGTAGGCCATGAGTACTGAATGTATGTGTTACCTTGTCAATCCAACTTTTTCCATCTTCGTTTGCACCTCCATCTTTACTGACTACTCTGTCTATAGGTGTACAAACTTCTCGGTCTCTTTGATGTTTTGGGCTTGCCAGGTAGACTGGGTATTGCTGTTGTTGTTGATATGTATGAGACCTATCTTCCTTCCTTATGGGTATTGAGGTTTAACGATGGTAACTTTCTGTACAGCCATAACATTGATATTGCTAACAGCAACCACAACATTCACGAAACCTGACCCCTTTGTCAAGCGTATACAAAAAAAAAAAAAAAAGAAAGAAAGAAAAGAAAAGAAAACAAAATAAAAAAAAGAATTAAAGCACACAACTGAACAGAAAGACAACTTACCTGATGTTTTGTTGAGCCAAACCACGAGACGAAAATAAAGATTTGATATAAAAAGTGACTTCATACAAAAATGATATAAATCAAGCAGAATGTACATGTAAGACCAAAACGACGTAAAACAAAAAGAATGCAGTCATCAAAGTAAAACTAAGTGTACATCAGAGTGACTACCAGCGTTCAGACAACTTGGGACCAGAAATATTAAGTACCGAACTTATTAAATTTCATTTTCTTTGCAGTTGAACAAAACCATTTGCGTGGGCAAGGTTTCAAAGTCAAGGTGGGAATGGTATCTACATTCTACATCAGTCATAACGCTGCGACACATTTACAATAACTTGTTAAAATGGCAGCGAATATATAAATGATAACAATCATAACACAGATGGGAACATTCAAGTGCTACGAGTCTTTCGTGGGCGTATTCCAAAGTCCAAAAGTTCGATTCTACAACGTACAAATTTAGTTCAATATCGCGAAGGGTTTGGGCACTGACTAGTGGTAACAGAGTTGAAGACTTATTAACTCAGTACTCGTATTAGTTGTCATGATTGTTTCGAATGTTCGTTGCTTAGTGAATGTAGGACAAAACACGATATGACAAAGATGTTTTAGCCAATATTCTAGTTACACGATAAGAGCACGACGACTACCGTGCATTACTTTAAGGGACAAGTTCCCCATTACCAGTCAGGGGACGTTATCCTTCTCATGAGAACTACGCTTATGGCCACATGTGTGTGTGTGTGTGTGTGTGTTGTGTGTGTGTGTGTGCGTGTGCGTGCGTGCGTGTGTGTGTGTGGTGTGTGTGCTGTGAGTGTGTGTGTGTGTGTGTGGTGCGTGTGTGTGTGTGTGTGTGCGTGCATGTGTGTGTGTGCGTGCGTGTGTGTGTGCGTGCATGTGCGTGTGTGTTTGTGCATAATTATGTGTGTGTATGCATGTGTGTGTGTGCGTGCATATGTGTGTGTGCACGTGTGTGTGTGTGTGCATGTGTGTGTGTGTGTGCGTGTGTGTGTGTGTGTGTGTGTGTGTGTGTGTATGTGTGTGTGTGTGTATTCATGTGTGCGTGCATGTGCGTGTGTGTGTTTGTGCGTGTGTGTGTGTGTGAGTGTGTGTGCGTGCGTGCATGCGTGCGTATGTGCGTGCATATGTGTGTGTATGCACGTGTGTGTGTGTGTGTGTGTGTGTGTTTGGTGTGTGTGCGCGCGTTTCATTATACTGAAAATCATGGCGTAGAGATGAAGCTAACAGTCTGTAGCTCTGCGGGAACCCAGCATAGAGTAATGTTGTAGACGTATAGTAGTATGTCTGGAAATCCATCAATCCAGCGTTGTTGTGATCTCTGAAGCCCGAACATCTGTGTTGTAAAATTCAAGAGGATGGCTTGTTGACCGCGCGGTATCATATCAGGTACCCAAACTCCATAATCCGTTGTTGTGTAGTGTGATGGTAGTTTGAGTGTTGTTACACCCGTTCGTCCTATCTCTTCGTTTCTAATCGTGTCTCTGTTGGTCTTGCCTGATGCACTTCTGAGACGTTTCGTTTCACAGGCTATGATCTTTTTTTTTTTTTTTTTTCATACATTTCAAGTCCAGGTTTTGTATTGGCAAAGTAAGTGTAGGCACAAAGATTGTGGTGATTAAACTGGCTTTGTCTTTCCTGTAGGGATTAAGGGTGTTTTAGAAATGGTGAAAGTTAGTAGTTCACAGCATCTGTGTTTTGCACTCTGCTCTCAGTTTCTCTGTCTATAATGGTATGAGTACAGCGGGACGTAGGCAATATAACTAATGTTCGGAGTAAATGTAGAGCAGCTACATCTGACTCATCTGCACGCTGCGTTACTTTCCTGATCAAACTGAAATCTACCACAGACACCCTTGCCTTTGCCATGACATACTGTGGGACAGCAGCCCGGTCAATACCGGTAACGATAGCAGGCATGGTAATACAGGCATAGGTGTAATCTGTCGATATATTGACTGGTCTAAACGGCAGCAAATCCATCCCATCTGCTGTTCAAGTAAACACGGGAAGCATGAACCGTATCTGACTTGTCAGTGATAACCATTATTGATCTGTCACTTGATTCATCAACTCTCCTCCTTTGATCTTTCATGGGCAACCTGCTGTGTGAATCTACGAAGTGCGTTTTCCAACAGTCGGTCAGAAAGAAAACAAAACAGTCAAGCCATTCTAACAATCTCCTTGTTTGTTCAACAAATATACTTATTGCAGAAAATCCAGATTACTGTTGTTCTCAAGTTCACTGAGCTTTGGAGAAGCTTCGGTTGAATTACAATGTGACGTGTGTTGTGTCGTTAGCGGATTCTCGTTGCAAACGGGTAACAAACCGAAACGCGCGTACAGAAATAACGAATGATCCCCACGGCGTGAAGCGAGGTGG
Organism: Monoplex corrugatus; assembly: GCA_030674185.1. Classification (NCBI taxonomy): domain Eukaryota; kingdom Metazoa; phylum Mollusca; class Gastropoda; order Littorinimorpha; family Ranellidae; genus Monoplex; species Monoplex corrugatus. The sequence goes on along the minus strand of CM060305.1, from coordinate 42,037,047 downwards.
TAGCCTACTTTTGTCTCTTACAGCACAGAGTATGTGTTATTCAAATTATATAAATCATCACCAACACCTAAAATTTCTTCTTGTAGATAGAAAAGAAACAGTATCCTTGCCTTTTTGCTCACAGAGTTGGCTTTCATTCACCAAAAACATGTCAGCGAAAGATTTGTAACGAGTTCCAGTGATTGTTGATAGTCGGCAGTGGCCATTTTCCCTTTATTGCAAGACTCCTCTAAAGGGGTGGAGCTTAGAGCCTGGCGTTGCCCTGAGTGCAATGATCTTGTCTCCCTGTAATTCTAGGGAGTGCTCAATTTTATGTTGGAAGTCTCGACTGAACTTTTATTTTATAAACGTTTACTTACTTACGCCTGTTTTAACTTACGCCTGTTTTAACTTACGCCTGTTTTGTTTGTTTGTTTGTTTGTTTGTTTGTTTGTTTGTTTGTTTGTTTGTTTTTTACATCAATTTTGATGTGGAAAAAGATGTGCCAATATCTTCTGAAATAATTCCTAATTAATTTGACGTCAGATTTTCACAGTTAAACGTTTTGTTTCTAGTAGTGAAGGCTTTGCTTGTTGACTTCCACGCCTCACTCGTATAACAGTATTGGTTCTATATAACATTCAATTACTCTCTTCCTGGTGTTAATTGATAGCATTTGTTGGTAAGAATGCTCTCCATCTTCTTGAATGTTGTTTTTACTTGGCCGATTCTGCTGGCTATTTCTGATGTGCATCTGCCATCTGGTGAAATGATCGTTCCCAGGTATTTAAATTTATCAACCTGTCTCAAGGTTGTGCCGTTTGCTGTTATTTTGCATGAGGGGATTTCATGTTTTTTACTGATCACCATGACTTCAGTCTTCCTGCTGTTTAGTTCCAACCCCTTACCTTTAATTGCTTTCTATTTCTAGTATATTCAAGGTTTTGTAGGTCCCTTTCATTTTCTGCAATTAGCATGGTGTCATCTGCGTATCGAATGTTGTTTATCATTTTTCCTCCAACCTTTAATCCAAGGTCTTCCTCTAAGTTTCTCATGATCTTTTCGCTGTAAAGTGAAAACAGATCTGGTGACAAAACACAACCCTGTCTGGCTCCTCTTTTGATGTTTTGGAAAGAGCTTATATCGTTTTTATTCTCATTGCAGCTGTTTGTTCCCAATACATATTTCTGATTATTCGTAGATCTTTTCCATCAATATTGAGTCTTTCTAGTTGGTTGATCAATTCTTCATGTCTTACCCGATCGAAAGCCTTGGTATAGTCAACAAAGCATAAATATAAATCCTTGTTCACCTCGATTGACCTCTCTATGATAGTTCTTAGGATGTATGTGGCATTAATAATTCCTTTCATATTCAGCTTTACACAAAAACAACAGTATGATATTTAGCTCTAGCCCTGTATACAAAATCAGCATTACGAGACTGATACAGTCCTTACAGAAAGCTTTAAAACAAACACACACACACACTCCACACACACACACACACACACACACACACACACACACACACACACACCACTCACACACGCACGCACGCACACACACACACATCCAAACCAAACACAAACAAAACATACTCACAAGAAGAACCTTTTTCATTATTACTCAAACCTGCAAATAAGATTATATGTCAAATAACTTTATGTGTGAATAGCAATAAATTGTAGCATTACTGCATGCTTCGTGCGAAGTTTTACTATAAATAAAAATGTGTTCCATAGAAACAAACAAAACCAACGCCCCGCAGTTTCGCATCTCAATCACATGACGAGGCAAAATTCAACCTTTGATAATATGAGATGATCATGTTTTAAGGAGAGAGAGAGAGAGAGAGAGAGGGAGAGAGAGTAAGAGAGAGAGAGAGGTAAGTGTGTGTGTATCTGTGTGTGTGAGTGTGTGTGTATATATATATATATATATATATATATGTATATGTATGTATATATATATATATTTATGTGTGTGTGTGTGTGTGTGTGTGTGTGTGTGTGTGTGCGTGCGTGCGTGCGTGCGTGTGTGTGTGGTGTGTGTGCGTGTGTGTGTGTGCGTGTGTCTATGTGTATCTATGTGTGCGTGCGGGAAGCACAATCTCAGAACAGATCTTTATTCAATTTTCACACGCTGATGGTCACAGCAATGTTTATATTGCTTCAGATTTCTCTCTCTCTGTGTCGGTATTCTAGAACTGGACGCGTCATGTGTGCCATTTGGTAAATTAAGAGATAAGGCAAAAATGTGATGATCTTACAAAGAATGTAGGACATACTGCGTTTTGTAGAATAACGACAGATTTCTGATGCCATTCTTCTCAATTTAGGACAGAAAGAGAGAGAGAGAGAGACACAGAGAGACAGAGGAAGACACACAGACAAAGAGAGACAGAGACAAAGAGCCAGAGAGAGAGAGAGAATCCGGCTAATGTGAAGGTCACCGACCTATACGCAACATACCAAGCATTGAAGGTGGTGGAAAATAAAGTTGCCAATGCGTACAATACCGTTCAGACCTTATCGGTCTTGTCATAAGCATGTGTCATAAATATTGTTAACTTGTTACATCATTCCATAACTTCAAACTTCATGAAATAAAATTAGCAAGAGAGAGAGAGAGGTTATCAAACGAAGGATGCCTTCCAGTTGTCTGAATACACACACACACACACACATACACGCGCACGCACGCACGCACGCACGCACACACACACACACACACACACACACACGCGCACTGATGATATAGACATTTTCCCGTCCTGCTGATTCTCCTAATCCTTCCTGGTTTGTTTTCTAGGAGAAGAAAATAAGATAATATAGAGTTTATTTAGAGTTTGAAAATTGTTCAAGAGGGATTCATCTCACTCAAAAAGTTCCTTATGCGTTCCACCCATATCTGCCAGCAACCATCTAGCAAACTCTCTGAGCATGCCAAGCAAGAAAAACCCCGTGTTCCAGCAAGGGTTTCAAATGGAAAGAGGAGGGGGAGAGCTAATACCATCAGAATGAAGGAAACATTAAATTAAGATGGGTAGCTAACAGCTAGTTTTGAATGTTGCGGGTAGGGAATGAATTCGAGATATTAGATCTTGGGTCCTTCTGTTTTGCATACCCTCCATAATTCTGTAAGGAAGAAAGAGAAAAATGATCATATGCATATTGAATATGCATGAGTCAGTGTCACAAATACTACCGATCACATTTTTAGTATCAAATCAAAACACGGAAAAGGGCGACGGTATTTGCATGTATATGATGGCTGCATGCTTATAACTTGAACTTTCTTGGATTTTGTTTTTTTGTTTTGTTTTGTGCATATGTGCATACACATACAGATAGATAGATAGATAGATAGATAGATAGATAGATAGATAGATAGATAGATAGATATATGGATGGATGGATAGATAGATAGATAGATAGATAGATAGATAGATAGATAGATGGATAAATAGATAGATAGATCGATGGATGGATCGATGGATGGATCGATGGATGAATCGATAGATAGATACCTTATCCACCAACAGAAAGCTGTTCAATAGGTCATGAAGTCAAGGATTTAAATTGTTTTTGCAATTAGTGGATACGGTGCGGGAGTCAAAGGGTTAAATTAAGGAGATCAGATAATGAGCAAGACGACAGACGAACATGTCTCGTAGCGCTTTGTTTGTGTGTGAGTGTGTGTGTGTGTCATAGCGCCTTGTGTGTGTGTGTGTGTGTGTGTGTGTGCGTGCGTGCGTGCGTGCATGTGTGTGTGTGTGTGTGTGTGTGTGTGTGTGTGTGTCTGAGCCGGCGACAGAGACAGGCTGGATGGACACTGGTGGCAAGTCCCTCTGCGTTGTGAATGATGCCATCACAGCCCGCGTTCTCACACTATTCCCCCCACCCCACCTCTCAAGCCTGCAGACCGTCAGTGCCGTCCGCTACTACTGTACTGTACGGTAGCCAGGCTTTTGCGTGGGCAGCGGTTTGTTTGTTTATCTGTCTGCCTGTCGGTCTTTGTTTCTGTCCGTGCGTCTGACAGTCTGTCCGTCCACCTTGCGCTCAAGTGGGTCGGTTGTTCCAAGCTCACACAGGGACACTCTCTCACTCTTGCCATTCTAACGGAGTGGGACAGAGAGTAGAGAGAGAGACAGGATGAGGAGGTTGGCTGGTCTAGCTTGATGGTTAGCTCCACACCACCACCTTCCCCCTGTGTTTGTTTGATGGTGTGGAAGATTTATGTGGTAGGGACACGATTTTCTAGTTTGTGTCTGTCGTGATAATTTGCCACCTTCGGATCGATGGGAGCGTCGGGTGGAATTGTTACAGATTGTTGTAGCAAGCTATCGCTGATTGATTCGGTTACCCTTCTGTGATCAGGGTATGCGCTATTATTGATTTGCTTACCCTTTTGTGATCAGAGTGTGTGTGCGGGTGGGTATGTGTGTGTATGTGTGTGTGTGTGTTTGTCTCTGCGTGTGTGTGTGTGTGTGTATTTGTCTGTATGTGCGTGTGTGTGTGTGTGTGTGCGTGTGTGTGTGTGTGTGTGTAAGTGTGTGTGCGCGCGTGCGTGTTGTTTACAGCGTTTCTGAGCTTGGACCGGGTTTGTTTTGATGGTAACGTTTTGTTTCCATGGAAATGATGAGTTGAATCACAACAGCAGTGACACTATATTTCAGGTATTTCAGATAACATTAAGCAAGAGGTGTTAATGATTGCACAATACCGCAGACTTGAAAGAGTGTCCTAAGCGAATCTTCAGGTACATGTATGAGTGCATAATCCGTAAAATAGTAAAACAACATGTGAACCAACACAGAGCAATTAATACGAGTATTGTACATACATAATATTTTACAACTTTATTTCAGATCAGTTGTCTTGATCATTCCGTCTCTCCTTCCAAAGCAGACAGTGTTTACCTGTGATGAATAACAAAAGTTTGCCAGTGCCAAATCTGGAAAAATAACCGAAATTGTTTCCTCAAAAGAACAGGCAACCAGTTACAGGCTACAAGCTTTGATGAGATAATATCTTCCAGAGCTCAACATACTGACATGCGTGTGTTTAAAGTCCTTTCTAAAGGAAATTGTGATATTATTGACTAAATTCCGTCGTGAGAAAAAAAATTGTGTTGTAGGTTTTCATGTTGATGCTGATCGCCATGTGTGTCCGACAAAGGAACTCTGCAACACTGACTTGAACGATGCCTCGAGGCGCAACAAGGTGCTGTAGTCAAAAGTGTGTGAGCAGAAGCAAAAATTGTTTATCACTAAAAACAAATGAAGGATATAGCATCGAGAGGAACTTTAACCATTAGAATCGATAGAGACGTGAGCAGAGGAGCGCCGCTTCAAACAGGGCATATATGGCGAGTTGAACAGGAAGTTAGTCAGCATTGAAGCGAGTTGTTCCCCGTGACTGCTGTCAAGATGTCCCGGATGCAGGAGCTGCAGAGGTCCAAGTCGTGGCGGACGAGGAAAGCAACGTTACGTCTGTTTTCTCAGGCCCGCTCCTGTGATGATGTGGAACCTGATAAAACGACACCCGACATCACCACAACCCCACCATTTAGACCACGTGAGTGTTTATCAACAGTCTTCTCTATGCTGACTGATCATTCCATATTGAACATTTTGGTAGCAATATGTCACACTTCCATTTCTTCATCATATCATTTGAAAAATCATGTTTCACTCCCTTTCTCTGTCCACCAACCTCTTGCCGGAAACTACTGTCTTGAATATTGATTCTACATGTAGGTTAAACAGTTTGATAACGCCATATAACCCGTCCATTACCTCATACTATCCTCTGAAACTGGCAATCCTTTCGTTCATGACTCTATCCACCAGCGTCTTGCAAGAAGCTGGCGCATAGGATGATGGAGAAAAGAGCTGATGGATAGAGTGAGGAAATAAAAGGGATAGTAATTGTCCAAGAAAGATGACAGTACTAGAAACAGATGCGTCCATGTTTTCAGTTCATGTATGATTGTTTCCTGATTAAGTCGTTTGTTTTTGGTTGTCTTATCCTTCGTTCTACCTTCTTTCTTTGTATTCTGTACACACAGTAGATCATTCATAAGGAAGATTAGGAAAAGGCAGGCAACATTCATAGGCCATTTTATGAGGAAAGGGGAATTAGAACACCTGGTCACAACGGGAAAGCTGGAGGGAAGGAGAGCACCGGGTAGACCCAGGGAGAAGATACTAGACGGACTTGCAGAGTGGCTGAAGACAGGGAGGGTGGAAGAGATGCTTGAGGCAACAAGAGATAGAGACAGATGGAAGTCCGTAATCGCCAACGCCATGCGGCAAGGCACCTGATGATGATGATGATGATGATGACACAGTCCATCTCTTGCAGAAGCAAGAAGAGAGTGGAGGAGTTTTAGGATGTGTAATTACAATGAAGGTAAGAACTGGTATGGTTCAGGTTGATCTTTGACAACGAAATATTGGTGGACGTGCTATGCTTATGAGTGGACTGGTATTAGCAGTGGATATATCTGGGCTTTGCTTTTGCCAGTGCAAGGGAAACAGAATGGAGTTTAGAATTTGTTCGAGATGGATTTTGTCACACTCGATCGGACAATTCCATAATGTCCCCCGCCCCCGCCCCCCGACACCCAGATCTGACGGCAATTATCTGGCAGACTCATTGAGCCCAAGCAAAACCTTATGCGCTGGCAAGGGAACAGGAGTTGTGGGGGGATGGAAGGTTGGGGCAGGGGGAGAGAAGACGGGACCTAAGAAACACTAACTGACAGCATCAGAATGATTGGATCATAAGATAGGCAGCGAACAGGCCAATATGAATTCATATTGCAGATTGCAATTGAACTCAAGATACCAAGTCTACAGTCTGTGGGTCGGTAGAGTGGAGGTGAAAATATGAATCAACTTTAAATAGTATTGAGAGCTCAGATAGATCTACAGACACAACATGACGGCAAATAAAGAAGGTTTGAAAGGCTGACCTGAGTCGCTTTACACATCCTGGCAAATACTTGATAATGAACTTGTCTGGTCTGAAGATGTATGAAGGTCATGTGATCTTTCCAGAAGTTGGAAAACATGGGCACATTTAGCAGTCACTGTGGTACACTGGTCAAGGCAACGGACTACTGACTGAACCGTCGTGGGTTCGAATAGCATCAGTGCTGTTAAAATGATTGCAGAAATGTTTTTACCCCCAACCGGCTCTTACCCCGAGTCAAACGTGCGGTAGGCTCGTTGGGATGACTGGGACCAGGCAATCGCGTATCATCCATTTCATGGATGCGTCATTCAGGGTGTTGCTAAAATTTCCTAACCAACTATGCTGTTGTCTATATCTCTCAAGCCTGGTGTACGTCAGGATATATTACGACAGTAAACGTAGAGGACTGCTTTGTCACGCATTCTCAGTGCTAGACGGAACTTCATAGCATTATGGGTATTATCCGCATCGTCATCATCATAGAGTCGTGAAGAAAATGATCCTAGATACTGTAAACATTAATGTCATTAATGTAGTGTAGGAAATGGGACAGCTGAAACCTTTTTCTTTTCTTTTTTTTTTTTGTTTTGTTTTTTTTTTTCTTTCTTTTTTTTTTCCTTTCTTGTTTTCTTTCTTTTTTCTTTCTTTCTTTGTTTATTTTCTGTTTTCTTTTTTCTTTCTTTCTTTGTTTATTTTCTGTTTTCTTTTTCTCTTTCTTTGTTATTTTCTTTTTTTTTTCTTTTTCTTTTTTCTTTCTATTCTTCTTTGTTTATTTTCTGTTTTCTTTTTTCTTTCTTTCTTTGTTTATTTTCTGTTTTCTTTTTTCTTTCTTTCTTTGTTTATTTTCTGTTTTCTTTTTTCTTTCTTTCTTTGTTTATTTTCTGTTTTCTTTTTTCTTTCTTTCTTTGTTTATTTTCTGTTTTCTTTTTTCCTTGCACATTTTGAATTTTGAAACACGATCGTGTTAAATCATCTTCATCAGATGCCTCTCTCCACGCCATGCATAGATGTTGGTATCCCGAACAAGCCAGAAAGATGGAGTGTATGATTTAATATAGAATCATCCGAGAACACTGACTCATTAAAAATTCTGGTGGTCTGTACCATGTTGTATATTTTTTGTTTTGTTTCGTTTTGTTTGTAATTATCCCGATGTGTTTGTGTGCTGATTTCTATGCCTCCATCCCTCCCTCCCTCTCTGTCTCTCTATCTGTCTGTATCTCCTGTCTGTCTCTCTGTCTCTGTCTCTCTCTGTCTCTCTGTC
>CM060305.1:42021319-42023819 GCA_030674185.1 Monoplex corrugatus | reverse complement strand
CCCTGGTTATGATGCATTTGCCATCCCTCAAGACATTCACTTTTTTTTTTTGGCAGGCTTGGTGGAGATAACGTGATATCATCCACAAAATTGCAAGCAGCTAGCAGGGAAAGTCCACCGAGGAAAAGTCCACACATCGCTGTCTGCAGAACAAACATAGAACACACGGTTTCTTAATGGAAACGGATGGGGAGAGAGAGAAGGAGGGGGGGAAAGAGAGAGACAGAAAAAAGAGACAGACAGACAGACAGACAGACAGACAGAGAAGGAGAGAGAGAGAGAGAAAGAGAGAGACAGAGACAGAGAGGAAGACAGACAGAGACAGAGAGAGAAAGACCAACCGACAGACAGACAGAGACTGAGACACAGAGAAACAGAGAGAGATACATAAAGAGAGAGAGAGAGAGAAAGAGAGAGAGAGACACACAGAGAGAGACATAGACAGAGAGACAGACACAGAGAGAGGCAGACAGACAGACAAACAGAGACACATACAGACACAGAGAGAGAGACACACACACACAGAGAGTGATTTTTGCATAAGGGCAGCACTAAAAAGACACTACCCAGTGCAGTGGCAGAATGAAAGCACAAACATACAGTTAGCCAATCAAAGCGGTCACAAGCCATTGCTTACGTTCTGTACAAAGAGAAAGTTAGAGAGTTTTCCCCCGGTTGCCACTGATTAAATTTGCTCCGCAAATACTTCCCAGCCATTCTGCACGACACCATGTTCTTGATGTATCTTTTTCCATCAACACGCTTTTGCGTGAGTTTTGCAGCTATGGCCAAAAAAAGAAGAAGAAAAAAAAGAAAAAGAAAGCGCGAATTGTTTAAAAGCGCGAAATATGAAAAGCGCCACTTTTCTCGTTCCGCCACAAATTGCGATCAAGTCAATTCTCATTAGCGCAAAATCGAAATGAAAGAGTGATGTGTGGCTTTTGATGTCACTGTACTCGTTAGCACCAGTAAAAAGTTCAGGGAGAGCGAAAGAGAGGCATCAGACTTCAGACTTTGGAGAGAGAGAGGAGACAGACAGACAGATAGACAGACAGACACAGAGAGACAGACAGACAAATAGAGACAGAGGGAGACACAGAGAAAGACACAGACAGACAGACACAGAGAGACACAGAGACATAGAGAGAGGCACAGAGACAGAGCCAGGCAGAGAGAGAGAGAGAGAAAGAGACAGACAGAGAAAGAGAGAGAGATACACAGGGAGAGACAGACAGATAGAGACAGAAAGAGACAGAGACACAGAAATACAGATAGAGACAGAGGAAGACACAGGGAAACACAAGGAGAGACAGACACATAAAGAGAGACAGACAGAGACAGACAGAGAGTCGTTCCGAACGCTCCTCTCCAAGGAGATGTTTGTTTTATGGACAGTCTGTTTAAAACAACCAGATTCAAAAGAGAGACAGCAGGAGCAATAATAAGCCAAGCTGGTTAGTAAGACGCTGGGCTCCTCCCATTCACAAAGTCTTGAGTTCCAGCTTGCTTGTCATCTCTTAAGTCAACAAAATTACTATGCAGACTTGCGAATGCCCCAAATCCATTCGAGTGTATATGCAGTCAGAAGATCAAATACGCACGTTCATCCTTCGACTCCTGCACCCTATCCACCAACTGCAAAAACTTAACCCTTTGATTCCCTCACCTTATCCACCGGTTTCCCGCAGGGTTAAGTTTTTGTTTCGCTAGCATGCTTGACAATGCAGGATGCTGATGGGCAGGATGAGCGAGTCAAAGGGTTAATTAAAAGTCATGTAAATCATGTCCAATGTTTACCAGCTTCTGGAAACATGAAAATACCCGGTATGCACATCTTCTACAGCTGAATATGCCTGCTACTTTGCGGGGTTCAAAAGAGTACATGAATTGCCATTTGTGTAAATATACGAGTGCACGTAGAAGTTGCAGCCCACCTACTTGGACAAACACACACACACATACACACACACACACACACACACACACACACACACACACACACACACACACACACACACACACACACACACATACAGACACACCGTCTAATATCACTTATAGTGAAAAGACGTTAAATCAAGCAACGAACGAACATACAGACACACACATACACAACACACACACACACACACACACACACACACACACACACACACACACACACACACACACACACACACACACACATATGGAGAGAGAGAAAGAGAGAGAGAGACACAGACACAGACAGACGCACAGACAGACACACACACACAGACACACACACTGACACACACACACAGACAGAGACAGCAAGAGAGAGAGAGAGGGGGGGGGGTTGGTAGGGGGAGTCGATCAAAGCGGTCACAAACCAGTGCTTACGTTCTTCTCATAGGGAAGGCTAGAAAGTTTTCCTCCTACTGCCACTGATTTGATCCGCAAAGATTTATCAACGGCCATCGTCAGGCACGACGCCATGTTGTTGATGTCTATTTTTCAGTCAACACACTCCTGCAGATCC
>CM060305.1:42003819-42006319 GCA_030674185.1 Monoplex corrugatus | reverse complement strand
ACATTATCTCAGACAACCAGTCATACCAGTACAACTGGGCAACGGAATGGTAGGGAAAATTGTTCATTATAGTGTATTTACCAGATTCCGTTTACACAAACACTGCGAAGTGGCGGATGTATAAGTATAAACTGTAAGAGGGATGTTAAGTATTACTGATAAGTTTCGTTGACTTTAAAACAGTGAAATTAATGGCAACCTTTCTTGAGTGCATACACATGAATTATAACCACATGTAACTGATTGGTACTTGAGCATGAAGTTGTGGAAGGGTCAGGTTGTAATATCCACTGCAAAACATAATCTAAACAACAACAAAAACACACGAAAAAAGAATAAGAACTCGTACTTAATACAACAAGACAAGACAGGCGCAAATTTTCAGCCAACTGGCCTTTGTCAAGCTTAAGATCACAAACACCGGATACAAAAATTAGGAAAAAAAGACTGAAACTTCCCTGCTTCTCTGCCCAGTGTTTTTCCTTGTTTTTTTTTCTGATTCCTGTCTGCTTGAACACGGACAGTCACACTTGTTTTGGATTTCGTAATAATCTAAACCATTAAAGGAAAGTTCTAGAATACAAATTCGAAAGGCATCAGATACAATAGGCAAGAACCACGTCTGACTACTGTACAGGTAGCTTTCAGAATGGAGTCGTGCCACAGAAGCATATACGTTTTATCAAAATGTTCACAGTTCTATATGATCTCCATACATCATTTTACATTTTGGTGAAATCTGTTGATGAGTTGCGAAAGCATAAGCTTGGAAGGTAAAGATCCCAGCTCAAGGTCACACTGATCATAAAAGCGCTTAAAATCAGCACTTTTTTTTTTCAAGAAAGTATGTGAACAGTTCTAACAGTGTGTCAGTCTATTCGATACATATCATCATTTATTTCAATCGAAACTTTTTCAAGGTCGCAACGACCTTGAGAAGTACAACATTTTGATTTTTGTCAGAATATTTGTGTACAGAAGAGAGATCGTTAGGATGGGCTGATATGATACCTAGTAGCAAACGAGTACACAGGAATCATCGTCCTAAAAAAAATGAATATATATATGTACCAACGAAGGACATGTGAATTATACGCACACACACATACGCGTGCATGCGCGCACACTCGCCACACGGCGCTTCCTAGTCTGTGTACAACTGATGTGTTTCAAAAGAAAAAGGATTCACAGTCAAGGCAAAGATGGTTCAAGTATAGCCAAGAATCAATGGAAAAGAATGGGTGCTATTTATGAACAACTCTTTATTACACTCGGATGAAATTGCAGCTACGAGTTCGTGAAATGGAATCAGGGATGCTTAATCCTTTGTTTCCCTCACCCTATCCACCATCCGCAAAAAGAAAAAAAAAAGCTTAACCCTTTCATTTTCATAGTCTATTCAAAACCTCCCTCCTTTTCACTCACTCCCCTATCCACCAGTTTCCTGGGTTTAAAGTTTTGCTTTGCTGTCGTTGGTGATAACGCAGAAAACTACTGTAAGAGGTGAGGGACTGAAAGAGTTAATTTTTTTCTATCATAGCTAGTAATGCAGGAAGCTGGTGGATAAAATGAGGTATTGAAACGGTTGAAATTTTGAGATTTAGCTTTGCTGTCATAACCGATGATGCAGAAGTTGGTCGATAAGGTGAGGGAAGGAAACAATTAAGATGTTGCTTTGCTATCACAGCCGATAGTGCAAGCAGATGGTGGATAAGGTGAGAGTGTGAAACGGTGAAGATTTTGCTTTGCTATCACAGCCGATAGTGCAAGAAGATGGTGGATAAGGTGAGATGTGAAACGGTGAAGATTTTGCTTTGCCATCAAACCGATAATTCAGGAAGCTGGTGGTAAAGTCAGGGCGAAATGGTTAAGATTTTGCTTTGCTGTCATTTTCGCTATCATAGCCGATAATAGAGAAAGCTGGTGATTAAAGTGAGCGAGTAGTGACAGGGTTAAGATTAAGCTTTGCATCGTAACCGATAATACAGAAAGCTGGTAATTCAAGTGAGCGAGTAGTGACAGGGTTAAGATTAAGCTTTGCTATCATAACTGATAATAGAGAAAGCTGGTGATTAAAGTGAGGGAGTAGTGACAGGGTTAAGATTAAGCTTTGCTATCGTAACCGATAATACAGAAAGCTGGTAATTCAAGTGAGCGAGTAGTGACAGGGTTAAGATTAAGCTTTGCTATCATAACTGATAATAGAGAAAGTTGGTGATTAAACTGAGGGAGTAGTGACAGGATTAAGATTAAGCTTTGCTATCATAACTGATAATAGAGAAAGCTGGTGATTAAAGTGAGCGAGTAGTGACAGGGTAAGATTAAGCTTTGCTATCATAGCCGATAATGCAGAAAGCTGGTGGGTAAGGTGAGCGAGTAGTGACAGGGTTAAGATTAAGCTTTGCTAACGTAACCGATAATGCAGAAAGCTGGTGGGTAAGGTGAGCGAGTAGTGACAGGGTTAAGATTTTGCTTCGCTATCATAGCCGATAATAGAGAA
>CM060305.1:41991319-41996319 GCA_030674185.1 Monoplex corrugatus | reverse complement strand
TAAGAAGAATCACGACCTTCCCTACGTTTTGACTGTCCACGACTCGGTGTTGACAGGTGTCAACTCCAAACGACTGGGACGATCTTACGGTTTTGAAGGAGACTCGTGTGCTGTGAATAACATTCCTGACATAAAAGGCTCTTTAGACAAGGCACTATCTAAATTTGACAATCCTGCTGACTGTATCGTTTTTCATTGTGGTGTCCACGAACTAAATAACAAAGACATCGCAGCAACTACTCAACATCTCGCTTCTTGCATAAAACATGCAGCACAAACATACCCAACATCAAAGATAGTTATCAGCAAGATCGCCCCTGTCCGACATGCACATACGGAGGTTCAGCGGAATTTGTTCAAACGCTTTCTTGTCCGCTGAGCTTGTTGACATAAAAAACATTTCTTTTGTTTCACATGAAAACCTCCGTAATAACCAGCACTTTCTATACGACAATATACACCCCACTGCCAGAGGCAGCAGCGTGATAGCGGGGAACCTTGGACGACACGTTCGAGATTTGTTTTGGGAGACCCCTAAGAGAACAACACGATCACGTTCTTCACGACTACACTCCTCCAGATTCCCCCTAGGACGGTTCCACCATTTTGATAACTGCGAACCGTGGTGGCTGCCATATGATATGTTTTAGTAGATCTACAGTTATCAACGATTCCTGTCACAGGACTTTTTCCACATCATCTCTGACAATTCGTCAGACTATAAGGACTCAGTCAGACTATAATCTCCGTACATTTGACGGCGTGTATACCATTGTTTCATTTATTTGTAATTTGTTTCTGTTCTTAATCACCTCTTATCTCTATTAGAAGGACTTTTCCCCATAGTTTTACTTACATTTTTGTTCTACTTTTCAATAGTAGCCTAAGTAATTAATGGTTTCTTTCTGGCCATTTTTATCGTACATAGAAAACCAAAGTCTTCGTGATTATCAAACAAATAACCAATAATTTAACATAAGAGACTAGCCAACAATGAAATTGCGCCAACAATCACAAATCAAAATTTTGCAGTGGAATTGTAGATCGATTTCCACCAATTCCGCATACCTGGAACATTTTCTCTCATCAAATCAGTGTGAAGTTTTAATTTTGCAGTCGCTTAATGTTATCCCAACCAAACTTCCCAATTTCCAAAATTATTATTATCCTCCGATATATGACTTGGGAAATCCTGGGAAGAAGGTAGCCACTGCGATATATATACTTAAAGAGTTGCAGTATCACATATTTAATTCCCCAGTTTTAACATCAACTGAACACTTACACGCTTGTGCCGCCACAGTACAATTCAGTAATTCTTTCATCCTGAACGTTTTGTCAGTTTACCTGCCAGCAGGTCCAAATGACCACAACACAGAATGGCTGCATACGATTCCGGATCTGCAGCACGGTAGATGGCTAATAGGTGGAGACTTTAATTCCCACTCCCCGTTTTGGGAAAAAGATTGTTGTACTGTTACAAGCAATCGTTTAGTAGAAAATATAGTTGACAGTGCGCTTTACCTTTTGAATGATGGGAGTGTCACTAGAATTCCTGATGTTTCCAAACACCGGGCAACAGCCATCGATCTGTCACTAATATCACCAGAATTAGTACCATGCTGTACCTGGGACACTCACAAAGATACTTTGGGAAGTGATCACTTACCTATCATCATAACAATAACTTATGACAACATCAGGATGAAAGACAGCACTCCTGACATCATACCAAAATATAATTACGTGCGCGCTGATTGGTCCTTGTTTCGGACTGCTCTTGCTAATCAAGAATATAAGCATTATGAAAGTGAAAATGTAGACGTTATGTTTTCAAAGTTCCAGGAGTCAGTTCTAGCTGCTGCAGACCTCTCCATCCCGAAACTCAAAACTTATAAGTCCAATAATCGTATGGGTAATGTTTGGTGGACAGAGGAATGTGAGAAAGCAGTTCAGTATAAAAAAGATAAATTCAAAATCTACATCAAAAGCAGAAAATCCGACGATCACATGGAAATGAAAAAAGCTAACATCCAGTGTAATAAAATCATTGCTGAAGCAAAGAAAGATTATTGGGCATCATACTGCACCAAAGAAATTTCTGATTTTAAGGATTTCCATAAAATCTGGACAAAAATGAATCAAATGAAAAACGGGGCCAATTTACCCACGTGTCCAATACTGATTGATACATGTCACAAATTTCCTTCTGACATGGACAAAGCTGAAACTTTTGTAGAACTCTTTGCTGAAAATAGTAAAGTAGACGGGTTGTCTCCTAACAGCAAACACTACAGAGAAATGGCAGCTAACAACCCTATCTTCATTGATCCAATACCTCAGAATGATCGATGGTTTAATTCTCCGATCACCTTAGAAGAGCTAAAAAACACTATCTTGTCTCTACACAACAAAAGGAGTTCGGTAGGTGTCGATGCAGTTTCAAATGAAATGATTAAGCATCTTCCAGAAAATTATATTATTTTCTTACATAAAATTTTTCAGAAGTGCTGGGTAAGTGGAACTGTACCACAGGTATGGCAAAAGTCTGTTGTTATACCCATATTAAAAGCAGGAAAGCCTAAAAACAATAAAAACAGTTACAGACCTATTGCTTTGACATCCCATACAAACAAACTAATGGAAAGATTGATCCTAAACAGACTTATACATTACTGTGATAGAAATAACGTTATTCCGGTAAACCAGGCAGGTTTCAGAAAAAGGAGATCCACAGTTGAGCACCTGGTTAAACTTACAACTCAGATAAAACAACAATTTGCCCGTAGAAAAAGTCTTTTAGCAACATTTTTTGATGTGAAAAAAGCTTATGATCAAGTTTGGCATAAACGTTTATTGTACAAGCTGAAATCTATTGGTCTATCTGGCAATATGTATAATTATATTAAGTCCTATCTAGCCAATAGAACAATTCAAGCAAGAGTGGGAACAAGTTATTCTTCTTCACGATCTCTTGACATGGGAATTCCTCAAGGTTCAGTGATAGCACCTATTTTATTTAATATCCTTATATATGATCTTCCTAGAGTACTCTCAAATCGTGTTGTTTTGGTACAGTACGCTGATGATATATGCATCTGGATGAATATTACTTTAAAAAAGACAACTCCCCAGAGAGCGCAGAATTACATCAGGAAGTTGTATCAATCTGATCTAGATAGTCTTGGAAACTACATGTTAGAAAATGGTCTGTCGTTGTCAGCAGAAAAAACTAACATGATGCTCTTTAATCCTGGTGGTACTTTAAATAACTTGCCTACTTTCAGGCTGCATGGTGAAGCGATCCATTACAAACAGGTTGTAAAATTTCTGGGAGTCTTTATAACATCGAAATTAAACTGGAATGTCCATTTTGATTATATTTTAACAAAAGCAAGAAAAGCCTTAAATTTTTTAAAGATAATAAGTAGATTACCCTGGGGAATGGATACAAACGTACTTCTCCATCTATCAACAGCACTTGTAAGATCTAAATTATCTTATGCACAAGAAGTGTTCTTCAGTGCACCCAAATATTTACTAAAGAAGATTCAAAGTTTAGACTGCAAAAGTCTTAAAATTGCACTAGGTGTACCAGCCCATGCTTCAAATCTGGAAACGTACAAAGTTGCTGGAATTCTGTCTCTGAACAGCTATCGTGAGCTAGCGACAGCAAAGTTTGCAATCAGAACTACTTCACAAACGGACAATTTTGTGAGCAAGGAAATTAAACTAAGGTCTGATGTTGACTTTCCAAAACGAGCAAGCAACATTTCATCACAAATGACTGTTGCAACTTACGTATCTGACTTAGTCAAACAGTCTAACATAAGTTTGGATGGAATAGCTGAGACACCATCCACAACGCCTATCCCTACATGGGAAATGCTTAAAGCCACTTTTGATATTGATTATACAGATGCTAAGAAATATGAAAACATTAACATTTCGATATGCACAGCAAGAGAACACATCGATGAAAACTACCGTACCCACCTCCATATTTTTACCGATGGGTCAGTCTTAGAAAATAAATCTGCTGGAGCAGCGTATTATGTTCCAAAATCTAAAATACAAAAGTCATTTTTCCTTGGGCCAAATATATCTATATTTACAGCGGAATTAGTCGCTATTACACAAGCGTTGCATTATTTAGTAGACCTTAAACCTGTCTTTTTAAAAGTGGTTCTCCTTGTTGATTCAAAATCTGTATTATATGCCTTACAGTCATTTAATACAGACACAAGGCCTGACTTAATTACTGAGGCAAATCATCTTATACATCGTTTAAGGACAAAAGGTATAGATATCAGTTTATGCTGGGTGCCTTCTCACGTTGGTCTTCATGGCAACGAAGTAGTAGACAGAGCAGCTAAACAAGGTGCACACAACACTGATAATACTATAGAATTACGTATTAAAACTTCCGTAAAAGAAGCTTGCAACTTGCTAGAATCAGCCTCATGGATTCGATTTCATGAACATTTCAATGAAAAGTTTGTGACACAACAAATGATAAAACTTTCATTACAAAATGTATGTAAAAAATTGCAGTATTCTTCCATATATCATTCAAGATCGATTGTTGCTGTTCATTTTCGTATTCAACTAAACGCGTTGAAAACAAAATATTGTAAAAATATCAAGTGTATTTGCGGAGAACAATTCACACTGTTTCACAGTTTATTTTACTGCAAAATGCTTCGTTCTTTTTTACCAAAATTATTTACACAAGAAAACTATTCAGAAACTCATTTTAAAGAAGTAACTTCTGATCAGTCTTTATCAGTTAAAATTTCAGAATCATTGGTTCACAGTCCTGTTAATGTATTGCTTTAAGTTTCTGAAATTAGTATTCTAGCGTTAAATTTTTCCTTCACATTGTTAATGTTAATTGTTAGTGTTAAGATCTTGTTCCATTTTTCTATTTACCCATTTATTTATGTCTTTTACTTTGTCTCCCCTCTCCCCACAATGCAACTCGCCCACTTCTTATCTTC
>CM060305.1:41986319-41988819 GCA_030674185.1 Monoplex corrugatus | reverse complement strand
GTGTGTGTGTGTGTATGTTGTGTGTGTGCGTGTGTGTGTGTGTGTCTGTGTGTGTGTCTTGTGTGTCTGTGTCTGTGTGTATGTGTGTGTCTTTGTGCGTGTGTATGTTCGTATGTATGTGTGTGTGCGTGCGTGTGGTGTGTGTGTGTGTGTGTGTGTGTGTGCGTGCGCGCGTGTGTGTGTGTGTGTGTTTGTGCGTGTGTATGTTCGTGTGTATGTGTGTGTGTGTGTGTGTGGTATGTGTGTGTGAGTGAATGTGTGCTATACTGCATCTTTACCAGACTGAAGAAGAGCCACCTACCCATTGGGCCTCAGCTGCAAGCGGCCAAGTGTGAAAGGCGCAGAGCCGAGAGACAGTGGCTTAAGTCTAGTCTGACTGTTCATAAGCAAATTTTTCAAACTGCCAACAAAATTGTAAATAGCCTCGTAGATGCCTCTAAATCAGCCTATTACAATGCTAAAATTCTTGCCTGTTCCACTTCCAAACAACTGTATAATATAACTAATACTCTTCTTGGCAAAACTGGCTCTTCTCCTCTTCCATCTCACCTGCCACCTTCTGATCTTCCACAGGCTTTCTCTGACTATTTTTTCAACAAGATTGCTAACCTCAGGCTTTCTCTCGATTCCACGACGAACACTCATGCTACATTTCCTGAACCCCCTTTCTCTGGAATTCCCCTTACTTTCTTCCAACCCGTTTCTGAGGACTTCGTTAAGAAAATCATCATGAAATCTGGCATTAAAACCTGTGAACTCGACCCATTGCCAGCTTCTTTTCTCACCCATTGTCTCGATACTCTTCTCCCTCACATCACCAATATCATTAACCATTCCCTCTCAACTGGCTCCTTTCCTTCTTCTTTCAAGTCAGCAATTGTAAGACCTCTTCTAAAAAAGACGACTCTTGACCCTGAGAATTTGAAAAACTATAGACCTGTGTCAAATCTTCCTTTTCTTTCCAAGGTCTTAGAGAAAGTTGTTCTTGACCAGCTGTTAAACCACCTTCATTCCAATAACCTTGTCTATTCCCTTCAGTCTGCTTACCGTTCTGGACATAGTACCGAAACTGCTCTTCTCAAAATCTGCAACGACTTACTGACTACTCTCGACTCTAACAACGTATCACTTTTGACTCTCTTGGACCTATCTGCTGCCTTTGACGCTATTGACCACTCTATCCTTCTCTCCCGTCTACATCACTCTTTTGGGCTCCATGATACTGTCTTGAACTGGTTTCATTCTTACATCACCAATCGTCTGCAAGTAGTTTCTGTCAATGGTCTTTCTTCTAATCCTTCCTGTCTGACTTACGGAGTGCCACAAGGATCTGTTCTGGGCCCCCTACTTTTCATTCTCTACACCTACCCTGTCTCCTCTATTGTCCAAGAACACCTGCTTCAGCATCATTCTTTCTCGGATGACAATCAGCTGTATGTCTCTGGGCCTCTCCCTGACCTTCCCATCATGATCCAGAAAACCCAATCTTGTGTAGCTGACCTGAAGGATTGGATGACTGAAAATAAACTGAAATTAAATGAAGAGAAATCCGAATTGATCTTGATCACCCCACCCAAACTCCAAAATCACCCCTCTCTTCCAACCTCTGTCACACTTGTTGACTCATCTATCCCTCTCTCCCATTTTGCCCGTAACCTTGGTGTAACTCTTGATCAAACCCTGTCCTTCCACCAGCATGTGAGCAACGTCTGTCGGACTTGTTTTCTTGAACTCCGCCGAATTGCTTCTATCCGTCACCTCCTCTCAGAAGACACGACAAAGGCTCTTGTCTGTGCATTTGTTCTATCCCGTCTCGATTACTGTAATGCTCTTTTTTCTGGTTCCCCCTCTCATCTCATTAACAAACTTCAGAAAGTTCAAAATCATGCTGCCCGTCTCATCTTCCGCTCTTCAAAATTTAACCATGTTACGCCATTGCTCTGTTCTCTCCACTGGCTCCCTGTTCAGCAAAGAATATCCTACAAGATTGCCTGCCTCTGCTTCAAATCTATTGAGTCTTCCTGTCCTGAGTATCTCACCCATCTGTTACATCTCTACACGCCATCTCGAGCTTTGCGGTCCTCATCTGATACCCGTCTCTATAGTATCCCCATAGTCCGCACTAAAAGGTTTGGGCAGCGTTCTTTTTCCTATCAAGCTCCAACCATCTGGAATCAGTTACCTCGCTCTCTTAGATACTCACCCTCTCTGCCCACATTCAAACGCTCCCTCAAAACTCACCTGTTTCCCAAAACTGGTAATCTCTGCCCCCTTCCCCCCATGTAATGTAATGGTGACATTATAGTGTCTTAGTGTCAATGTGTCATTGTATTTGCATGTCATGCTGTGTGTGTGTTTGTGTGTGTGTGTGTGTGTTTGTGTGTGTGTGGGTGCTTCTGTGGGCGTGTGTGTGTGTGCTTGTGATTCTGGTTATATGTTTTGCCATTGTAAACGCTTAGGGCATTAATTTGATTAGGCGTACTAAATGTTCATATATAAT
>CM060305.1:41963819-41973819 GCA_030674185.1 Monoplex corrugatus | reverse complement strand
ATTGTTTTGAATGCGCTGTAGGATGTGGATGGTGGAGGCAAAAAGACCAGACAGGAGTGAATTGCAATAGTCAATGCGAGACATTATGAAGGAGAGAACGAGTTTTGCAGTTGTTTCAACAGAGAGATACTTCCTGATCAGGCTTATACGATGGAGTTGATAGTAGCAAGATCTGGCAGTTTGAGAAACAAAGTTGTTCATGGAGAGGGTAGAGTCAATGCAGACACCAAGGTTTTTAGCTGAGTCAGAAATTGGGACTGATGTGTTACATAATGAGAGAGAAAGAGGGGTCAGCTGAGAAAGTTTCTGACGGGTGCCAATGAGGATAGCTTCCGTCTTGTCGTCATTAAGCTGAAGTTTGGCCAACGTGTACCACCGTATAAAGGGTTTAACTGGGTAAATCTAGCGACGGATTAATTAGGACTTAATTTAGAAAGTATTGGCAGGTCTTTTTCTGTATCAAAATCTATGTAAACGCGTCGATGCATGCATCAATAGATTACAGTTTCTGAAATAAAATTCCGTCCATACCTTGAACATACTATAAGTACTTCCTAGTTTTATCGGGTGAATAGATCTCTGCATTCTAGGCACTGGAGGCGCTAAACTCCTCTCCCCCCCCCCCCTTCCTTTCCACTACTTCAGGGGAGCTGGCAAGCGAAGGGAAAATGGCCACTGCCGACTATCAATAACACTGAATGAAATTCGTAACAGATCTTTTGTTTGCATGTTTTGGTAAGATCAAGATATTCTAGTATGTGATCGAAAGTAGAGGCATATTCTATCAAATATACGCAATATGCATCCGATGATTTTTGCGGTAGGAAGAGTGACACGTTAACAGTGCATCGGATGAGTTTATTCTAACAAGTACGGTACATAACATACTCCCTTCGCTTCACGCCGCGGGGGATCATTCGTTATTTCTGTACGCGTATTTCGGTTTGTTTCCCGTTTGTGACGGAACGCGTTAGCGACACAACACTTGTTCCATTCTCCTTGCTGCCGCGTCTTGCAGCAATCAGATTATAACCGTCTTTTTCCTGCCAGCTGTATTTGGAAGCCAAGTCGAAGCACCTGGAATCCCCCCTTGCGCGAAAACGGAAACTACCCAGGATGCTGATCACACAAATCCCTGATGATGAGGGTTCTGTGTTTCCTCTCTCCAACCCTCCTCACCTCCCTTTTCTTCCTCTCCACTACCTTCCTCCTTCCTCCCCCTCCTCTTCCCCAGCCCATGGAAAATGAAACGTAATATATTATTACGCCCTTTTTAGAACGGGGAGTGCGGGTCTGGGTAGAGAGACTGGTACTAATCGAGTCGTGGGGTATGTCTGTCTGTAGTCTGTCTGTCTGTCAGTTGTCCGTCTGTCTGTCTATAGACTACATCATTGTGTACATAATCACAGAGTTTATGCACTAAGCTATTGCAGGCCCCAGCAGCTCAGTTGGTTTGAACGTCAGATTCACATGGTAGCAGTTGTGGGTTCGAATCCCGGGGTGCGCTACATTAAAATTGGCCTTTCTGACTGTATCATCTCAACATCATTATTGTTCTGGTGGTGGCGGAGTAGGATTAGATAAGTCCGCCTTCCGCCACTTCCCTGGGATGTTTACACCCCCCCCCACCCCCCACGGCCATATCACCTGAGGTGTATTGCCAATGTAAAAACTGAACTAAATCAATCAAACCAACTAAGCTGTTGGTTATGAGGGCTCGATTTCTCTGCTGTTTTATGTGAATCTTTTCCAAATGAGAGAATATTTGTCTTTAGTAAATCTATATCAAATTTGAATCACTAGCAGTGATACATTCAGTGATGATTTCACGAATGCTTCAGACTGAAATTGTGTAGCTCATTATGAGAGTTATTTACAGTTTAATCTTATGTGCTGATGGATATTTACAGAGAAAATGCTTACATTTTTAGGTCATTTTCAGTGAAAATGCTTAGATGTTAGAGGTTAGTTGCATTGTTAATACTTAGAAGTTGAAGGCACCTATAGTGATAATGAGATTTAAGTGTCACTTACAGTAAAAGTGCCTTCATTTTGAGGTAATTTACATTTAAAAGATACTTAGACGGTCAGTAGAATGCATACATCTAGTTGCTGGAAGAGAAGAAACAATAATAATCTGAAGAAATCACTTCAGTTTACTATTGATGAAGTGTCATTGCTTACTTCCCATTCATGAAGGAGGTGTAGGTTCTCTCTAAATTTGTGTTCTGTCTAAATTTACCCAGGTACAGGCAGATTTTCATTTTGGGATGATGATGTGTATGTGTGTGTGTGTGTATGTGTGTGTGTATGTGTGTGTGTGTGTGTGTGTGTTTGTGTTTGTGTGTGTGTGTGTGTGTGTGTGTGTTTGTGTTTGTGTGTGTGTTTGTGTGTGTGTGTGTGTATGTGTTTGTGTGTGTGTGTGTATGTGTGTGTTTGCGTGTGTGTGTGTGTGTTTGTGTGTGTGTTTGTGTGTGTGTGTGTGTGTGTGTGTGTGAGTGTGTGTGTGTGTGTGTGTGTTGTGTGTGTGTGTGTGTGTGTGTGTGTGTGTGTGTGTGTGTGTGTGTTATTGTGTTGTGTGTGTGTGTGGATTTTCTTATCTCTTCCAGTGTTGGGGAAGGCAGAACAATAAAAAAGGGAGATGGGCACTGCCTTCAGTTCCACAGTTCATGTCAACAGCTATTTGGTGTCAGATTAACGAATGTTGTGCTAGCTGGCATCGTTTTCATGACGATGGCCCCAAGAAAAGCTTAGGCCTCTTCCACCTAACTCATTCTTCCATTACGATCTCAGAGTTATGGGACAAGCCTTTAGCTTGTTATTTAAAACGGAGACAGTCGGTATGGCTTGGCCATCTTGTACCCCACCCTACCCCACCGTACCCCCAATCCCATTTCCCTAGGTTTCGATGGAACTGCCTTTATCAGCGTGTGTTCACCTGGCTTTGAGTCGCCCTGTTTCTATTTTCATTCCCGGCATACGTGAACTCCATAAGCATGTCAAGGAGAGTCAGGTGAAGATCCGATTTGTGCTTTGTCTTGCTTGCCTCCCTTGCAATCTACACAGCCCGGCAAGAAGAGTTTATTGTCCTGAGGTCATTGTCAGCCTGATGACGCTTTGGAGAGATGTACGATGAACCCCGGTGGAATAAATCCTCGTGCGCACGTGTGCGGGTTTTCATAAGCGATCGTTTAGGCATTAGATCATTCACTCGAGTTAGTTAGTTCGAGGTCATGGACGCTTGCCAGTTCATTCCAAATAAATGCCACGTATAGAAAAAAATTATCATCTGGTTGGCTTAAGGTGAAGGACTGTGTTTCATCGTCAAATTAATGCCTGCTGTTAGATGTATCTCTTTTTTCGGATCTTTAAAGCCAAGGCCGGTATTATCAGTTCGTCAACCGGTAATCTCATTTTTTCTCCCTGTATGTCTGCTTTTACAATGAATATTGCTGACTTAGAGAAGAACTTGACGAGGCCAGGATTGCATGAAACTAGAATGTCTTTTCCGTCTGGTCTGACTGCTTCTATTTGAGTCTTTCGTGGAAGAAGTACATCGGAGAAAATAGTAACAATACAAACATTAAACAAAAATTGATACAACAGACTAAGGTTTTCGCGCTTGAGGATATCCAGTCTTGTGAAGTCGATGACTGTGTCAGCCATTTCGGAGCTTTAGAAGGAGCAACTGCAAGAAAGGAGGCCAGCCATCAGAGGTTTGACAAGAAGATCCCTCGTACTATAAAGATGATGCTCAGAGGTGAGTGACAAGATTGAACGCTGCCGAGAGACTGTGCTCTACGCGTACTATCTTAATGTGTCTGGCGTCACCCAGGCCCGAAAGATGCAGAGACATGCGGTGTTGGTCATGAAATTTGAACAATACGCACAATGATGAATCCTTACAGTGGATGGCATTCCCCTGTTTTCCCAAGGATCATATAGCACACTTACCTCCAGGTAGGAGTCAACTGGGGCGGAAACATCGCACAGTGATTTTGACAGAACTGGTAGATTTCAAACCCACAGCCTTCCAGTCGGTAGTCAGATGCGCTTACCACTGCACTGCGGCTAACTGGTGGTTAACAGAGAAGTTAAAGAAGATGTCGGGATGAGATCAAAAGCTTGCAAATGACAAGGACAACGGCTTTCAAATGAAAACAGTTTGATATTGTACATTTCAGAGTCTGAAAACAAAGATCTTCTCAGTCATGTGTGCTGCACTGAAGTGGTATCAAAACCAAACTCGATTTCTGTAATTTCTGCAAAAGTAGTTCAGCTACTTAACCGTAACAAGTAAATGATAAAACATACTATCACTTTTTTCACCCCATGACTCCCGCACCCAGTCCACCAGCATCATGCACTGTCAACTAGTCTAGCAAAGCAAAACACTTAACTCTTTGATTCCCTTACTCTATTCACCAGCTTTCTGCAAGAAGCTGGCGGATAGGGCGAGGGAGTCAACGAGTCAAGTTTTTGCAGTTTGTGGATAGGCTGCAGGAGCCAAAGGGTTAACCCAGATAAGTAAATGCTGAAAGACACAGGACTGTCATAAGATTGCAACTCAGTGAACACTGGGATGGCCGGTGTGACAGTGACCTTGACATTACAGGACATTCCCCTCTTCACGTCGTCCAGCTCACTGCTGACCGTCAGGTCTTATCCCCCAATAACACCTGTAATAGTATAGGCGAGACAGACAACAACAAAAAAGATGAGAGCTGCAATATGTTAGATATGAATTATAGTATAAGACACATAATGTCTCCATTAACGACTACAGCATACTATATCAAATACAAATGAAGGCTGCTCCATTAATCGATCGGAACAAGCTGTCAGGGAGCCACGCTTGTATGGATTGTACCCTATGCTTCACGCTAAGATGAACTGGTGAGATGACCAAAACACACCTTGTCTACACTCACAACCTGCAGCATGCACTGAACCCGGAGATAGTGTGGTTGTAGATGAAGGTTGGGGTTGGGATGAGATGAGGAGGAGGTTGTAGACAGAGATGGGAGAATGAGAGAAAGAGACTTCAGACTTCTGACTTCACAACACTTTATTACTCAACGATAGTATTATTAGGTCCCATTGAACACAGTCGGCAGGGCTTTAAACAAAAATAACAATAACAATAACGAGCTAGGCCTTGCCGCTCTTCACACAAACTATAGGCAAAAAAAAACCGTATATTGTTAATAAACAAGTCATAACACGAGTTGTGATAAAATGCTGACTTCACATATATGCCAAAAAATCATGGGCTTTACGAGTACAAAAGCACAGTAGACAAAAGACCACGTTTGAAAATAAATAGATGGTAACCCTTAACAACAGCAACAAAAACAACAACAATAAGATAGCACTTTTGCTAGTAGTTTATTAATTTTCTATGTAACGAAAACAAAAGTAAACCAGAGACATAGAATCAAAGAGAAAGAACTAAACAAAGGAAGCATTTAAAACAAGCAAGAGATGGGGAGGGGGTAGGGCAAAGAAGCGTCAACTAATGCAACGATGATAATAGCTTAATTATAACATATGCCACGTCATACAAGTTATAAAAACTTCAAATAACAAATCAATTTCCATGTCTATGTCGATCGATCAAGTGCATTACAAAAGCATGAGATAAAAGGCAGATGCATGTAAAGCAAGTAGAAGACAATCCTTAACAAAAGCAATAAAATTATAGGCCTACATTAGAGAGAGAGAGAGACAGAGAGACAGACAGACAGACAGACAGAGAAACACAGAGAAAGACAGATAGAGAGACAGACAGACAGACAGACAGGCAGGCAGGCAGGCAGAAAGACAGAGAGATACAGATACAGACAGAAACAGAGACAGAGACAGAGAGAGAGAGAGAGAGAGAGAGAGAGAGAGAGAGAGAGGTAAATGAGTCTCTGAGGGAGACAGAGATGATAAAGAGGGAAGAAAGGCAAATGGTTTTTAATTTTGTTGGAAAGAAAGAGGAGGAAGAAGCATATGGCTCGTTTGAGAAAGAATTCAACTGAAACAATTCAAACACTTGATTATTCAAGGGTCGTAGCTTAAGGTCCTACCGGAACTATCTTACAGCTAGTCTTAACTTACTCTACATACATAACAAAAGCATAAACAATTAAAAAAAAACAAATAACCAAAAATTAAACAGATGAAATACAACAGGAGGGACAGACAGTCAGACAGAGACAAAGAGTGAAAATCTTATAGAGAAAGGGAACTGACTCGTTTGAGACACAGACAAAACAGATGGCAATGATTTACTTGAAAGAGCGAGAGTGAGGGTAATGGACATTTCTGAGAGACAATGAGAACATGAGCAAGAGGGAGGGGGAAAAGAAGGAGAGAGAGAAAGAGAGAGAGAAAGAGACAGAGACAGATACAGAGACAGAGACAGAGACAGAGAGACAGACAGACAGACAGACATACAGACAGAGAAGAGGGGGATAAAATGAGACAAGATAAACCTTTATCATAACGGGTGTATACTTTTCTTTTTTCATTTCATCTGGCCATTATCCTGAGGAAGACAAACAAAAGAAAAGCGCCAACAAAACTTGTTATGGTGCCCAGAATAGACTATTGTAACTGATACAATATTTACACACACATACGAGCAGTGTGGTGCATGCATTAAACACACAGACACGGTGTCTGAAGGTGAAGGTTGAGACTGGAGAAGAAGGGGAGCATGTAAACAAACAGGGTGAACAAGAACTAAAACAAGAAATGTTTTTTTTTATTTTCGAGTGTAATGGCATAAGTGCACTGATCACACACACACACACACACACACACACACATATATATATATATATATATATATATATATATATATATATATATATATGTATATATATATATATATAAGAGAGAGAGAGAGAGAGAGAGAGAGAGATGTATACACTGTATATACAGAGAGAGAGAGATGTATATATATATACATTGATATATATGTATATACATAGAAAGAGAGAGAGAGAGAGAGAAACAGAGAGCGAGAGAGAAACAGAGAGCGAGAGAGAGACAGACAGACAGACAAAAAGACAGACAGACAAAAAGACAAAAAGACAGAGAGAGAATGGAGGGAGGGAGAAAGTCTGGGAAGGCAAATGTTTTATGTATTCAATATAGACAGACATGCTGACAAAGAGCAATGTTCGCTAACTGGCCTCAAGGAAAAGATGAACAAAGATAGTAACAGGGGTGAGAACATTATGCGTTCAACGAAGCTTCTTAAAACACAGTGATTGCATACATAAATTACGAACTTTACATAAAATTTACGACCGAATAATTGTGTTGATCTGTCCGTCTTAGGTCTGTATGTGTGCATGTATGGGTGTATGTGTGCCTGCGTGTATGTGTGTAAAAGGGATAGAAGAGAGAGAGAGAGGGGGGGGAGATAGAGGGAGACAGAGAAGCTGGGGAGGGAAGTTTTGTTGTTGTTTTTTCGGGGGGGGGGGGGGTTATTTTATTTTATTTTACATTATTTGTCTCCTTTTTTATAAAGCGAGATCAGTTCATATCGACCAGAAAAAGAGAGTGTGTATGTGTGTAAATATGTGAGTCTGCCTATCGGTCAGTCTGTCTGTCTGTCTGTCAGTGTATCTATCTGTCTGTCTGTGACAAAAATACGTGCACGTGATTTTCTCGGCCCTTTTGCTCTCACATTTAGACCAAGTTGTCGGCAGTTGAAGAGTGGCGATTGCACAAGTTTGGTAATCATGACGCCAAGGGCAAGGTCACATGGAGCGAAATATTGTTGTAAAATCAGCACTTTTTTGAGTGAGCTGCGTGCATTATGGATTTTCTGATGAGAAGTAAAAATTCTATGTTAAATGGACTTTTGTTAAAATGGTTTGACCATCTTCATTTCCTCTTGTGTTTTCGTTTTGTATGGGCGCATCTCGGTGTTGATATTGACATATCCCCAGTCCATAAAACTTCACCAGAGGGACAGACAAACACGCACGACATACAAACAAACGCACTGTATGACATTTCAACGGAAAGATGAAGCACACATGTCATCAATGAGGACAAAACAAAACAAAGAAAATGACCAGAGCCATCTGCAGACGGCATACACATACAGATAGACAGACAGACAGACAGACAACCAAACAGAAAGATGAATCACAGAACTCATCAATGGGAACCAAACTAAAGAGAGGAACGGACAGACAACATACAGGCAAATAGACAGACAGACAGACAGACAAGTCTGTCTGCTCATCAATGAAAACCAAAACAAAGAGAGAAAGGGAGCCGTCTGCAAATGTCAGCCATGCACTGTTTGTTCACTGTTTGCTTCATATGACGGGGTTTTTGCTAACATGAGACGACACAGAAAGAGGAGTGAGGGAGGCAGGGGGGTAGGCAAGGGATTCAGATTCAGATGGTGTTAGGTTGTGGGACCTCTGAAGGGGGAGTGATATATAAACAACAAGACTACATATTTATTCATTCATTAATCAGGCTGTGACAACATTTCGTTATTCTTGTTATTCTTATTCTTATTCTTATTCTTAGTCTTATTCTTATTCTTAGTCTTAATCTTAGTCTTAGTCTTAGTCTTAGTCCTAGTCCTAGTCTTAATCTTAGTTTTAGTCTTAGTCTTAGTCTTAGTCTTGTTTAAAGCCAGCCGGCTGTGTAGGGCCATATCAGGGATATACAATATTAATCTAAAACGTTTTGTACAATTTGAAAAACGTACGATTTTTGCGCTCATTCATTCACCCAGTGATCATTCTGAGACAACATTTCGTAGTTTAAAAATTCTGTACAAGTAACTAGCAAAACATTTCACGGTTTCTCCGTTCACTGATGATACTGACAGTGTAAGCCTGAACAAGCAAGGATTAGGGTTTCTAAAGTACTTTTGTGGTATTCATTGTGTTTTTATGAGACACTGGACACCAAAGTATAAAGTGGACCTAATTTTTCCTGTGTTTATTTACATAATGGATACTGACGATTGCGAGTAGAAATTGCCAGTAAAGGCAATAAGGAAGAAATGTTTTGTCTGTAGTATATTGTCACTATGCGTTTTTAATGTCTATCAAGATGAATTCTCCCGTGGGGATGCCGGGGACTCTTTCAGTATGAATAGTATCCCCACCTTCTGGAAATTCTGTGCTAGAAATTTCTTCTTTTCTGTCACTGTCTTTGTTTCTGCCTTGTTCCTTTGCTTTCTGTCATTTCTACCTATCATTTTCTACCTTGCTGGTCCATTCACCTGTATGTGTTCGATAAAAGTCTTCCGTACTTTTTCTTAGGATTGATAATTGGGTACATGTATTAAGTGCATTTTTGGCTCTAAGGAGGTGAGATATGCGGAAGCAATTTTAGGTAATTTATGCCTGTTTTTGTATATGTTTTGGTGTCCTTAGTTATGCTTGCATTTGTATTCAGGTGTGTTTTTTAAATCTCCCCTGTGCAATAAATTGGACGGATGGTCAACGCCAGGGGCATGTCCTTAGATTATGTGCGCGAATGCATTGATATGTGTACTTAATTTTATTTTATTTTCCTGTTGAGGTTTTGTATGTTTTGAAGCGGTTATAGCCCTCATAAGGCTCTACACAGTCAGCTGGGCTTTAAACAACAATAACAATAACAATAACAACAACTATCAAGATGAATTGACAAATAAGTAAGGGTACAAAGCAAGTGGATAAATAATCTAAAAAAAAAAACAAAAAAACAATCTGCGGCTAATTTATACATGAATACTCCAGCTCTAAAATTTACAGTCAATCAATTGTTCGTTGTTTGAGAAAAGCTGTTAACAAGACCAGACTCGACACGATAAGAAACAGCAAACTCAGGGAAATGGCGGAAACAACATCGGGCCTCCATCAAAGTCATCAACAGAAAATTGAGTCGTTTGATCATCTAACCAGAATGCATCACCACCAGCTAGTTCAACAAACAAAGAAGAACCGGAAGTTCCTGAATTTAACCTTCTGACTCCCGCACC
>CM060305.1:41941319-41958819 GCA_030674185.1 Monoplex corrugatus | reverse complement strand
AGAGGCTTTGGGACAGCTATTAAATTGTGACAACACAGATAGAAGAAGACTCAACATACAGAACAGCAGTTTTTCTTTCTTGCATCGGGCTGGATGCTATGGACATCTATGAAGGATTGGCATTTGCTAATGAAGCTGAAAGAAATGACATTGACACTGTTCTCCAGAAATTCGAAGAATACTGTGTGGGTTCAACCAATGAAACTTACGAAGCATTCAGATTCAACTGCAGACATCAAGAAGCAGGAGAATCTATCGAACAGTTTGTAGCAGAACTGCGGAGACTGATCAAGACCTGTAACTATGGTCCACTGGAAGACAGACTGTTGAGACATCAAATCGTACTGGGTGTACATGACGAGACTCTGCGATCAAAATTACTGGAAGTGCGACAGCTGACATTGACTGCATGTATTGATATGTGCAGAGCGCATGAATCAAGTCAACATAAAACCGTCCAAATGATGAGAAAAACGCAGGACTCGCAGGAAGTCCAAGTTTTCAAAGAAAAGAAGACAGCAAAGCAGTATAGCAAAGGAAACAAACCAGAGTACAGAGAGAAATGCGGATATTGTGGTGGAAAGCACCCAAGAGTAAAGAGAAATGTCCAGCATTTGGAAGAAAATGCAAAGCTTGTGGAGGAAATAATCACTTTGCTTCATGCTGCAGAACACCCAAGAAAAATCAAAAGAAAACAAGAGTTCGGCACTTCGAAGAAGAAGAGACTGACACTAAAAGCGATAATGAAATCCTCGGGATCGAAGACAAAACCAGAAAAAAGGAGAGAAACATACGAGCAAAAATGCTGATAAATGAGATGCCGGTAACATTTCTCTTGACACAGGTGCAACAACAAACGTGATGTCTGAGAGCCTGTACAGAGAAGTCACAGGAGATGAAAGAAAGTCTGACCTGCAAGAGACGAAGAAGAAGCTGGTAATGTTCAACGGAACAGAAATGAAGCCTGTGGGGGAGATAGTGCTGCGAGTGAAAAACCCCAAGAACAGAAGGAAATACAAAGTCAACTTCGCGATCACCAAAACGGACTGTAAGCCAGTACTGGGACTGAAAGCTGTACAGCACATGCAATTGTTGACGATCAATGAAGAGAACAATTGCAACGATAGCGGCGAATCAGAAAGAGGAGGAAAATGAAAAGATATGCTCACAAAGTACAACGATGTCTTTGGAGGAGAAGGAAAACTAGAAGGGAAATTACACCTAGAAACAGACCCCAGTATTGCTCCAGTGAAGATGCTTTGCAGAAAGTGGCCGATAGCAGTGCAAGAGAAAGTGAAGGACAAGCTGAAGAGGTTGAAAAAACTGGACGTGGTAACTAAAGTAGACACGCCAACGGAGTGGATAAGCAGTTTGGTCGTAACAACAAAGAGCAATGGGAAATCAGACTGTGCATCGACCCTAAGCCACTGAACAAAGCCCTCAGGAGAAACGAGTACCCCATGCAACCATTGATGACGTACTGCCTCTCCTCAAAGATGCAAAATACTTCACACACCTGGACGCGAAAAACGGGTTTTGGCACGTTGAACTGGACGAAGACAGCAGCTACCTGACAACATTTGAGACGCCTTTTGGCAAATACCGATGGAAACGAATGCCCTTTGGTATTTCACCTGCCCCAGAAGAATTCCATGAGGAGGATTGACATCGCTCTGGCAGGACTGCCAGGCGTGGTAGCGGTTCATGATGACATCTTTGTTTTTGGCAGAGGACCAACCGACGAAGCAGGAGCACAAGTTCATGATACCAACCTGAACCGTTTGCTACAACGATGCCGAGAGACTGGAATCAAACTCAACAAGGAGAAGGTTGAGATGAAACGAACAGATATCATATTTGGGACACATCTTCTCAAGAGAAGGTTGAAAGCCGACCCAAAGAAATTGGACGCTGTCCAACAACTCCCAGTGCCAGAAGACAAAGCAGCTGTGCACAGACTACTCGGTGTAGTCGGATACCTTCAGAAATTTGCACCAAACCTGTCTGAGGCAGCAGCACCACTCAGAGAACTGGTAAAAAAAAGACGTCCACTTCAGATGGGATAAAGACGTCCACGGAGAAGCCCTGAAGAAAGTGAAGAAGATACTCTCTGAGCCACCGGTACTTCGCTACTTTGACTCTTCAGGAAAGCGTACAACCACCCTTCAGTGTGATGCTTCACAGTTTGGACTTGGAGCTTGTCTCATGCAGGATGTCAACCGATTCAGTACGCATCACGAGCCTTGACCGAGACAGAAAAAAGCTATGCTCAAATAGAAAAGGAGATGTTGGCAATACTCTTCGGTCTGGAAAGGTTTGAGAGATACGTCTATGAAGAGACATCCTGGTGGAGACCGACCACAAACCACTAGAGACTATTCACAAGAAGAGCCTGCTCTCAGCACCTAAGAGGATTCAGAGGATGCTACTCAGAACTCAGAAGTTCAGGTACACGGTAGGTACAAGCGTGGATCTGAGATGTACCTGGCTGACACCCTCAGCAAACAGTCTGTGGAAAAGCAGAACAGCAAGTCACCACAAGGAAGCCGTTTTCCTCACAGACCTGGAGAAAACAGACTCATTGCAAGAACTGGCCATCAGCCAAGAGAGACTGAACAGTCTGCAGCAAGCAACTCAGGAAGATGCAACCATGAAAACCTGAAAGCTGTCATTCTACAAGGCTGGCCAGAGGAGAAACAACAACTTCCCTTACAGTTACAAGATTACTTTCCTTTCAGGGAGGAACTGTCAGTCCACAACGGACTTGTCTTCAAAAGCCACAGAGTAATTGTACCTGAAAGCGAAAGAGCAGACATCCTTGAGAAACTTCATGCAAGCCACTCAGGAATTCAGAGCTGCATAAGAAGAGCACGTGAGGTAGTCTACTGGCCCAAGATGAACAGGACATTGAAGATTTTGTCAAAACATGCAGCGCCTGTAACACATACCAACGTGCTCAGCAGAAGGAACCACTTATCATCAGAGATCCCTGACCTGCCCTGGCAACACATCGCTTGTGACATCTTTGAACATAATGGCAATGAATACCTGGTCACGGTCGATCACTACTCTGATTTCTTTGAGATTGATCGGTTACAAACAAGAGAATCCAAAGAGGTCATCATCTGTCTGAAGAGACACTTGGCAAGACACGGAATACCAGAACGCCTGACAACAGACTGTGGAACTCAATTCACATCAAACCATTTGGAAAGTTCAGAAAAATATATGGGTTTGAACACAGTAACAAGCTCACCACACTACCCTCAGTCCAATGGAAAAGCAGAGAGCGCGGTGAAGGCTGCAAAGACGTGCATGAAGAAAGCAGAACACAACAATCAAGATCCCTTCCTCGCTTTACTTGAGCTGAGAAACATCCCGACAGAGACTGTAAACAGTTCACCTGCTCAGAGACTGTTCGGCAGAAGAACACGAACACAAGTACCGACGTCAAAGACATTACTCCAACCTACAGTTGTACCAATCAAGAAAGAACTTGAGAAAAGGAAACTGAAGCAAGCGCACTACTACAACAGAAGCACAGTAGAGCTGACAGAACTGAGTCGGGACAGATTGTGAAATTCCAACCTCCAGGATCCAAAAATGGATCAGCGCCAAAGTAGACCAACAGGTGAACATCCGGTCATACAACATTCGCACAGAGGACGGACGTCAGTACAGAAGGAATCGTCGTCAGCTACGAGACACAACAGAAACGGAGCTTCAGCAGACAATCAGCCCTCAACGACTGGTCCAGAGAAGGATGATTTCTGGAAGACATCAGGAAAGCGACACATTGGGCAAGCAACAGCAAATCACATTCCATCAAAACAGATGCTGGAAGATAACAAGAAAACTGGAACTGGAACAGATGTCAGGACGCCAGCATCGTCTGTCCGTGAGAACTCATCTGATCAGTCACCAGTCATCAAAATGTCTGAGACGACCAGCATCAAGGAGCCAGATGAAGTTATCAAACAAACAAGCTCAGGACAACCCGAACCAGTTAGTTCTCCTTACAGAACAAGATCTGGAAGACAAAGCAAAAGGCCAAATTTCCTGAAATATGAATGAAACTGAAGACTCTACCACAATCAGATAAACTGAAAGCATTGTGAAATATGGACATGATGATGATGGATAGTATAATGATCAGAGATAAAATGAGATGAATGAATGATTGGGCCCTGTGCGTGAGAATGAGTGTTTGTTAAGTTAATGTTGTGATAAAGGTAGGAAACACATTTATTTCGTATGGACTGAAAGATAGGAAAAATGATTGATTTTGTTTCCTTAAAGAAAGGGAGATGTGACGTGTGTTGACAGTAAACAGCGTGCGGATAACAGCACGGCATGATATTCGTTTAAATGATAACTGATTGCTGTTCACTGTGATATGTATATATACTGTAGTTGAGAATCAGACGGGGAGGATAAAGACGAAGAAGCATTGCCCTGTCTTCCGAGTTGGCTGTAGAAAGAACGAAACACTCTCTCTCTCTCTTTCTCTGTCTCTCTCTGTCTCTGTCTCTGTCTCTGTCTCTGTCTCTGTCTCTCTCTCTCTCTCTCTTCTCTCTGTCTCTGTCTCTCTCTCTCTCTCTCTCTCTCTCTCTTCTCTCTCTCTCTCTCTCTCTCTCTAGTCTTGTGACTATGAACTTGTGTCTTTCGCGGGTTCCTTATAGTCCACAGACAGCTTTGCTCAAAATCTGGTAAAGATCTACACAAGAAGAACTGAAAAGAATCTTGTTCACATCTCTCTCTGTCTCTGTTTCTGTCTTTCTGTCTGTCTGTCTGTCTGTCTGTCTGTTTCTCTCTCTCTCCCTCTCTCCCTCTCTCCTCTCTCCCTCTCTCTCTCTCTCTCTCTGTGTCTCTCTCTCTTCCCCTTTTTTCCTCTTTCTTTCTCTCTCTCATCCTTGGTCAATATGAAATAATTTACCCTCCCCATCCCCACTTTTTGAAACGGAAATTGTATTGTGTTACATTATACAAAACAATTGAGAAAGGTGGTCCGGCTGTGTTTAGTGTTACGTTTCTGCTTTAGCTTCGTCCTTAATAAAGATTTCAGTTTAAAGGAAAGGTGATGTGTCCATTTGACTCAGTCATTTTGCTTTGGTTTCGGTAGGTTTTGGGGTATCTACGTACGAATGTGATGGGGTTTTTTTTTGTTGTAATACTGATATTGTAACATGTATAGGTTCGGAGAATATATCTTTTTCCTCGAATATAAACATCTGCTGGAGAAAAAATTAACTAATAGTTTAACAATAGTTACGTCTTTGATAGTGTGATACGCCTAGTTTAGTGTCTTTTGTATCATTATTTTTTTTTACTTTTATCGGAAAGTAACCATTCATCATTATCATTTTAGGACTTGCGTTTGTAACAAGTTCTTTATTTGTAAACTGTAGTCATAAGTAAGTTAGGGATAACCCAAATATTGTGACTAATGCTTTAATTTATATTTTGATCATAAGGTTAAAGTTTAACTGTAATCATTATTATACTGTGTAATGGTTTCTTGGCTGTTGGGAATTGGTCTATAGTATAAACCCAAATACTTTCAACAATAACTGTCTGTAAATGGAATTTTGTTTTCTGAAACATGCTGATTCATATCCATACCTACGCTTGGACGCGTGCGACACGCAAAACACACACACCACACACACACACACACACACACACACACACACACACACACACACACACACATACATACACACACACACACACATACATACACACACACACACGCACGCACACACACACGCACGCACACACACACGCACACACACACACACACACACACACACACACCACACACACACGCACACACGCACGCACACACGCAAACTTGCACCGCACGCACGCATGCACAGACACACACAAAGGAATACACACGCGCGCACACACACTCACGCACACATGCACTCACACGCACGCATACGTAGATTCTTCAGGACTCGATCTGAATCGGTCTTCCTCTTTTGCTGAAGAAAGGCTTGAAAGAAAATAAGCAAAACGAAGAAGAAACAGGGAAAGACAGACAGAAAATAATGGAAGAAAACTAAATAACACAGGAGGAAAACATACAGAAGAAGGAGGAAGAACAGGAGAATACGACGACGACGATGATGATGATGGTTATGGTGGTGGTGGTGGTGGTGGTGGTGGTGGTGGTGGTGGTGGTGGTGGTGGTGGTGGTGGTGGTGATCATGATGATCATGATAATCATGATGATGATAACGACGACGACAACGACAGTATTGATGGTGATGGCGATAACGACGACGACAACGACAATAATGACGATGATTAAGATAAAAGATGCAGGAGGAGGGTGCTAAAAATCAAAACAAAGCAAAACAGACTGACACCAGAACAGTTCTGGAAGCCAAACTATGTTTTGTGTGGGGGGGGGGGGAGGGTATGTCTGTGTTGTGTGTCTGTGTCTGTGTGTGTCTGTGCGTGTGTATGTTTGTGTGTCAGTGTGTGTATCTGTGTGTGTGTCTGTGCGTGCGTCTGTGTATCTATTTGTGTGTGTGTGTCTATGTCTGTGTATGTACGTGTGTGTCTGTGTGTCTTGTGTGTGTGTGTGTGTGTGTGTGTGGTGTGTGTGGTGTGTGTGTGTGTGTGTGTGCGTGCTTGTCTGTCTATCTGCGTACCTCTGTGTGCGTGCGTGTGTATATGTGTCTGTGTGTTTGTGTGTGCGTGTATGTGTATGTGTGTGTGCGCGTGTATGTGTATATGTGTGTGTGTGTGTTTGTGTGTGTATGTGTGTGTATGTTTGGTGTGTGTGTGTGCGTGAATGTGTGTGTGTAGTGTGTGTGTGTGTGTGTGTGTGTGTGTATGTGTGTGTGTGTGTGTGTGTGTGTGTGTGTTGTGTGTGTGTGATAGCAAAGACAGCATAACTGTTAGCAAGCTTGGTTTGTCGAGGATAAAATATCCCTGGGCCTTGTACAAAAATATATGTTATATATATATATATACTAATAAATGATAAAAAAAAAACAAATCAATAGTTGATTTGCTCTCATTCTCTTTTACCAATGTCCGCCACTTTTACAGGAATAACACACGAGCGTGTGCATTTGAAATGGCATCACAAGATAACGATAATCAGGAAAGATGCTTTATAAGAGTAACACGTGACACTCTCAAGCGCATAATCAATCAGAATGCCCTGTCTCAAGCGAGGAAAAAAAAGATAATTACACGTTAATAGATAACCAAATGTGTTAATAAATATGTCATATTGATCTGAAGGAAAGTTGTCGACCGGCATCGTGTTTAATACCGAAATTAACTTTTTCCTGGTTGGCCATCAAATCAAAACTGAGCGTTCGGGTTGGCCATTACTGAGCGCTGTTGTGATGTAACTGCAGTGCGTAGGACAGAAATGAGATATAAAGCAGATTAGAATAACTATGGGTTTTCCTTCTTTCTTTCTTTCTTTCTTTCTTTGTATTTTTGTTTTATTTTCTTGTTTGTTTGTTTCTTACTTTCTATTTTTGTTTATTTGCTTGTTAATTTGTTTTCTACTTCTGTTTTGTTTTGTTTTGTTTCGTTTGTTTCTCACTTTCTATTTTTGTTTGTTTGCTTCGTATGTTTCCTTTTTTGTTTGTTTCTTACTTTATATTTTCATTGGCTCGTTTTTTAGTTTTGTTTCTACTTTCTTGCCTTTCTTTCTTTCTTTCTTTCTTTCTGTCTTTCCTTTCTTTCTTTCTTTCTATCTTTGTACTCCATGGGAACTAAAACTGGAAATCCTGTTGGATGTGGAAAGATTCGTCAATTATGGATGGTTCCATACGTGTTCCACCAGAAATGTATCAACAATAGTCTGGGACATTCCATAATTGAGCCTGGTCGAAAACCAGTCGTAGCCAAAGTCTTGTACTGAAAGGAGAGGAGAAGCTAAGGAGAGAGAAAAGTTTTCGTATTAACTACTATGCTGACTTCAGTAGAATGATTATTGTCACGTAAAGATGGGCAGTGAACAAACGGATATTCTGTGAAGCAAGTTGATAATCAGCTGCAGATAATAGATGCTGGGTCCATGAGCTTGGAATTTGCTGAAGAGAGATTCATGGCACTCTGCAATTCCACATGCGTTAGCAATCGTCATGGTGCAGTGGTTAGTACAACGGACAACCGACAGGAAGGTTGTGGGTTTGCATCCCCGTCGGTCTTGTCAAAATCAGTGTACGATTTTTCGGCCCCAACAGGCCCCTGCCTGGAATTGACTGTGCTATGGGCTTGTTGGAAAGACTGGGACCACACAGTCGAGTCTCATGTACTTCACTGAGGCATCATTGAGGACGTTGCTCACATCTACTGACTAACACCGCAGATGTCAGTATCTCTCAGGCCCGGTTAACGCCAGGGTGATATTATCATAGTAAGCGTGGAATACAGTCCCGTCACGTGGTCTCAATCGTAGGTGGACATCCATAGCATCATAATCATCATCTTCGTCGTCATTGTCATCATGGTATTTAAAAAACATTGTCCCAGCTTCTGTGAATGGAACAAAAACTGTGTTCACAGACGGGACTGCCGGGTGTGATAATCCTTTACCAGAAATAAAATTAGTATATGTTCTGTCCAAATCTGCCAGCAACATATTGTATATTCCACATGGATCCTCCTGGATCATCATCATCATCATCATCATCATCATCATCATCATCATCATCATCACCATGTGCCCTGCCGTATGGCGTTGGTGATCATGGCCCTCCACATGAATCTATCCTCTGTCGCTGCAAGTACATCTTCCACCCTCTCTGTCCTCAGCCACCCTGCAAGCCTGTCCAATATTTTATCCCTGCGTCTACCTTGTGTTCTCTTCCCCTCCAGCTTTCCTGTTGTGACCAGGTGCTCTAATTCCCCTCTCCTCAGAAGATGTCCTATAAATGTATCCTCCGAGATACAAATTAATATCCAGGGCACAACCCAGTCAGAAAACCCGCTGGGAAGGATAAAACCAATAGACAATGCTTGCATCTATCTCTCTTTTCATCAGTCTGCACTACAAATGGGATATTAACTTATGAAACCTACACTACTGTCCCTCCCCATTCCCTTTGTCCTTTCGAAGTCATAACCTCCCAAAGTTATCGCTGATGACCATACAAAGGCATGCTCTATCTCCAGTCATATTGATACATTCTCTGTCTGTGTATTGTTACTGCTTTGGTTTATCAAAAATGCTTACGTGACATTATCGGATTTGGGAAGGAGATAATTGTCATAACAAGGGAATATTGTTCAATTGACACGTTTGCAACATGTATAATTATATTCCCTGCCACCGATCACCATAATGATTTCCCAAATATTCTGGGGATAGAATATCGAGATGATTGCGACGGCAGTCACGCAATCTAGCTGTACTTTTTTTGTGTCGATTCTCGGCGGCTTGGTGATCGATGACAAACTCCGTAGAATATTCTCCTTTTTATTGAATAATTACTTTTTGTTTCTTGATGTTTTGCATAGTCTTGGTTTTAAAAACAATTGGAGGCGCTGTACTGTGGCGACGTGCCCTCTAAAGGAAGAACAGCCGGAGTTTCACGTGGTACGGTAAATCCACTGTAACAAAAGAAATGAATATGAAAATGAAATAATATAGTGTTTACATATTAAACATACAGGACAATGATGTTCTAAACTCTTGTTGCGTTCTCTGAATTTTGAAGTTCTTCTATCGTCTTGTTTGGAACGGCTTCACTTGTTTCGTTCTCCTGTTTGTACGAGACAAAGTTAAGGAGCGGGGGGGGGGGGTGGGAGGGATCAGTATTATGGACGAGAACAGAGCAGAGGAAAGGAAGACAAAAGGTAGTCAGACTCTCTGATGGCTGGACGTGCTTTGACATACCTTTCTCCAAAAGTGCACATTTGAGATGTTTCTTCTTCTCTCTCTCTCTCTCTCTCTCTCTCTCTCTCTCTCTCTCTCTCTCTCTCTCTCTCTCTTCTTTCTTTCTTTCTTTCTCTCTCCTTTCTCTCTCTCTCTCTTGTCTCTGTTGTCTCTCTCTCTCTCTCTCTGTATGTCTGTTTGTCTGTCTATCTATCTGTCTATCTATCTGTCTGTCTATCTATCTATCTATCTATCTATCTGTTTGTCTATCTGTCCATCCACCTGTCTATCTATCGATATGTCTGTCTGTATTATCTGTCTCTCTCTCATCCTCTCCTCTCTCTCTCTCTCTCTCTCTCTCTCTCTCTCTCTCTCTCCTCTCTCTCTCGTCTCTTCTGTTTTTCCTTGTTTATTTCATAACGTCAGAAACATCAAAATCCAAACAAAGAAACAAAACACACACACACACACACAAAAGCCCCGAAACGAACATACAAACAAACATGAAACAAACCAAGGAAATGTGACAAGGCAACAAGAGTTGGCTTTTCACAACACCTCTTTTCATTTCCTCGCCTGGTTTCCGCCACCTGTTTGCGAATTTAAGTCAGTCAGTCCCACCTAGTGCACGTCAGCTCTGTCTTCATCCCTACAGCACAGAGCTCTCAGGCCTCTCAAAAAGCCCAAGGCCAAAGTTCTGCTTCACTTGTATCATCTACATTCTCATCATCTGTGTAATAGCAATGATTCTGTGGCTTTTCGTGGCCTGTCCTCATGCTGACTTTAGGGCTGGTGGGTTTGAAAGTGTGTTGGATAGTTGAAAAGATGAGGCAGCATTTTTTTTCCTGTCGTGTCGTGTCGTGTCGTGTCGTTTCATTTCGTTTCGATTGGGTTCGGTTCGGTTCGGTTCGGTTCGGTTTGGTTTGGTTTAGGTTTGTTTAATTTGGTTAGGTTTGGTTTGGTTTGGTTTGGTTTGGGTTGGTTTGGTTTGGTTAGTTTGGTTTGGTTAATTTGGTTTGGGTTGGTTTGCTTTTTTTATATAAAAAAAAAAGAATAATAATCAATAAATAAAACAAATAAATCTCTTCTTCAGAATGGCATCTAAAAATGTTTTCACGGACTTTTTCTCCGTAGACGTAAACAGTCACTTAGAGAGTATTATTATTATCTTAATCCACAAAGTCATGCATTAGCGATTCTTGACTGTTCACGCCTCTGACTAAAATTTGATAAAGATCTAGATCTACTTATAAACGACAGAAAATTTTGCTGAATATTTTGATCACAACAACACACAAACACACACACACACACACACACACACACACACACACACACACAAATGCATATA
Source organism: Monoplex corrugatus (assembly GCA_030674185.1). Taxonomy (NCBI): domain Eukaryota; kingdom Metazoa; phylum Mollusca; class Gastropoda; order Littorinimorpha; family Ranellidae; genus Monoplex; species Monoplex corrugatus. Next base: position 41,947,609 of record CM060305.1, on the reverse strand, counting down.
CACACACGTGCACACACACCACACACACCCCCACAACACATACACACGCACGCAGCGCGCACGCACACACACAAAGCACAAACACACACAAACACAAAGGCACAAAACACAATACACACATACATACACATACATGTGCATACTATACCTATACAGACACTTATCCAGGATAATATGAGGCATAGTCTTTATAATGAAGAAAGGGGGAAGATTTTAAAAAGAAATAAAAAAGGGAACAAATAAAGACGAGTGAACAATAGAAAAACAGACAGACAGACAGACAGACAGACATAAAAACATTCCAACAAAGAAAAACAGAAAGAACGAAAGAAATAAAGAAAGAACAAAAGAAAGAAAGAAAGACAATAGACAGAATTTTTTTTTAAAATATCCCAACAAAGAACGATGACAAGTGGTGCAATTTAACGGTAATAATACTGGAAAGTATGACTGGGTTGGCAGAGTTTTCTCCCTATCTTCAGACTTAAAAAAAAAGAAAAAAAAACAGAGAAAAAAAAACAATGATCAAGCCACACTGACAATTTCCCTTTCTATATTAAAATTAGAGCAGAAAATCCAGTTATTATGCTTCTCAAATTCTCAATAAAATGAACGATGGAATAAAACTCAAGGTGCGGACAGAACTCTAGTTGTGTCACAGCAGTGAAAACAGATTCTAAATAATCGTCAGAAGTTCTTGGGAAAAAGCTGTTTACACATCTCCTCCAAACTGTGCATGTTTTAGACTTTTGTTTTCTTTTGTTTTCTTTTTTTCTTTCTTCTTTCTTTTTCTTTTGCTTTGTTGTTATTGTTTTGTTTGTTGTTGTTTTGCTATATTTGAATTTTCCTTGTCTTGTTTTGATTTGTTTGTTTTGTTTTGTTTTGTTTTGCAGTGCTTTGTTTTGTTTTATTTGTTTTGTTTTATTTTGCTTTTGTTCGTGTATTTTGTATTCTTTTGTTTTGTTTTCCGTTTTAGTCGCGTAATTTGATCACGATGTCATGACTTTCAAATTTACGTATTTGCGTCGTATATCGGCCCATTCCTTTGACCCAAATTTGGTAAAGATCCATCTAGAAACAGCTGAGAAAATTTCACTAACGCGCTTTTTTAGCACACACACGCACACACACACACACACACACACACACACACACACACACACACACACACACACACACACACACATACACACACACACACAACACGCACATACACACACACACACACACACACACAAACACACGCACATGCACACGCACACGCACACGCACATACAACAAACACAATACACAACACACACACACACACATACACACACACACACGGCGCGCGCGCGCGCGCGCGCACGCACACACACACACACACACCACACACACACACACACAACACACACACATTCTTCCCTCTCCGGTCGATATAAAACAACCCCCATTTGAGCGAAAAAAAAATAGTACTTGAAAAACGACGCTTCGGTACGCCTGCTAAAGACAACTTGCTGACTCAGTGGTGTCTGTGTGGCCTTCCCCCAACACACCACTCTCTCCCCTCTCATCCCATGGTCTTCTTTATGCTTTCACATACATCTTTTTTTTGTTCATATACACACACAAACACACATACACACGCACACGCTACTCTCGGCTCTCATCCCATGGTCTTCTTTATGCTTTCACATACATCTTTTTTTGTTCATATATACACACAAACACATACACACGCACACGCACACGCACACGCTCACACACACGCACACATGCGCGCGCACACACACAAACACATACACACAATGCACACAAGCACACACACTCATACATGCATACACACAAGTACACGCACACACACAAACAAGCACACACACATAAACGTACAATCGCACACAGCGGGTCCATTCAAACACACACACACATGATATACATATATACTCATATATATGCACGCACGCAGGCATGCCCGCATGCACGCACGCACAGTCACTCATTCAAACACACACATACATTCACGCGCACATATACAATTACATCCGGAGCAGCAAACACGCACACACAACACAACACACACACACGCGCGCGCGCGCGCGCGCACACACACACCCACACATACATTCACACGCACACACACACTCACACACACACACACACAAATGCATACATGCACGCACATACACATGCACGCACGCACACACACACACACACACACACACACATATATATATAAATATATATATATAATATATAATATTATATATATATATATATATATATACATTCTCAATACGTACATACACACACACATAACCGCTGCGTGCTCGAGCGAACTGGTAAAAATACATACACACACTTATACGCACGTGCGCGGACATACCGGTATATGATATATGCGTGCCCTAACACACATGACACTTAGGCGCGCACGCGCACACACAAGAACGCACACACTACACTCAAGCACACATTCTTAGGCACACATTTTAAACCGGCTTTATTTTTCAAATGTCATTTTGAAAGAAAGGGAAATTAGTTGAAATCGATCCGGGGAAAGTTTTTTGCATATATTATACATATGTGTCCATGCGTGTTGTGTGTGTGTGTGTGTGTGTGTGTGTGTGTGTGTGTGTGTGTGTGTGGTGTGTGTGTGTGTGTGTGTGTGGTGTGTGTTGTGTGTGGTGTGTGTGTGTGTGTGTGCAAAGTGTGTGTGTGTGTGTGTGCAAAGTGTGTGTGTGTGTGTGTGCAAAGTGTGTGTATGTGTGTGTGTGCAAAGTGTGTGTGTGTGTGTGTGTGTGTGTGTGTGCGTGCGTGCGTGCGTGCGTGTGGTGTGTGTGGCTATCTTTATATGTCTGTATGTCTGTGTGTTTTTTGTCGCCATGTCAAGTGTTGATAAAATGATAAACCCAAGGACTGTCACTAAGAACGATCACAGATCCGGACAAATGCGAATCCTCTAATTCTGAAATGGTAGTATGAATAACTAATTACCGGAACACATGCTCGAAATGTCATAAATAAGCCAGCGAACGATTCTACAGCTTCTGCACAGCGTCCAGTTCTTATGTTTGTATGGCCGTGCTGTTTTTTCTTGACTCGCTACATAGCGTGTGCACTTGACTTAACATTTTGAATCCTGCAGTGTACTTAACCCTTTGAATCCTGCACCCTATCCATCATCTGTAAAAACTTAAAAACTTTTTCTAAGGATCATCGCACATACGGAGGTTACCTTTGTGCTCACCTTTTTTATTTTATTTTTTTCTCGTCCCTTTTCCAACGCCTCCTTCAAGGCCACAGAAGCTGGCACAGTTTATTTTTTTTGCAATGCGACGATGATGATGTTGATGAGGATAATAATCATGATGCTCTGGAGTTCCGTCTAGGATTAAGACTGCGTGACAGGGCTGTACTCTACGCTTATTATCATGATATATCCTGGCGTCAACCAGGCCCGAGAGATACAGACACCAGCGATGCTGGTCAGAAGATTTGAGGAACACCCTCAATGACGCATCCGTGAAGTGGATGAGACTCGACTGTGTGGTCCCAGTCTTCACAACGAGCCCATACCACGCCGAAAAAAATCCCACAATGATATATTTTCTGAAGGGACTGATGGGGGTTCAGAACCCATAATCTTCCAGTCAGCAGTCCGTTGCGTTATCTACTACACCACGGCGACTGATCCATCTGCAAAAACTTAACCCTTTGACTCCCTCGCTCTATCAACCAGCTTCCTGCAGGAGGCTCGTGGGTAGAACGAGGGAGTCAAAGGGTTAAGTTTTTGCTCCGTTAGCGTGGCTGACAAGGCAGGATGCTGATGGACAAGATGCAGGAGTCAAAGGGTCAGACTGGCCATGCGTATGTGCGTGCATTGAAGTGTTTGTGGCGCCTTGGGGTTGGTCTGACCAGTCGAGACATGAGCGGTAGTTGAAGTGGTTGTAGTGGTGGTGGTCGTCGTTAGTGTTGTGGTGTTGTGGAGGTGATAGTATGGTTATGGTGGTGATAATAATTTGTTGTAGGCCTTCATCCACGCTCGTAAAGTACTAAGTGCTAAAAATAGATCGTGACTGTTTATCTGCTCGCCTCCTCTTGGGACTTGAATTTACTTTATGCTATTACATTTGTATTTGGTTTGCTTTGGTTGTGATATTTGGTCGTTGTTTTGTTTACCTGTTTACAATTGAGGGATGGGAGAATGATTGACAGTGATCATGACAGTGACAATTATTTTGTTTTCCAGAGGGAGGAGTTATCAATCAAATGTCTTTTTTTTTTCAAATTTACCTGTACTCTTTGATCTTATTTGTTTTTATCTTACGTCATTGACTTATTGATTAATTCTTCTTCATTTTTTTACAATTCTAGGCGATATGTAGGTTAACAACTTCAAGCTGGAAATATGGATTTTGGCTTATAATATCTTCCGTTGGAAAACGAAAGCACCATTGTCGTTGTCCATTACTCTCCCACTTCTCCCGTCTAAATAAATATGCAAACGAACGAACAAAAACACAGACCATCAAAATAGAATTAAGCAAAACTCAAATCCACAGAAAAGGCAGAAGCCCATCATGGCTTGACTGTCTTGTATGATATTTCTTAATAAAGGAAAAGCAGGGAGGGGGGGGGGGGTTACTATGGGCGGTGGCTGACTTAGACAGGCAAATGAATCTGGCGCGTGCCCAGGGACAAGAAACTTCGACAAAAAAGAAAGAAAGAAAGAAAAAAGAAAAAAAATAGGAAAGAAAAAAGGAAAAAAGAAGGAAAAAAAAAGAAACTAAGGGAACTGAAGCTATACCTCGTTTTTAAACGGCGCTGACTTCACTTGTCTAACAGAACGGGCAGGGAGCAGCAAATAAAGGTTTCTTCTTTCCCATCAAAGCCACAGTACTTATGACCAGTCCCCTTCAGCCCTTCTCAACCCTTTCATTCCATCACCCTCTCTAACAACTTCCTGGGTTAAAAATACAGCCTCAAGGCCATCTTAAAGCGTTTTGGGTCCATAAAAACTGCATCAGTTATTTGTGGGAGGTCTCCAGAAGCCATTCACCACTACACTAACAACTACGGGTATATATGTATTATCGTTACTATTTCGGTCCACGGGAAGTTTTAAGCCTAAATGACCGCCGCCCGGTCTGCCACTTGGAGTAATTTTAGGGATGTAGAGAATGTTACAGATCTGAACAGACAAGTGCGTCCCTTATCGTGTTTGAACAGTAATGTATGTTAGAAGGTATATGCTATACACTGCTGCCGCTCAGTTCAGTGAAACATTCAATCACATCGCACCTCAGGCATCAGCACAGTGCCAGAGATGGATCCAGAGAGTGTTCACGTTTGGATAGACTTGGCAGAGGCATATACAGCCAACGAAGTTTATGATAAAGGTGAGTCTTTTGTTATTGTTACTAGAATCTCTTTAAAAAAATATTCTAATTTTTGACTGGAGAGATCAATCTTTCCATTAAGTTTATAGATCCAAAATGGGCGAAAATTTGAAAATCGGTGATAAACCATAGCAAGGTCATAGTTTATAGTTCACATTGCTTATAACCCAGCTGACTACTAGAGCCATATCAGGGCTAACGGTACGTCATAAACGACAACACAGCAACCCACGGCAACCCAGTGGGGATGTCACAGAAGACTGTGTCCATGTCCATAGTCCCCAAGAGTCAGTCATCAGAGCAGGTCAGCCTGAGTTTCTTCGCCTCTGTTACATTAGTTACAGGTGTTCTCTTGAAAGGTCTGCCCACGACCGTCTGAGAGCTGTCTGGACCATGAAAGATACATTAGTTCACCCACAAGACTCCAGTCTTACCGACAGTGGTTTTAACGCCACAAAAGCCGCATTGTCATTTCCTCACAAAAGTTTTATTATAGCTTTCTCATAACTTTACAGTTTTGCTTCTGCCCACAGGAAAATATACCAGTTACTGACAGTTTCCATTAGCCCACCTGTCCAGAACAGTCTTTGAAAAATCGGCTTTCGTAAAGCAGTTTGGTCTACGGAAAATACAATATAAATAACGGCTAAGTTTTACTGCTGTCCTAAAGATTTCCAAGGACAACATGTAAGCTAGTTAAGGTCTATGAATGTTACACTAACCTCGGGTAATTTCAATGAACCAGTCACATTATAACTTTTACAGGAATGTGTTAACATTTTTGGCCCGTGAAAAAATGTATGGTACCGATGGTTTTCATACATACCTACGAGTATCCTCAATAATCTTTAAAGCCTTTTCAAACCAACACAAGCCACTCCAGTGATACAGTCTCTTCAAACCAACGCAAGC
>CM060305.1:41931319-41933819 GCA_030674185.1 Monoplex corrugatus | reverse complement strand
AATTCATCGCGCAGGGGATTTAAAAAACACACCCGAATACAAATATCAAAGATATCAAAGGACACCAAACCATACATAAAAACAGGCATAATTTACTTAAAATTGCTTCCGCATATGTCACTTCCCTAGAGCCAAAAACGTACTAAATACATATACTTGGTTATCAATCCTAAGGAAAAAGTATGTAAGACTTTATCGAATACATACAGGTGAATGGACCAGCAAGGCAGAAAATGATAGGTAAAAATGACAGAAAGCAAAGGAAACAAAGAGAGTGACAGAAAAGAGGAAATTTCTAGCACAGAATTTCCAGAAAACGGGGATACTACAATTACTGAAAGAACCCCCGGCATCCCCACGAACTCCATGCTTCCTTTCATAATATATCCTGATGTCAAACCTGATCCAACCGGAAAGGGCCGAGAAATCCTCAATAAATTATTTTTGGACTGATGAGGTACGAACCCGTAATCTCCCATTCAATAATCCGTTGCTGTCACCATTTCGCCACATCTGACCGGACCTATGTGTATTTATGGTCTCGCACTTAAAGCTCCAGTACCCAGACCACCCCCTTTATGTCTAATGGATGGGAGGGCAAGGCAACGGAAATGAAAATCTCCTCCCTTGCCCCGGAACCGGAAACTCGTAACGCGTAGCCTTAATGGCGGAGGCCGTTTGAAGGGGGCCACAGTTACAAACACTCCCCACGACAAAACGGCACTCTCACCACTGTCCATTAAGAGTTAAAGTGAGCAATAAATCGGTTCGATACCGTAGCTGACGGTTTTAACCACTTCACTCCCTCAGCAGTCAAACGGGATGGTGGCTAACCCTTTCACTTTCTCATCTATATCTTCCAGCTTCAAACGGAATGGAGGTTGAAATAATTTTTCATTGACTGTCAACGAAGTCAAGGAGATAAAGAGAACTTCCTAAGTTTTGATTAGAGACTCTGGACTAAGCCGGCATGTGAGTATTGTGCGGACCTTGTCTCTAGCAAATGGACATTTTGGGGCTAAGTTGAGACTTTCGTGTTATTTTTGGTGGGCTTCATGGGCCATTCTTCTTTTTTTTTTCTCTCCTCCTCCTCTCCTTCTTCTTCTTTCTTTCTTTCATCTTCTTCTTCTTCTTCTTCTTCTCCTTCTCCTCCTCTTTCTCTTCTTCTTTCTCTCACTCTGCAGCAGAAGGATACCTGGGAGTCATGGCCGAAGCACTTTGTTTGACGGAGGTGTCTCCTCTGAGGACTTTCTGCTGTTCGGTTCTCCCTATAATTTCTTCTTCTATAATTTCTTCTTCTTCTTCTTCTTCTTCTTCTTCTTCTTCTTCTTCTTCTTCTTCTTCTTCTTCTGCTTCCTCCTCCTCCTCCTCGTCCTCGTCCTCGTACTCGTCCTGGTCCTCCTTCTTTTTTTTCCTGTTTCTCCATTAATTCCGTTAAGAGTCATTGGAGCGCTGCAAAAAGGAACTGTTTATCAGATTATTCCCGTTCTGTCAGTTGTGTGCCGAAGCCTGGGTCTCTGCATATGGTTTCTTTGTCCGTTCCGCAATGCTGTCAGTCCATCGTTTTTGGTTTTGTTCCTGTCTTCCCCTCCGTTTCCCTCCCTCAACAGCTCCTTTGGAGGATTAATTTAGCAAGGCCATTGAATGGCAATGGCAGCCTGGTTTTCTTTTCTTAACTGAAGTATGCAGATGTTCATCAAATAATTCAGTGTGCCGCTTGATGGTTTGGCGCACTTGTTCATAGAGCATTACAGATAGCTAAAGTTAGTTTCAGCAACTGATTGATAAAATCATAGACAATAGAACGTACAAGTCATGAATTTGAAAGAACCTCAAGACCATTATCAAGTTAGTGGACCAAAGCAACGATATATATTTAGTATGTCACGACTTTGTTAGCGTGGCTTCACCGATACACTTATACAACGATATACATTCAGACTATATGTTAGGTAGGATCTCAGGACCTTGCTAGCGCCTAAGGCTTATGCATAGGCTCATGGCATACGCCATGATCGTTTTCTCCATCACATGGCATCTGTGGAGTTGGTGCATATCGAAGTATTGGAAGACGTCGTCTTGAGAAACAGTCATTGACTCTGAAACATCACTGCTGGCAGCTGAGAGTGTACTTTTTTTTTTCAAAGACAAAATCTACGTCATATGTTTTGGGAGATTGTTAAACAAAGCGAGCATTAGAAGAATACTTGATTAGAAGAATAGTTGTCGTAAGTGTTTTGAAACTTTAACTGAAATGTGTTTCGTCAAACGATAGTGTCGTAACATTGCAGCTGGAATGTGTGTGTGTGAGTGTGTATATGTGTGTGTGTGTGTGTGTGTGTGCGTGTGTGTGTGTGTGTGTGTGTGTGTGTGTGTATGCGTGTGTGTGTGTGTGTGTTTGTTTGTTTGTGTGTGTGTGTGTGCGTGTGTGTGTGTGTGTGTGTGTGTGTGTGTGTTGTTGTGTGTGTGTGTGTGTGTGTTGGTGGGAAGGTGGGAATGT
>CM060305.1:41918819-41921319 GCA_030674185.1 Monoplex corrugatus | reverse complement strand
TGTGGCATATTCTATTAGGTTATGGGAGTTGTCGATCTCTCGGCTCTCTCACTCAGCCAGCCTGCATGTGGTATAGTAGTGGTTAGTGTGAGCACTGATCGATGTCTCGTCCATCAGATTATCGCCATCGTGTGACATGATTATGTGATAATATATAGCGCATATGGGATTACCCTCGCGTTTTGAATGTGTGTGTGTGTGTGTGTGTGTGTGTGTGTGTGTGTGTGTGTGTGTGTGTGTGTGTGAATGTGATTTTGGTGTGTGTGTGTGTGTGTTGTGTGTGTGTGTGTGTGTGTGTGTGTGTGTGTGTGTGTGTGTGTGTGTGTGTGTGTGTCTTCCTGTCTGTCTGTCAGTGTCAGTATATGTATCTGTGTTTGTGTGCGTGTATTATATATGTGTGTGCGTTCGTGTGTGTGTTTATGCGTGCGTGTGTGCTTGCGCGTGAACACGCGTGCACGTGTTTCTCAACAAAGCGAAATTAAAGTATATGATTGTATTATTTATATACCTTTTGTTTTTACTGAAGTGTAAACTGTGGTGACTTCGTCAAAACGTCAAGTATCACACTGACTCTTTCACTTATCGTGTGAGGAATCCCAGCTCACTTTCAAGGAGAGACAATAAGAAATTATTTTGACTGGTTGTACTTATCGTTATACAGTTCAGACTTCCTTCTTAAATTGTCTTTTGGGAACAGTGTGTGCACTCTCTGTATGTAATCTACATGAATTGCGTGAGTATTGTATTATTGTTGTTATTATCATTGTCATCATCATTGTCGATCAACGTTGTCGTTGTCGTTGTCTGTCGTTGTCGTTGTCGTTGTCGTTGTCGTCGTCGTCTCGTCATCGTCGTCGTCGTCATTGTCGTCATCAACATCATCATTTTCATCGTCGTCGTCGTTGTCGTCGTCGTCGTTATCGTCATCATCATCATAATCATCGTCGTCATCGTCGTCGTCGTCGTTGTCGTCGTCATCATCATCATCATCATGATCGTTAATGTTATGATTAACAAGATCTACTGATCCGTCAGTTTGTCGGTCAGTTTTGTGTAATTTCACTTGAAATGTTGATAAAATGCTATTGAGTATTGTATTGTATTATATTGTACTGTACTGTATGTGTACTGTACTGTATTGTATTGTACATGCATTTATTGCATTGCGTTGCGATGTATGTATTGTATTGTTTTGTATTGTATCGTATTGCATTGCACTGCATTACATTGCATTGTATTGTATTGCGACAGACCTTATGCATCACTGACACCCTAGACCCCAACTTTAATTTACCTCCGGCACGGAAGGAAACCGAGCGTGTGGTGACCATGAGATCAGAGCATAATGACCGTCATCACGATCATTTTGCTGTGGATTTCCATGTAGGACTGATACTGCGCGAGGTATGGATCCAAAGGAAAGATGTGTCCTGGGAAAAAGATGGATAGAAGATGCAGGGGGAAAAAAACAACTGACAGAATCAACGTCACTATGATAGAACCTACCCATCTGGTCCACATCCGAAAGCTGCATCTTCCCACGACACTTAACGGCACAAGGGGACATAAAAATAAAATGATTGCATGAATGAATGAATAAATAAATGAATAAATAAATAAATAAATAAAGTGAATAAAAAAGTATTGTAAGACTGCGCGACAGGGCTATACTCTACACTTAGTATCATATTATGTCTTGGTGTCAACCAGGCCCGAGCAATTACATCTGCAGTGTGGTTAGGAAACTTGAGCAGCACTGTGAACGGCGCATCCGTAAAGTGGATGATACTCGACTGTGTGGTCCCATTCTTCTCAGTGGGCCCATAGCTCACTCTGCTTAGAGTAGGAGACGGCCAGGACTGAAAAATTCTACAGTAATTTATGGGAGTGACGGGCATTGGAACCCACAACCTTTTAGTCTGTAGTCCATGGGCTTGGTTCATAATCATGTGTCCTGTTAATACATTTTTAACAAAACATCGTGACAATGTATTTTATTGTTATTTTTGTTTAAAACCCGGCCGACTGCGTAGAGCCATATCAAGGATACAACCGCTTCAAAACATACACCACACTTCAACAGGAAAAAGAAAAAGAAAAAAAAATGAAAAAAGAAAGAAAATTAAGTATACATATCAATGCATTCGCGTACATAATCCCGCTTCCCCCCAATTTATCGTAAAGAGGATTTAAAAAATATACTTGAATACAAATTTAGACACAACTAAGGACACTAAAACATATATAAAAACGGGCCTAAATTACCTAAAATTGCTTTCGCATATCTCATTTCCCTAGATCCAAAAATGCACTTGACACACGTACCCAGTTATCAATGCTAAGAGAAAATACATACGACTTTATCGAACACATACAGGTGAATGGACCAGAAAGGCAGAAAATAATAAGAAATGATAGAAAGCAAAGGAGGAAGTAAGAAAAAAGAGAATGACAGAAGAGAGGAAATTTCTAGCACTAATTTCCAGAAAGTGGGGATACT
>CM060305.1:41901319-41908819 GCA_030674185.1 Monoplex corrugatus | reverse complement strand
ACTCTCAACCTGCATACCTGATCTGTGGTGTTCCATAAGGATCTGTCCTTGGCCCTGTTCTTTTCACTCTTTACACCTCCCCCCTGTCCACCATCATCAACTCCCACTCTATAAAACACCACTTCTATGCTGATGACACCCAACTTCAAGACAGTGACTCACCTGATAATATACAGCGCCTGTTGACTCGCACCACTGAGTGTTACTCGGACATTAAGAACTGGATGACACACAATAAACTTCAGCTTAATGACGACAAGACAGAAGCTATCCTCATTGGCACCCGTCAGAAACTTTCTCAGCTGCCTCCTCTTTCTCTCCCATTATGTAACACATCAGTCCCAATTTCTGATTCAGCTAAAAACCTTGGTGTCTGCATTGACTCTACCCTCTCCATGAACAACTTTGTTTCTCAAACTGCCAGATCTTGCTACTATCATCTCCATCGTATAAGGCTGATCAGGAAGTATCTCTCTGTGGAAACAACTGCAAAACTCGTTCTCTCCTTCATAATGTCTCGCATTGACTATTGCAATTCACTCCTGTCTGGTCTTCCTGCCTCCACCATTCACATCCTACAGCGCATTCAAAACAATGCTGTACGCCTTCTACTCAAAAAGAAAAAAGCTGACCACATATCTCCTCTCCTGGCACAACTTCACTGGCTCCCTGTATCAAAGCGCATACAATACAAACTAGACACCATGTGCTACAAAAGCCTCAATAACGCAGCCCCCGATTACCTGTCAATCCTACTTGAGATCTATGTTCCCTCACGTACCCTCCGCTCTGCCTCCGATCCTCTGACTTTTCGCTTTCCACGCACTAAGCTCAATACCTATGGTCCACGAGCCTTCTCTGTTTCTGGTCCACTCTCCTGGAACAAACTTCCTTTCTCAGTCCGTCAGCAACCTACTTTTGTCTCCTTCAAGTCCGCTCTCAAAACCCACCTTTTCTCCTCTGCATAAAATCCTAACTCACTCAACCCCCCCTCCCCCCTCTGCAGCCTGTCTCCGCTCGGAGGGGAATCACATGGTTATAATATATAATTGTATATGCTTTGCTCTCTATAATTTTCCATTGCTTTTATTCTTGCTTTTATTGCTTTTATTGCTTTTATTCTTTCTCCCCATTTATAGCCATGCGTGTGTGTGTGTGTGTGTGTGTGTGTGTGTGTGTGTGTGTGTGCGTGTGTGTGCGTGCGTGCGTGCGTGCGTGTGTGTCTGCTTCAGCGCTTAGATTTGATTTTATCAAGATTTTGCGCTATATAAATATTGTAATTATTAATTATTAATTGTAATTATACCTTAATATCAACGTTAAATCTCTCTCTCTCTCCCTCTCTCTCTCTCTCTCTCTCTCTTTCTTTCTCTCTCTCTCTCTGTCTGTCTCTGTCTGTCTGTCTGTCTGTCTCTCTCTCTCTCTCTCTCTCTCTCTCTCTCTCTCTCTCTCTTCTGACCCTACTTCCAGTTTAAGCTATTCTGTATATTTACATAACCTTGAAACACGGAAATCGTGATGTACAGATAATAAACGCAATACGTGATGATGGTGTTCTAACTTCTTTCATCAGTTTCAGTCGTAACAGAATATAAACAGGCGTTTTTTCTATTAAGTCTGAAGAATTTAATACAGCATTGATTCTGGCCCGCTATAAAACCTCTTCAGTTCAAATACGCTTCGTTTGTAGTAGTATATACAAGTAGATTTATGTATGCGAGCGCGCACACAGACACAGACACACACCACACACACACACACACACACACACACACACACACACACACACACAACAGCACACATACACCACACACACACACAACACACACACACTTTCAAACATACACACACACACACACACAGACGCACACATACACGCGCCAACACACACACACACACACACACAACACAACACCACACACACACGCCGCAGCGCGCGAGACACACACACACGCACACAATATACACACACAACAGCATACACACACACCACACACACACACACACAACACAACGCACACACACACACAGACGCACACACACACACACACACACACACGCACAACCACACACACACACTGTCCCTGAATTTCGCAAACAAAAGCAATGTCAACATATTCCCCTACAGCAGATGTCAGTCCGGATTAATCATAATCAACCAGATACCTTCCGGCCATCAGATATTTAGATTTTGTCACATTGCATACTTACGTTTCACCACACAGCTTCCTAAGTCCGTTTTACAAACACTTGATCGTCTGTCTTAATCTTTTCAAAGCTGACGCGACTCGAGGGAGCGAGCGGACTTAACAAGAAAAAACTTGCCCAAACGTGCGGGGAAAAAAAATATGTTAAATTGATTGTTCCCCCAGTCGCATACTGCCGCAGTTTTAAGTCACCGCCCCTCATTCAAAGGTCTGTGTTCCAAAGTGTTGACAGGTAGGTCCGGGTGTGGAGAGAACAAGAGGAAGGAGGTAAGACACCCTATGACTGATTGATCTTTTTATCAAAGGTGATTGAACAGGTAACTTTATAAGGTGATGGTAGTGCTGATCTGCTTAATTTTATGTGGTGTGTGTGTGTGTGTGTGTGTGTGAGAGAGAGAGAGAGAGAGAGAGACAGACAGACAGACAGACAGACAGACAGACAGAGCGAGAAAGAGAGAGAGAGAGACAGAGAGAAAGAGAAAGAGACATTGTGTGTGTGCGCGCGCGCGCGTGTGTGTGTGTGCGCGTGTGTGTCTGTGTGTGTGTTCGTTCTTCTGTCCCTTGACAGTAGGTGCCATAGCTGGACCTCGCAGTGGGTTGTTTTTTATATGCTCGTATCAGCACTTAGCATGATCCCCAGAAAACTGATACATGTATGCCCACCTTTTTTTGTCTTCTGTTCTCTGTATCTGGTGCTTTTCCAGGTCTGCTTTGCTGGGTACTGTAAGCCTTAGTGGCAGATGGTGTATATGATAGTACGGTAAATAGCACTAACAGCTCAAAAGTCATACAAACCGGGTCATTTTGACTAGTCACTCACTGCCTGATGCGTTACTGCCAAGATTCGTTCTGATTTACATTTATTGTGTGGTGGGGCACTGAGTATAAGCTCCTGGTGGTGTTGAAAAATTACATAGATATTTTTTTGGAATCTGTCTGTCTGTCTGTCTGTCTGTCTGTCTTCTCTCTCACTCTCTCTCTCTCTTTCTCTTTCTCTCTCTCTCTTTCTCTCCCCGTCTTCGTTCTCTCTCTCTCAAGCCAATTTTAGCAACGACGGACATCAAAAAGTGACCAAACATTACTGCGTTATCATTGTCTTTACTGTCTGAAAATAAAGATCGATCGATTATAATTAAACAATCTATTTCTCCCCCCCCCCTTTCACTCTCTCTCACACACACATACACACACACGCACGCTCGCACGCACACAAGCACGCATTTATACGTGCCATACGTCGTTTGAAACCCAATCCGTCAATTAGACTTGACAGTCAATCTGTTATACATGTATGTCTTGAAACATTGCACCATTTCAATGACAGGTAGCAGCCAAGATTCAGAGACACCAGTTATACTCAATGGGTACGTTCCTCAGTACGGTTTGGCTTCTGTCTCAATCACAGCTGGCTTCCAGACCGGTCACAGACGTCAACATTGTCCCTCCCGCAAGATCAGGTGTTCTGTTTAAATATTTAACGACAGGGTGTATGCAGAATTTTATATCGTAACTAGCACTCTGCTAATAACATACAATTACATCTTACTTACCCTACCGCGGTGCGGTTTGAAAATACGACTTGCGAGTTAATGATGATTGTTCTTGGTGATTCATTGTAGCATTAAAGAAATGTACACCATGCATTTTCTATTGCGGAATTTGGCATGCTTTTGTGATGTTATTATTGTGACAGAGTAGAGCAGTGATTAACGTTTTGAAAGGTTCTTTGGGAGCAATCACTGAAACAATCAATCAGTCAATCAATCAATCAACCAATCGGTGTAGACAACCAGTCAGACGATCAATCAGTCAGAGAATCAGTCATATATGGCTGTGCAATGACGAACATACAAATTAATGAACATTATCAAGAAGTATATAAAAAAAAAGATAAATGAATAAATAAAATGAAAAAAATAAACAGGAGAAAAAAAAAAAGAAAAAACAACAACTAAAATAAGACGGAATCCGGAAGGGTTGACTGAAATACCAAATTGCACCGAATGGACAACTTATGATCCGTAATGCATCATGCGGGTTCAAGAACGCTACATGACACTTCACAGAAGCAAAGATCATAAACGTAACTGCAAGTAATTTCCGAGTACTAATACTTTATTATACGGAAATAGCTTGGCAAATCGTTTTTGAAGGAAGAAAAGTACGGTTAACTGTCAATCAATCAACTTCAGTAGCGTCAAAACTCTTTAAAAGCTTGCTAGTAGTAGATTCATTCAGGAACTTTGACGCCTTTTCACCTTAGTAAAGTGATCATAATAACATAACTTTGTTACTTAAGGCAAGGAGCTTGTTGCCTATTTTACGGCTGCTGTGTGTTAGGCCATTAGGCCACAGAGTGTACGTAGCCAGAGACCATGAGTACAAACAGAGAGAGACTGTGCATTTCAAAGGATGCCCCTTGAGTAGCCTCTGACAAATAATCGTTGTTTAAGACTTAGCTGCCTTTGTAATTATCTCTTGACTTGACTTGCCTTACGTGAGCTGTTATCTTCAAAAGCAGTTGGTGGCGCACTTGAGTGTAAACAGGATTCTCAGTCAGAATAGTGAGGGATGATAGCACCACATTCTTCAGTAGTACAGTCATGTCTAAGTAGCTCTGCAGTCTCCTTGACTTTATTTGCCATCGGATTGGTTAGTGACAATAACTATAGTTCAATAATTAGTCGTTTTTATTAATTAACAGAGCTTGCGTCGTAAATTTTTAACAACGTGAAGCTTCAAAATTGCTGTAAACATGTTTTTATTTGTGTTTTGTGACAATATGACATTGCATGCTTCTGCTTTATGTTATAGCAGTGTAAGGTCTCGGCAATCCCAGAGATGCTTTTTCTCTGCCACTTTCTCTTACGAAGGGTAGACCAAATAATTACAATTAAGTTTCCTTAGTTACCGTATGAAATTTACATACGTTTGCCATGAAATTTACATTTGTTTCATTTTCTGCTTTTGTTTTTTAATTCCTTCACTTGTTGGTTTTGTAACTGTTGCTGGTGTGTTTGAAATGTTTTTGTTTCATTTCATGTTTTTGTAGCGTTTTTTCTTCTGGCATGTTGTTGTGTTTTCACATTTCTGTCGATTGACTCGACTTGTTATTATTCAGTCTCAATTAGGAGTAGTCTATACAGTAACATACGAGTCACTTTTCACCAGCAACTTTACTGACAGTTCAAACTGTTACCAGTGTCAAATTCCTCATAAACTGATTGTTAGCTTTGGTAACAGAATAGCAGAAACAGAAAATGTACGAATGATTCATTAAGTTGGGGACTGAAGGAGCCCCCAATTCTTAGGTCACTGTTTCATTCACCACAACATCGGATGCGGAAACAGGCAGCCAGCGACGTGGGAAATAGTACAAAGTGGGATCTACACGCACTTACCTTCAAAGAGGCCATTGGCACGACAAAAGTGCCTTCGTTCCTGACGGCAGGAGGAGAGGGTCTGAATGAAGGCCGCGCGACACGCGACAAGGAGGTCAACCAGGCGGCCATTATTGACACAGGACAGACAACTCCTGTTGACACTGCACGGGAGGCTACTACTTGTGCACGCGTGTGCACACACACGCACATAGATTTAGACAAGTCGAGTCGTTCGGTTTATGAGCCAATGATGGTGGCTGTGACCCACAGATAAGAATATAATCGTTAGTTACTTAATGTGACAGCATCATTTCTTTATCCGATGGAGAAAACAAAACAGACACTTATCTTTTCTAAAGCATAGTCACGTTCAGATGCTGACTTCCTTCTGTTGACGCTGAAAATTCAACATGGATATTACGTTATGTTATGTCGTCCAAGTTGAAAAAGTTTACAGTGTTGAAGTGTGAGACGAAACGTCATTCTTGCGGGAAAAGGGATTGGAAACATTGTACATGCAATTATCAGCTGGTAAGTGTATTGTGTCCTGTAAGTTTTAATTACAACGTTTAACTGCTTCGTTGTTTACTGCTTTAGTAGTGATATTTTTGATAGAACAGCTGTTTATGAAGTATCGTCTCCGATCGGGTCTACGTTTAATTAAGCTACTTGGGGAGAGAGAGAGAGAGAGAGAGAGAGAGAGAGAGAGAGAGAGAGAGAGAGAGAGATGACAGAGAGAGAGAGACAGAGAGCAGGAGCAGAGAGAAGAGGCAGGAGAGAGAAAGAGGGGAAGAGAGAGAGAAGAGAGAGAGAGAGAGAGAGAGAGAGAGAGAGAGAGAGAAACTTTTCTATCAAAGAAACAGAGGGAATGAGATCGCTTAATCCACTCGTTCTTTGGATATGAGCATGCCTGTGACAACATCACAAGGTTTGTTCCATTACTGACTTTTGTTTTGGACAAGTAGCTTGTGTCACTTCCTCCCGAAATCTGCACGAACACATTGTGTGTTAGTTTAATTAATCTGTCAGTGACGATGTGTTGTCAGCTAGCTCAGCTCTGTGAAGTAACCAAAACAAAAACGTGATGTCTTTGGCTTTAAGGTTTAATCATTTGTTAACGTTACTGTGTTTCGACCTGATTTTTTTTTTTTTTTTTTTTTTTTTTTTTGATGAAGGTGAAAAGACAAGAAAAAAAAGATGAATATCTTTAGATCACATTGACAGTATGTTTCCGCCCGTGTATGTGTGTGTGTGTGTGGTGTGGTGTGTGTGTGTGTGTGTGTGTGTGTGTGTGTGTGTGTGTGTGTGTGTGTGTGTGTGTGTGTGTGTGTTTCTGTCTGTTTGTGTGTGTATGTGTGTGTGTTCCTGCGTGCGTATGTGTATGCTTTTGAGAGAGAGAGAGAGAGAGGGGGTGGAGGGAGAGAGAGAGAGAGAGAGAGGAGAGGAGTGAGAGAGAGAGATCAGCCGATCAGTTGTGACATTTGAGGGAAGTAAAAAAGCTGTTTAAAAACCAAGTCGGACTACAAAGAAAGTTCCCTTCTCATTAAAACCTAACACATCCCTAACGCCTCGGGCATGGAACAACAACGTGATCCGTACTTTTATTCAGGCATAGTTCTGAGTTACTTTGTAGTGCTTGTACAAATGAGGCTGTACATTACTTATTATGGTTAACATGTCAAACTGTATCAGGCCGCTCGTGGTAACAGCACCACATAATTACATTATGCGCTAAATGAACTTACGCGTTTAGTTCTGAAATAAAAAGAAAAGATTGGGTTTATCTTAGATTCTGTTTAATTCATGCAATTGAGCATATACTTCAAGCGTAGAAATGAGTAGCACAGCCACGCTGATGCGTCAGAAACACGTGTTCTCCAATAGTCCCATAGAGTTACGATTCACTAAAG
>CM060305.1:41888819-41896319 GCA_030674185.1 Monoplex corrugatus | reverse complement strand
TCGATAGTGCTAAGTAATCAAGGAAACTGTTACTGTTTAATGCAAATTTGCGACCTAAAAATGTGAACAGACCTCGACTTTTTGTGTGGGTTGTGCTTTTCATTATGAAAAGCGTTGTAGCCGAATACAGCTGTATTTTACTTCGCTTTTCCTTTGTCATTGACCTGTGTTTAATGTAAACATTAACTGCATTTACCTGTGTGGAGAGCAGAGAATTATGTATAAACACGTACCACTTTATTCTACACTGTTCCTCGACAGTAACCTGCCACTTCTAAAACACATTTGTTTACAAGAAGTATGGATTTGAAATAAATAATGTGGGATTTTTCAGCCCTAGACCGGCTTCTTCAGAATCGAGCACGCCATGGACACATTGGGTAGACTAGGACCACCCAGTCGAGTCGCATTCTTGTGCAGTTGTGTCATTGAGGGTGTTGTTGATACAACACCGCATGTGATTGAATTTCTCGGACCTGGTTGATGCAAGGATATCTTATGAAAGGACGCAAAAATACTGCCCTATCATGAGATCACAATCCGAAATGAATCTCCATAGTATCATCGTTATCATCGCCATTCTCATGTGTCATTGTCCCAGGTTCTTTGGCTTTTTATGCCTTGCTGTCAGGGTGAGATCATTTTCAATTGGGCTACAGGTATGTTCAAGTGGTGAAATGATCGACGTGTGTGACGATACCGATGGGATAGGTCAGACCGTTTCTTTCGTTTTATTACACCTTTGGAGAATTGAAGGCACAAATTCAAATCACATCAGTCCAAAACAGTTTTATAGTCTATTAATACGTGTATCAAATTTGAAGGCACAAATTCAAATCACATGAAACCAAACAATTTTATAGTCTATTAGTACGTATATCACAAATGTCTTGGAATCTCAACTAATACTCAACAAGACAAACTTTTTTTTGGAAAAAAAATATCACTAAGACACGAATTTTATTAAACGTAAACAAACAGAAAAAGTAATAAGACTGCAAATACAATTATCAGGAATGAACAAACAGATGAAGAGAGAAGAAAGAAAGAAAGAAAAAAGAAAGAAAGAAAGAAAGAAAGAAAAAGAAAGAAGAAAGAAAGAAAGAAAGAAAGAAAACGTATCGGCTACAAATAGAATTAGGGCAAGCATGTCTCGCAGGTCGATGGGTCCGCTCAGATCCATGGCTTCATCTTTATCCGTTTATGTGATGTCATTGCACTTTTTCCTATTATTACTGTTCGTGCCGCCGCTAACATGTTGGTTATCATTGTAGTCATTGCCCTAGGCCTGGTACAAAACTAAACAAAAACGGAACACAGCAAAAATAAGCAGTCAAGCAAAACAAGAAAAACGATAAATCAGCAGTACCCACATACACTCCCAGACATGCACGCACACACACGCACGCACACACACACACACACACACACACACACACACACACACACACACACACACACACGCACACACACACACACACACCACACACACACACTTACCCACTCTCTCTGTCTCTGTCTCTCTCTTGTCTGTCTCTCTCTTTCTGTCTCTGTCTGCTCTCTGTCTCTCTGTCTCTCTGTCTCTCTCTCTCTCTCCTCTCTCTCTCTCTCTCTCTCTCTCTGTCATCGTCTGTGCATGTATTTCAAACAATACTAAAATTGTCAAAAGCTAAGTCCCAGAAAGGCACTGCTTTCCGGCTGTTTAAAGATTGCTGTGGGCAGAATGCTGGGAAAACACTAACACAGATGCACAACACACATACACACACACACACACACACACACAACACACACACACAACACACACCCCAACACACACACACACACACACACACACACACACACACGACACACAGAGGGAAACACATTGCCTTAATGAACAATTAATTGACTGAAACAGACTGACAGCTTACTCCGCTCGTCCTAGATCGACACCTGCTAACTGTTGCAACAGAACAGGATCATGGCAATGATACAATTTATCACCTATGTAGCGGTGATGTAATTTATCATCTCTGTAGCAGTGATACGATTTATGGTCTATTTTCATACGTGCTTCTTCTATTTTGGGGGTTATCAGGTCTTTTGCCGGCTGGGCTTGCCGAAATTTTTCCTGCGATATGGAATAATAGGGTGTGATACACGTTTGATGACAAAACTAATCAGGGAATGGAGGCGGAATCGCTCCCCGAGGTATCTGATGTTTCGGTTTTTTTTTTTTGGTTTTGTTTTTGTTTTTGGAGCTGATTGTTTTTGTTTTTGTTTTTATTGGTTTTGTGTGTGTGTGTGTATATATGTGTGTGTGTGTGTGTGTGTGTGTGTGAGTGTTGTGTGTGTGAGTGTGTGTGTACGTGTGTGTGTGTGTGTGCGTGTGTGTGTGTGTGTGTGTGTGTGTGTGTGTGTGTGTGTGTGTGTGTGTGTGTGTGTGCGTGCGTGTTTTATTGCTGGTGGTGTGGTGCTCGCATTTGGATTGGTGTGGAGGTTGCAGTGGCGGTTTTTATCAATGTGATTTGTTTGTTTGAGTGTTTGTTAGGTCGATGTGTTGCGAAAGAATACAATGCAGCTGCATGGAAATGCACACATCTCGGTGTGTTTGACGTCAATGTCACATACATGCACAGACTATCACTTACACGCTTACATGCACGCAAGGAAGGCATACATATATACATAAACGTGCACGCTACTACGATTATGTTATGTACACAGTGCTTGTAAGTTTAGCACATGCCGAATGCTACAAGCGTGTTCACAGTTTGTGTCGTTGATGTTTGGGTGTCTAAGATTTGTGAGCGTGCCGTATGGTTTTGTTTTTAAACACACACACACTTACACACACTCAAACACACACACACACACACACACACACACACACACACACACACACACACACACACACACACACACACACACACACACACACACACACATACACACACACATACATACATACACACAAACATTCACAACGCATACACATTTATACACATAAACACTCACCACACGCACGCACACGCACACACACACACACACACACACACACACACACACACACACACACACACACACACACACACACTCACTCACGACACACACACACATACAACACACAGAGTGAGAGAGAGAGAGAGAGAGAGAGAGAGAGAGAGAGAGAGAGAAAGAGAGGGAGAGAGAGAGGGGGGGGGAACGAGAAGGAGAAAGCAAACATGTAAAAACAACATTGTGTCTACTTTGGTCTCTCAGTCGAAGCTTTTTTTTTCTTTTCTTTTTTCCTTGATACTCATCACAAGTGGGCCGGCTGGGACTAGCAGGTCCCTCGACTGATCTTCGTCTGCAGATCGGAAGGGAGCCTACTCTGAAAGAAAGAAAAAGACACAAGATGGTCAAGCTATTTTAACAATTTCCCTTTATTTTTCAGAACAGGACCTACTTTAGGCACTATTCTCTTGGTTAACGAAAGAATATGTATGCCTTCCACGTGTGCATGTAAGTGTGTAAGTGATTGTCTGCTTATATGTGTGACATTCATGGCAGAATGGATCCAGATTTTGTACTTGTCAAGGTCACAATAACCTTGAAGAAGGCTTCACTTGCATCGAGGAAAATGGTAGACTGTCAGAACACACACCATCTTCAAAATTGGCTGTTGTTTAGAAGGGTGTTTTATGTTTTGTTTTCGTTTTAGTTCGTTTGCTTGTTTGTTTATTTTTTGGTCTCTGTGACCTTGGCCTTGACTTGACATATTTTCCATCAAAACTTATGCATTTGCGACTTCTCAATGGACTTTGAATTAAACCTGGAAAAGATCCGCCCAGAAACAGCTGAGAAAATGGTGCTATCCATTTTTTTGGTCACAGAAAGACCCCCTCCCCTCACACATTCACAGACTTTCACAACTCTGTCTGGTCAACATGAATAAAGGGCAGTTAAAAAGTATTTTGTGTTCTGCCATCAGTTGTTGCGCTGGTTTTCACGCTGACTCATTTCTTCCTCCTCCCCCTATCCCCTTCTTGAACCTCTCTGTCTGTCTGCTGCCTGTCTGTCTGTCTGTCTGTCTGTCTGTCTCTCTCGTTTTCTCTCGTCTCTGTCTGGCTCTCTCTCTCTCTCTCTCTCTCTCTCTCTCTCTCTCTCTCTTTCTCTGTCTGTTTCCAGTCTTTCTATCTGTCTTGTCTGTCTGTCTGTGTGTATCTCTCTCTGTCTCTGTCTGTCTGTCTGTCTGCTCTTTCTCCCTCCTGTCTGTCTCTGTCTGTCTGTTTTCTCTCTCTCTCTCTCTCTCTCTCTCTCTCTCTCTCTCTCTCTCTCTCTCTCTCATTCTCTCATTGACGGATGCAAGGTCACAGCCTATTTCCCCTCTCAGACCTTCTAGCCGTCCTCTCTCGCCTTCCTCTCCCATACATGTACCACAATTTTTTTAGACCACTTTTCTTCCCTTTCTTCCCATGTTTCTTTTTCTTTCTTTCTTTCTTTCTTTCTTTCTTTCTTTCTCATGATAGAAGAAGACTACACTCGCTGAACTGTTGTCGGGTTTAGCTTGGTGCGTACCGTTTGTTTAGAAATCCGCTTGTTGTGTTTTGCTCGCGTGCCTGTGTCAGCAATGGCCGCAGCCACTCGAACCTGTTACGACTGCAATGTCATGAATGTGCCCAGTCTGTTGCTTTGTGTTGTTGTTGTTGTTGTTGTGGTTGTTGTTGTGGTTGTTGGTAGTAGTAATAGTAGCAGTAGCAATAGTAGTAGTAGAAATAGTAATTATTATTATTATTATAAGTAGTCGTGATTATTACAATTGTTATTGTTATTGTTGTTGTTGTTATTATTATTATTGTTACCATTATTATATTTCATCTTCTTCTTCTTCTTCTTTTAAAACAGTGTGACCGCGCGCGCGGGTTGTGTGTGTGTGTGTGTGTGTGTGTGTGTGTGTGTGTGTGTGTGTGTGTGTGTGTGTGTGTGTGTTGTGTGTGTGTGTGTGTGTGTGTGTGTGTGTGCGTGCGGGACTGATAGAATCATTAATACTCGTTTTTTGTAGCATAAGAATCCAAGTATAGCTGTAATTAAATAGATAGGTGTATTTGAGTGAGTACGTGCGTGCGTGCGTGTGTGTATATGTGTGTGTGTATGTGTCTACGTGTGTGTGTGTTGTGTGTCTGTCTGTCTGTCTGTCTGTCTGTCTGTCTCTCTCTCTCTCTCTCTCTCTCTCTCTCCTCTCTCTCTCTCTCTCTCTCTCTCTCTCTCTCTCTCTTACTCTGTGCGTTCGTGTGCGAGCGTGTGTGTTGGCTGTCACTTGTAAAGTCGGAAGCTTTGTTTCAAAGGTTACTTCTGTCGACATTCCTCCATCCTTCCTTCCATTCATTGTGATCTTAGTTATTGTTATTGTTGCTAGTGGTGGTAGTGATATGTCGTCAAGAAGAAAATGATTTTGCCATCATATCACTAGATATGTCTAACTTCCTGTCAGTGTATATGTTTATGTGCTGCTTACTTGTCAGCCTGTCAGTAACAATGGCCGTTTCCTGTTTGGGATACTTACATATGAATACATAAACACAATACTGAATTTAGAGGGTCGACGAGTCCAGTTTCATGAATTTTTAGTTAAGACAAAACAACTGTGGCGTTTGGTCTGGTTAGGTATGACTCGCTTTCAGGATCATGTCGAGTGATTGACCCCATGGTTTTTGTGTGTCTTTTTGTTTTGTTGTTGTTTTTGTTTTGGGGGAGGGGTGTTATTGTTCTGCGTTTGTGGGCTGTTCTTTCTATGTTTTCTTGTGTGATTTTATGTGTATGGTCGTTTTGTTTTGTTTTGTTGGTCGGTTGGTTGTTTTGTTGTTATTTTTGTTGATGTGTTGTTTTGTTTTGTTTTTTGTTTTTGTTTTTGTTGTTGTTTTTAATGTACCCGAAATAAAGGCAGTCATGCTCCGTTTTCAGGGTGGCATGCTATGGTACTTTCGTGTTGTCATGAGCCACCGAAGACTGTCATTTTTTACTGATGTTATATTTCATGTTCTTCATGCGTGTATATACACGAAAGTTTATGGGTGGTAAATAAAGACTAGTAGATTTGTACATATGTTGACTTGGGAGATCACCAAATCTCCACCCTTTACCCACCAGGCAGTACACAAACGGTTTCGAACCCACACCTTTCAGTTGAAAGACCAATTTCCTGACCACTCGACTACTACGCCACTCATTGACCTCACGTGACCATGAAACTAAAACCGTGAAGTATGGGAGACTGTTCTTTCCTGTCAGTCATATTGTTCATGTTGTCAAACTTTATTTCGCTACAAGCGTGCCTTTACGTCGGTCAGCGTAGTATTTTTGCATATTTGTTTATTGGTCCCACTAGTTTGGGTGCTGGCTTACGGCTTTTGTTGTGATCATTCTGGATCTTCTCCATCACACATCATCAGTGGTATCAGCGGACATGCAATTCATTCCGAGCGCGGAGACGTTATCTTCTGAAACTGAAACTGAAACTTTACACCAACGATATAGAATTGGAGTTTGTTAAGAAGGTCATCGCGCCCAGACATATATGCGTTTGTGCTCCACATAAATCTGCTAGCGATCATGGGCAGGCCCCTTGAGCGTGTGAAAAACTCCACCAAAAGGTTGTAATATTTTGTTTTCCAGTGAGAGGAGAGGATAGGGCAATAGATACAAACGGTAGCCTGTCCATGTCTGTGGTTGGGACCAGTGAAACTTTACGCTGAAACACTAGGCTGGCTGGACGGACCAATAATACACAACGCTAAAACATTACGCTGACTGGTGGGACCAGTAATACATTATGCTAAAACATTACACTGACTGGTGGGACCAATAACACACTACGCTGAAACATTACGCCGACGGACAGGACAATAACACACTACGCTAAAACATTACGCTGACTGGTGGGACCAATCAAACACCACGCTGAAACACTACGCTGACTGACTCTATCAACTCAGCCAGCCAGCCCAGGAATCAGCAGTCTCAAAGGCGAACAACTCTACGGAAAGTAATGGTCAAGTGTTTTGTTTGTTTGTTTGTTTGTATGTTGTATGTTTGTTTGTTTGTTAAATTTGTTTGTGTAGTTTTTTGTTGATATTGCTGGTGTTGTTTTTGTTGTTGTTGCTACTGCTGCTGCTGCTTTTAATGGTGAATTATATGGAGCCTATATTGATATTGATGGGCCTAATTAATCTTTCGTCGCATCACTGGCAGCATATTTAACGGTCTTTATTAGTACTCATGGACTATAGATTGTTTACAAACCATTTCTATTACATTTATTAGTACTCATGGACTATAGATTCCTTGCAACCAGTGCTAGTACATTTTATTAGTACTCGTGGACTAGAGATTGCTGACTCATGGACGATTTTTGATTGCTTACAAATATTACTAGTACAAAACTGCAATCAGTTCATCAGTCAGATCATTGGTCCTGCGCAGGATATTTAGCAGTAGGCAATTCCAAATGCGACACGGATATAGGAAATGCCCTTTGTG
>CM060305.1:41863819-41886319 GCA_030674185.1 Monoplex corrugatus | reverse complement strand
TGCCCTGTGTAGTCAGTCAGCAACCGTTGATTAGAAAACAGCACCTGGGTATTGGTAAGGGAACGGTTACTTGCTTGCTTACGCATAGTCCACGTGTCCGGTGTGTTTGTATTCTGGTGGAGACTTTTTTGTGTGTGTTATTTTTTATAACGTTGTGTTTGCTGCGTGTGGGAGGTCTTGACGACTAAAAACGGAGCTAACAAACACATGGGCTGTTAATGGAATTGGTTTTTCTTTGGATGTGTGGTCAGAACAGATGACGTTGGTGATTGAGGTAGGTCCTGTACGCTTTCTTTCTTTCTTTCTTTCTTCTTTCTTTCTTTCTTTCTTTCTTCATTTCTTTCTTCTTTCTTCCTTTCTTTCTTCATTTATGTCTTTTTCTTCATCCTTTCACGTTTCTTTCTTTTTTTTTTCTTCATATATGTCTTTTTCTTTATCCATGTACGTTTCTTTCTTTGTTTCTTTACGTCTTTTTCTTTATCCCTTAAGTTCTTTATTAATTAATTAATTTATTTATTCTTTTTTTTCTTTTTCTTTAAGCTGTGTGTTTATTTATTTATTTGATATTCATTTTCTTTTTTTTTTATCTCTCTCCATACTCCAGTATAACGGGTTCATTTTTGACTAAAATCAATATCTGTGGAAGCAGTCAGTAGAGATTTGATTTGAGATACGATTAGGTAAGGTAAGAACGACTTTATCATCTTATAAACACGAAGAGTAATTGGTGCCCTGGTGCCAACATATTATAAACACAACATTTACTGTGTATTGAAACGTGGAGCGTGGGTGGGCCTGTCTTCCAGCTCGCAGATCATTCCAGCGTGGATCATTTGGTTTCTTCAAGATAATCTCATTGAAACACAGGTCATAATTCCTGTTCACTGAAAACTTTCGTGTGTTGAATGGGCACTGCCCCTTTTCATAGTAACAGTAATGACATTTAAAAGGTACTAAAGTTTGATATGAAATCAAATCAAAGCGCGCACTCACATCATTCACCAAAGTATGACCAACCTGCCAAGATACAAAGTACACGCGAACCAGGAGGGGCAAGACAGAAGGGGAATGGGATGAAAGGGTGCGCACGTCTATAAGGAAATTACTGCTGGACAAAAAAGGTAGACTGTATGTCTTCAAGTTTTGCTGGAAGGAAGACGAGTATGTAACTGTTGATTAGATAGAGGAAGATCGTTCCAGTAATATAGACTACACAGAGAAAAAAGAGTGGTGACCGACTGTGGATCATCTTTATCGAGGAATTTGTCAACAAGTAGTATTAGAAACAGAACGGAGAGATAGAACAGGGGTATACATTCAGAGGTAATCACAAAGATAGATAGGTGCAGTAACATTGATACATTAGCGGAATGTATTGATTTTATATGAAATTCTTTGAGAAAACTGGCAAAAAGTGAAGCAAGAGAGTAAAATGATTACGAAGGGCAAGGAGGGTCGCGGAATTCTGAATACGCTGGAGGCATGCAACAAAAGAAACAGGCAAGCCACAGAGCAGAGAATTACAACAACCGATGCGAGACAATATAAGAGAAGTGGCAAGTTCAGGTGCTACTGAAGTTGAAAGATAACGGCAAATAGAACTGAAACGTCGCAGTTGATAATAACAAGACTGACATGTTTGGATGATGAATTTCTACCTAAAGAGTTGAGGATCAAGAACAGTGAAAAAATGCCAGAAAGCTCATTAAATATTTGTCGGTTCTTCAAGAATGATATGAATATTTATACCAATTAATATCATCAGGAGTCTAACTTTGATATAAAGACGAAGAAGAAGAACTACGGCTATTGCCACTCAAAAGAGAATAGCATTGTCACGGTGACAGCGACCCAAGATGTTTCAGTTGGATTTTCTCGATCGCTTGCTTTGCGAGCAAAGTACTTTTTTTCCAGTATATATGCACGAGTACACACACACACACACACACACACACACACACACACACACACACACACACACACACACACACACACACACACACACTACACACACACACACATCACACACACACACATACACACACACGCGCGCGTGCGCACACACACACATTCTCTCTCGCTCTCGCTCTCTCTCTCCTCTCTCTCTCTCTCTCTCTCTCTCTCTCTCTCTCTCTCTCTCTCTCTCTCTCTCACTCTCTCAAAGAAGAGTGTGAGGTATCGGTTTCTCAGCAGTGCTCTAACCTTTGTCTGTTGTTCAGCTGTGGTCTATCTGGTTCAGCGTGGTCTATCAGTTCGCCGTGCATCTGTCTGCAACTTTTGCTTGGCGTTGAGCTGTGATGATAGGATTCCACGGTCTAAGCAGGCAGGATGGTTGGTTTTGATAGTGTCGTGAACTCTGTGCCGGGTATCTTTTTTTTTCCCCCCTTTCCCACCCTTAACTTAAAAACTTTCCTTGCCCCCTGAACCCCACCCCCACCCCGAACCCTTACCATCATCCTCCCCTGTACTCTTTCATACATGTTGACGTAGCAATCAGGTTAGTGTCAGAGATTTTATGTTCTTGGCAGTTCATTTGGTTCATATGATAATGCCCTGACCTCTAATCTAAGATTTTGTTTGTCCTTCGGTCTCGCTTTGGTAGTTTGTCAGCTCTTCGGATGTGTTCAGTAATCATTTTGTTGTCATAACAGGGCTTGATAGACAGTGGTAAGTCCTGTCTGTCAGTGAAGCTTTTTTGCTGTTGGATATTGTTTTTTGTTGTTGTTTGTTTGTTTGTTTTCAGACTCTTGGTTACAGTTAACAGTTATTACTAAGACATGTACGTGGATTAGGCATACTAATTATGGACTGTCAAAGTACGATGAATCTCATGGTGACATCTTTTCTTATTACCTTTTCAGTCCGTTGAGATTTTCGAGGAGCAGCAGCACTCTCTATCTCTGTCTCTGCCTCCATCTCTATCTCTTGAGTGAGAGAGAAAGAGAGAGAGAGATAGAAAGAGAGAGAGAGAGACAGACAGGCAGACAGTCAGCAACAGAGGGAGAGAGAGAGAGAGAGAGAGAGAGAGAGAGAGAGAGAGAGAGAGCAGTTTGTTTTTATTAATGAGGGTAGTAGCATAACTATAAAAGTAGTTTTCTTTTTACATCCAGCCCTGGCCCAAAAGGGAGAGAGAAGACAGACAGACAGACAGACAGACAGAGATAGAGAAGAGAAGAGAAGAGAAAAGAGACAGACAGACAGAGACAGAGAGAGAGTTGTGTCTGGAAAAGCACCAAACGTGACAAAGTTTTGTTTTCATTCAAAACGAACGGGCCGTACCGGACTCATTGGAAGGTGGAAAGAAGACAAACTCTACACCCTGAAACTCTTTTGGCTTTGGGCGACGGCAGCGCCATGTACCCACCGACTTTTTGATATAGCTGTGGATGTATACCCGTGTTTCTGTTAGGCGGAATCGTTCTGTTTTTCAAACTAGCCGTCTCTCCTGAGATTATTGTTGGCACTGAAAGTTATCAGTTGATTCTTTCTCTAAACGGCTGCCGGGTTGACCGGTTCAAGATTGTTTGTGCTGAAAGACTTGCTTGATCAGATGATCTTTGCTTGAAACTCTGTCTCTGTCTGTCTGTCTGTCTGTCCATCTCTCTCATCTCTCTCTCTCTCTCTGTTTCTCTCTGTCTCTGTCTCTCTGTCTCTCTCTCTCTCTTTGTCTGTCTGTCTGTCTCTCTCTCTCTGCCTCTGTCTGTCTGCTTCTCTCTGTCCTCTGTATGTCTGTCTCTCTGTCTCTGTCTGTCTGTCTGTCTTCTGTCTCTCTCTCTCTCTCTCTCTCTTCTCTCTCCTCCTGTCTCTCCCCTCTCACCCCCCTCTCTCTCACAATGGATTTACAGTGTGAATTTTGTGCTGCTCTCTCCGGGAAAGCGCCTCGCCGCAGTACAGGTATACCCATTAATTTTCCTCTTTTTACGTGTATTTCTATTTACCCGCATATGAAAGTGGATTTTGCTGCATCGTTTTGCCATGAGCATCTCCTTTGCTGCCATGGGATCTTTAACGTGCGCTAAGTACATGCTGTGCGCACGGCACCTCCGTTTGTCGTCTCGTCCGAAAGCCTACCACCGTGACCAAGACCACTTTATAACATCTAGTGGAGAAAGGAAGGAGGGGGGGGGGGGGCGGAAGGAGAAAAATCCCTGTCTGATCCGTGATTCGAACTCTGGTTTCTGGCGTCCTCGGTAGGTTCTTTAACCAGTAGGCCATATACCCTATTCTTTTACAATGATAAGAATTAACATCACCATTGTATAAGACTTCTCTAAAAGGCTAGTTGATTTGAAATAGCAAATAAAACCGCGATTCTTTGAGTTCTCTGGAATTTCGGTGAAAGAACAGGTACATTGACATTCTAGTTGATCGGGTGATTCCGCATCTAAAATACTAGTAAATTATTTGAGGATTGGGAGGTTTAAAGTTCAAACCTTCAAGCCGTTTATATCATTCTGGGTTTGAGGTTTTAGTTGTTTCAGGATTTTTGTTTGTTTGTTTGTTTGTGTGTTTAGTGGTACTTTTATTCTATATTTACTTCTTTTTTTTTTTGTCCACAACTGCAGAGCTGAGTTTGTTATGGGATCATTTGGAAGACGGGACTGCCCAGTTCTAGCTAGTCTCATCCATTTCACAAAATGCCTAGATGAAGATGTTTCTCAAATGTCTTGATCAACACCGGATAATTATTTCTGTATCTCTCGGGCCTGGTTGACTACAGGATATATTACGAAAGGTAGCGTGGGGTGCAATCTTGTCGCGCAGTCTCAATCCACAATGAAAACTCCACAGCATCATTTTGATCGTCTTCATTTTCACGGTTCACCTCAGAATTGTGACAAATTGTCCAAGGTTCTGTGATCTTCGTGCCCTGCTGTCATGGCGACCTAGATTTTCGTGGATAAGGAGACGTGTTGGAGAGCCCAGATGGGCGGCATTGGGGAGTGATACAGAGGTGGGCAGAAGATTGGGCATAGAAATAAAATAAAATAAACAAAGTAAAGCAATAGCGACAGCAAAGTTTTTCGTGATTCCAGTGTCTACCTGAAGGAATACGTGCGCAAGAGTGTCACATTCGCTACTATCGTACTTGTTACCACGCACCTCTTGATTTGTAAATAGCATATCGCGCGAACAAGGAAAAAAATGGTGGATGGGTTTGGGGAAAGCGAGGAAAGGAAATGGAGCGAAACTAACACAAACTATCCGTTTTAAATCTGGACATTCAGTATGTATACCGAGCGGTAACTCATTATCATTACCACCAGTACAAACGTACTAGAAACGCGAAACCTGGAAGTGCGAAACCTCCTAAACGCCCTGATAACACCATGTCACGGTTGTCTGTCTGGATTCGATTGTTACGAGCAGTGAAGGTCGACAACCACGCCACAGTGTTCATAGTGTATGGGTCTGAGCTTGGCATTAAAGGCGAGATGTTCGATCATGGTTTTGTTGTTGTTGTTGTTGTTGTTGTTTTATTCTTTTTTTTTTTTTTTTTTTTTTTTTTTTTTTTTGCCAACGCGATCAGTTTATAGCAACAGTGAAAAGGACAGCCCTTGTCTGTTGCGTCTAAGTTTGATAAAGTAGTGCTCATTATTTATCGCCATTTTGTTTGCATTAAACTAATTGTGTCCTGCGTTCGAACTTGTCTCCTCGTATGCATTTCAAACAGGCGTTGATGTATTGGTTCTTAGTTTGTTCTGATGAGCTTGGTCTAGTATTACTTGTGACAAAATCGGTGAACTTTTGAACGACTTTTTTTTTTGTATGAAAGGGTAGTACGGTCAGTCTCTGTTTCTGTATGTCTGTCTGTTATTCTCTCTCGCTGTGTCTCTCTCTGTCTCTCTCTCTCTGTCTCTGTCTGTCTGTCTGTCTGTCTGTCTGTCTCTCTCTCTCTCTCCTCTCTCTCTCTCTCTCTCTCTCTCTCGCTTTCTCCCTCTCTCATGCACACTCACTCTCTATCAATCTCTCTTTTTCTCTCTCTCGCTCCCTCTCTCTCTCTCTCTCTCTCTCTCTCTCTCTCTCACACACACACACACACACACACGCACACACACACACACACACACACATAATGTTGACCAATGAGGTCCAAGGACGAAGAGAACGACGCCAAACGGTAACTATGGGGATGGCAGTAGGCCAGTCGCCTGCAGCTGCCAAAGTGCCCGATTGTCTCTCCCTGTGTGTATGATGTGATTTGTGGCCAGCCTTTAAGTTATGGCAGTGGGCAGACTTGGTGGTCTGATTGTAGCTAGATGCGATTTTGACCTTTTCCTTGTGTGTGTGTGTGTGTGTGTGTGTGTGTGTGTGTGTGTGTGTGTGTGTGTGTGTGTGTGGGCGCGCGCGCGCTCGCTCATGTGTGTGTATTTAAAGAAATTCGTCTGGGAAATATATATTATATCACATGATAATCATCATTCCATGAAGCAACTGGACTATGCAGTTTCCCCTCCCCTTAGATTTGGTATTTATAAAGCATTTTATTTTAACTATTGGAATGTTCCATTTATCCTTAGGTTGCCGTTTATTTTAACTGTTGGTAAATTCCATTTACCCTTATTTTTAAATCGAAAAAAGGTTTATTTTACAAGGTGGACAAAATGTAATCTTGAAGCAGGACAACATGACGCTTTTTGTTATTAGAAGTGGCTGTATAGATTGATTTTGATATTGATTCTAGCTGACTCTGTAGATTGAGTTTGATATTGGTTATATCAAACCTTTTCTTCAGATCTGAATAAATGGAAGTATACAAAAGTTTGTTTCTCATACATGTGGACTTATGTGTCTGTTTCGGAAAACCGTGGGTGAAATTATGTTTACGAGGTCTGTTATTCAGGTAGGAGTAATAGCTTCCAATCTGAGCATGTTACTGATGAGGCTTAACGGTATCTAAAGGTACACTAATCGATTATCCTTAATCAAGGATAATTCCAAAGGAATTACTGTGGCGATGGTAGCGGGAACTCATAATGGTAGTCTGTGTTGACGGTAATTTTAAATTGTTCACTCTTGGAACTAGTACTCGCTTAATTTAATGAGACGACAGAGGTAGCGGAGGCTGGAAAATTCTTAAGAAGTAAGTAGACGAGGTACAGTTGCTTGCAGTGCGCTCAAGAATGGATCGAAGCACGTGGATGGTTTTATAATGTATGCGTTTCTTTACAGACGCTAGAAGGTCGAGAGTTAGCCCAGGTAATAAGACATATGCACACAGTATATATATATATACACTTCACACATACGTCCACCTGTTGGTGAGAACGAAGAGAACAGTGGTTATTGTTATTGGTATTTTTGTTTAAAGTCTAGCCTACCTGCGCAGAGCCATATCAGGGCTATAAACATCCCAAAATGTACACACTACCTCAATGGGGGAAAAACTGGAAAAGAAAATGAAGCACACATATCAATGCATTCGTGCAAATAATCTAAGGAGATGCCCCTGGCGTTGACCACTCTCTAATCTATTACCAATGGGTTCAAACAAACAAAACTAGATACAAATTAAACATAACTGAGCACACTGAAACATAAATAATTACGGGCCTAAATTATCTAACATTGCTTCTGCACATCACATTTCCATAGAGCAAAAAATGCACTTTGAACCCAATTATCAATCCCAAGAGAAGGTATGTAAGACTTTATAGAACACGTACAGTTGAACCCACCAGCAAGGCAGAAAATGATAGGAAGAGATGAGAGAGAGCGAAAGAGCTAGGCAGAAACGCAGAAAGTGGCAGAAAAGAGAAAATTTCTTGCACAAAAAATTCCAGATGGTGGGGATATTATTTATACCGAAAGAGCCCCGGGCATCCTCACAGGAAGAGGGTGGAAAACGGTGTTAGTAGAAGTCGTAGTAGTGTAGTAGTTTGCAGTAGTAATAAAAAATAGAGTGTGTGGGGGGGGGGGGGGAGGGTAGTAGCTGTAGATGTCCAGATAATTTATTTGTTGTAATGACCGTAATCGTTCATTCAACTCTAGACAGCTAGATTTACATGTATAAGCCTATGCACACGGGGGAAAAAAGAGGTCAGTGGTCTGAGGATCACGTTTCTTCCCTTTATAGCTTACATGCATTTCAAAAAGCAAATATCTCTTCTGCCCTCCCTTCGTAATCCGGATGCTGATCGTTTCTGTATCGAGTTAACCTGTCTTGAAAAGCCGGTGCTCAGTCAAATGCAGTCACCCAGTAAATAAAGTCTGTGACAACATTTCACGATACAAACAAATCGTAAGTTATCGTGTTGTGTTGTTCTAAGTGATTGCATCTTACTTGACACATCAGCACTAGTCAATATATTTCAAACTATACCCAGTGATTTGTGTTAGTGTTTCACAAACTGATATGGCACTAACATGGAAACGACGTCGTGGTAGTATTTTCTTTGTAGTCCTTTGTTTATCATGCAAATGCCATAAAATCGTATTGAACGTATTTTAAAGTTGGTTTATAACTTGCTTCTTTGTTTCTTAATGTGTTCGTTCGTTCTTTATTTTCTTTGTGTATATTATTGTTTTAACTGAAAAGCAACATTTTTTTTCTGATATAGCCTCCGTAGAATTGCGTTAAGGAACATTATTTTCAAATTATGAAATATGGCGAACAGGACTCTTGCGACACGATTCTATGGCGACGCTATTTGGGACAACACCGCCGAAGTAAGTGCCAGCAAGTTTTAATGTAGAAGCCAGAGAAAAGACAGTTGGGCAGTTTCTTATCCTGCAAGATGGCGGTTTGTCAGAGCTGGCCGCCACACTCCGTGTTGCTGTCCTTCGGTCTATTGGATTTGCTGTGTCGTAAATAATAGCGTGGGATGAACGGTGAATTGTTGGATCATCATGTTGTTATTGCGTCACACTTTTTTTGACAATTTAGTTTTTCGTCTGTCTGCATGGAGAATTCTTTCATTTTCTGATTTTGCTTCTCCGCCTCCGTTTTCTGCTCATCCTCCTCCTTCTGCTACTTCTTTCTTTTCTTTTTCTGATGTTTCTTCTTGTTCCTCCTTCTTTTCATCTCTCTCTCTCATTCTATCTCTCTCTCTGTCTCCCCCCTCCCCCCCCCCCCACTTTCTCGCTGTCTGTCTGTCTGTCTGTCTCTCCCTCTCTCTTTCTCCCCCCTCTCTCATTCTCTCTGTCTGTGTCTGTCTGTCTGTCTCTCTCTCTCTCTCTCTCTCTCTCTCTCTCTCTCTCTCTCTCTCTCTTCTATTCCTTTCATCTTCATCGGTGGCTTGTTAGCTCAAATATTACAACCATGTCGATAATATACAAAGGTCGTGGGATTAACCTTCTGGTAGCCTCAGATTTTTTCATCTAGTAGAACCGTGGATTCTGGATTCGATTCTCAAGTTCAAACCCAGCCCATGACATAAAAATTGGACTGAAAACTGACCTGTTCATGACCCATCTTAATGCTCCAATCGTTCATGTGGTGTCAACTTAAGTGTTTCATAGCTCTTGTTAACCCCTCCTTCTCCATCCATTTCAAGACATTGCCAGCGTATAGTGTTTTGTGAAGGTTGAAGGTGGTAGATGCCACATTAGGCGGAGCACATGGAACTATTTGGTGCCACGAATGAATAAATTTCAGCTCCAACCCGTCTTCATTTCTTCTTCGTCTTTCTTTTTCTTCTTCTTGTTTTCTTCTCCTGCTAGTCCTTCTTCATTTCTCATTTTAAAATTCAGCCTCCCCCTCAATTTTTTTTCTACTTCTGTTTAACATTGTTTCAGCGCTAAGGTCGGTTACATAATGCTTAGCCCACATTACATGTATTGTTTTCTTGTCTTGCATCTTTGGCATCAATAGATCACACGAACGACGTAAGGACAATGCCACGAAAAATTGTTTCTGATGGTGTTTTATGAGAGAGAGAGAGAGAGAGAGAGAGAGTGTGTGTGTGTGTGTGTGTGTGTGTGTGTGTGTGTGTGGTGTGTGTGTGTGTGTGTGTGTGTATGCGCGCGTGCGTAATGGTAAATTTAACCGTTTAGCTCCCCACCGTATCCACCAGCTGGTGGATAAGGTGAGGGAGATAAAGGGTTAATCAAGCTGAGTGAACATTCTTGGCCATATGTAGTCGATAGATGAGAAAGACAGGTTTTCTTTATATATCTAAAGAAAAAAAAGAAATGATAATAATAAGTGATGATGATGATGATGATTATGATGATGATTATGATAATGATAATAATGATGAAAATAATAATAATATAATTATTAATATTATTATTATTATTATTGTAACATAGTGCTTGTTTACGACATCAGGAGAAGACACTCTTGTAACCTGACAATCCGCACCGCACTTGACTGTCTTCAGCAGACTTTGACGTCACAATGATATTTTTTTTACGTTTCTGTCTGTATTTGTTTTATAGTTGGGTTTTGTTTCTTTGTCGTTTATATTTTATTAATTCTGTCTGCTGCTCTGATTTGGTGTGTCTTTTTTCCTCGTCCTTTCCTTATTCACGGGTACAGCAGGTACAAATACGATAATATTCGAGAAACAGTTTGCAAATTTCAAAGGGTATTAGGCAGTGTGTGTGTGTGTGTGTGTGTGTGTGTGTGTGTGTGTGTGTGTGTGTGTGTGTGTGTGTGTGTGTGTGTGGAGAGAGAGAGAGAGAGAGAGAGAGTGTGTGTGTGTGTGTGTGTTAAAATCTTCTCTGTGTTACTGTTAGTTTTCCATGCCCCTTACTCAGCATCGCTTCTTTGTCGCACCGCTCATTTCAGCTCTCTAACGCGACTTCCAGAACTGATGTGGCCATGAGAACACACATAAAGGGCCATAGAATCTAGTTTTTCCTCACAGTGCTGTGATAATATATGAGAACGGGGATGATAGTAATGATGCTTTGGGAGTTCCACTGTTCTCTGAAAGGGTTGTAGTCTACGGTTATTTTCATTTCCTGGCGTCATCCAGGCCGAGGAGATACAAAACCTGCGGTGATGGTAAGAAATTTGAACAAACAGCCTCAATGAAGCACCAGTGATGTAGGTGAGACTAGACTGTGTAGTCCCAGTGTTTCCAATGAGCCGTAAGCGTGCTCAGCTTTTGGAGCCAACTGAAGCAAAAAAGCTAGAAAGATATGGACTGAAGGAATCGAACCCACAACCTCCTGGTCATTAGTCTTATTGCACCAGTCACTTGGCCACAGTGACCGGTCTGTATCCTGAATATTGATGGGACATTTGCCTATATTATGACTTGGATGCTGAATGTAGATGAAATGAATGACTATATTGCCTTGATAGCAAGCGATGATGACGGATTCTCCCATCGATTCGATGGATGAATGGTGTGGGTCTCCATATAGGATAGAAGACAACTCTGGGAGCACATGTTCTTCCGCAGGAATTGCATGAGGAGAAGTCTTGCGGCCTTTTGCTTCCATCGATCTCTGTTCTGTTGGATAGCAACTGTTCTGTTCAGATGTGATTGAGCCCTGCGTGGATTGCTGCTGTCACTAGCATACTTGTGGGCAGCGTCTTATCAGTTGGTACTGTTGATGCCACAGCTGATGAGGTTATCTTTCTGAGTATTACGAACCATGAAAAGGAGACATAAACTGTATTATTCACAGGGAGAGCAAGACACAAAGAGAGAGAGAGAGAGAGAGAGAGAGAGTGTGTGTGTGTGTGTGTGTGTGGTGTGTGTGTGTGTGTGTGTGTGTGTGTGTGTGTGTGTGTGTGTATTGTTTCATGCCAAACGTTTTTTTTTTACAGCTGAATAGTTAATGTATATTTCATGATTCACTCAGTGACAGTGAAGCTAATATATGTATGAATCAGGAGAGATAGAAAGGGGGGGGGGGAGAGAGCAGAGGATGTAAATTATAGAAGGAGAGAAGGAGATATAAGAGAGAGAGGGGAGAGAGAGAGACAGACAGACAGACAGAGAGGGAGAAGAAAGAGAGAGGGAGAGAGGAGAAAGAAAGAAGAGAGAGAGAGAGAAGAGAACAGAGAGAGAGAGAGAGAGGAGAGAGAGAGAGAGAGAGAGAGAAATGATGTGTACTGATGTTAAGCAGACCTGCAAAATCGAAAACTGCCTATTTCCAGTTCGTCTGATGGCGTGTGATAGAAACCACAGAGCAAGAAATGGTCCGCTTGCTTGCATGGGACGGACTGTCTGTCTCTCAGAGCCACAGAAAACTAAACAGATGGCCGGGGCTCATGCTGACTGCATCCTTTATACGCGCGGCGTGACGCAACCCTTTTTTTCCCCACAACTCAGTAGTACTATCTGTAGTTTGTAAAGATGCGTTTAATCTGTTACTGCTTGTTTTAATGACCCATCTTTCGAAGGGCTCTAGTACATATGTACAATTTCCACAACACCAGTCATTCCGACTCACCATCTCATGACAATACCAGGGTTCAGTCCGTCGTCGTTCAGATGTTCTGAAGAAGCTGCAAGCGATCTGTGTCAAGCTGCTGATGGCCCCCTCCAGGGTAAAAGGTGCTGCTGCTTGATCATTTTCCTTTTGATAATTTTAGTCTTTAGGGTGCTGGTAGGTTAGGCATGCTGAGATTGATTACTTCTTGAAGCTTGGCACTCAGCTCTTCCTCTGTCATCCTTTTGGGACGTCCTTCTTCGATCCAGGATACCCCCTGAAAGATAGTCCTGGGCCGCTTGTCGTGGAGAGTGACATGGTAAAATAAAACAAGCTTGCATTGCTTCTCTGTTGACGGGAATGGTTTCCTAGGGCCCGTCAAGATGCGATTTGGTGTGCTCGTTCTTCCTATGTTGGGGTAGAATATACAGCGAGTGTTTTCAATCACTCTCATCTTAAAGACTTGAATTGCATGTGAGTTCTCAAAGCAGTGCCCAGGATAAAGACTACGAATGGCTTGTGCAATCTGTATAGACCTTTTAGTGAAGCTGAGGATACTCTTTTCTACATCTTGTTTAGTCTGGTAATTACAGCTATTGATGATATAGATTTCTGCTGTACAGAAACCATCTTCGGAACTTAGCTTCTAGGCATAGGAAACTTTCAAACTTCCCTTTTCGTTTGTGTCGACTTCAGTACCGCTGTTGGGTTGTATTGTTGACTATGATCTTGCTGCTTTGTCGCATTATATGAAGATTCTGATGTCTTTTGCCAACTTTTTTGTAGTATGTCTTTATAGGTCGTGTTAGTCATCTACTTTGAGCTTCTTTGGCTTGTCTTAGGAGAGTTTTACTCTGCTACTTCATAATTCTGTTTGTAGCTACAACTACAAGCGCTCTTCGTCTTGGAAAATTTGATATCCTCAGACACCTAATTTCATACTTTGGCAAACAAAATGCGGCTTTTATCATACCTTTGATAATCTTACATAATGGTTAGGGACGTGGGCGGAAATCATAAAAAATAAGAGCTATTATCAGTTAGAGAAACATCGATACTGTTACAAAAATCACCCACCCTGCAGCGTGGAACAGACAGTTTTAGAAGTTGTTTTTTTTCCTGTATCAGAGATCATCAGAGAAATTTACAGAAATAGAAAAGACAAATAGACCGCAAATATAGGAGAAGGCGGTAAGCATTGTACAAGTGATATAAAAAAAAAAGACTATTTGTTCGTGCATGTGTGTGTGCGTGTGTGTGTGCGTGTGTGTGTATGTGTGTGTGTGTGTGTGCGTGCGTGTATGTATGTGTATGTATGTGTGTGTGTGTGTGTGTGTGTACGTGCGTGTGCGTATGTGTGTGTGTGTGTATGTGTGTGTGTGTGCGTGCGCACGCGCGCGCGCAGGCGTGTCTGTGTGCTTTATTTTTGTGGATCAAGTGTAGAGGATGGGCAAAGAGAATTAAGGTGATGGGAATGACAAATTGTGTCAGAAAGCGAGAAGCGGTTTTGTGTTGGGGTTACCCGTGAGTGGGTTTCTATGACGTGAATCTATAAAACATGTGTACAGTGCAATCATACATTCTGTTTTTTCAGGACATAGCAAATGAAAGGATACATTTCACTACGATATAATCTAAGTTACTATGTCGGTGACAAATTGATACAAGGTAGGCATAGAAAACCTATGCTATATAGGACCACAAAGACTGCCAGTGCGTAGGTCTTATGTGCAGCTAAACTAGGACTTACGCCATGATCATTTTGGATCTTATTCGTCACCTGACATCTATGCATTCAGTGTGTATGGAAGTTATTCCAAGCACGGAAAGCTATATTGATGAACAAAAATTGAAACTGAAACTGTTAAGTTGTGGATACGTGTTGTCTGTTTTGTTTTATATCACGCTTGAATTTTGAAGTTTCTGACAAGTGAAGAGGTTGAAGCTGACTCAGTATGATGTAGGAACTATTGAGCATGAGGGTAGTTTAGCCATAGCCTAATTTTTTTAGCTAAACAAGCTCTCTCTCTCTCTCTCTCTCTCTCTCTCTCTCTCTCTCTCTCTCTCTCTGTGTGTGTGTGTGTGTGTGTGTGTCTTTCTCTCTCCTCTGTAATGTCCGATTCCACTGGCTTAGTCTTTTTTCCCCCTGTATCTCAAACTAAGCCATCCGCGCTGTTGTTGGCTCGCCCGTTCCACCTCGTTCCCAAATTCATCTTCCCAGCCAATCTCACCACACCGGCTATCTCCAATATTCCTCTTGGCTGCACTCCTCTTTTCTGCCACCCCGTCTCTCTCTCTCTCTCTCTCTCTCTCTCTCTCTCTCTCTCTCTCTCTCTCTCTCTCTTGTGTGTCTCTGTCTCTCTCTCTCCCTCCCTCTCTCCCTCTCTGTCTCTGTCTCTGTCTCTCTCCCTCTCTCTCTCTCCCTCCCTCTCCCTCCCTCTCTCCCTCTCTCTCTTTCTCTGTCACATGCACATACACACACACACATACGCACACACACACACATCATACACACATACACCTCTATTTCTGTCTGTCTTGTCTCTTTCTCTCTCTCTCTCTCTCTCTCTCTCTCTCTCTCTCTGTTTCTCTCTCTCCTGCACCAGCCCCAGCCAGAGAGAGAGAGAGAGAGGGGGGGGGGGGGGAGTGAACAGACCAGTCAAAAG
The DNA here is from genome assembly GCA_030674185.1 of Monoplex corrugatus. Classification (NCBI taxonomy): domain Eukaryota; kingdom Metazoa; phylum Mollusca; class Gastropoda; order Littorinimorpha; family Ranellidae; genus Monoplex; species Monoplex corrugatus. Next base: position 41,871,317 of record CM060305.1, on the reverse strand, counting down.
AGAAACCTTGTCCAAAAAGACAATTGTGTGGTGATTAGGAAGAAGGTCGGTGACCGGCGCGAGTTTTACTCGTAGCAGTCAGTCAGTCAGCCGATGGCCGCGCGGCATGGACGTGCAGACTGGGGCAGTGGGCCAACAGGGCTAGCTGGAGGGTCTAGTCTGTAATTGTGGGCAATGGCTGCCTACCACCCCATGGGGAACGGCCCCCACTCTCTTTGGGCTCTACCTGATTGCCTCTTGTCATGAACGCCTGAGTCTCTGCGTTGCGTGGACAAGTCGAGCTTTATTATATTGAAGTGGCCAACTTGAGAGTTTACGAATTGTCTTTCGAAACAAAACAGTTGTTGGAGATTCTATGGAACGGACGATTGTTGTTGGTTTTGTTTGGAAACAATTATTAGAATTTGTTGAAATACTTTTTTTTTTTTTTCCTTCTTCGTCTTCTTTGTTGGTTGTTTCTGTGTGGGGCAAATTAAGGAAACGTCTGATATTTGTAAAAAGAAAAATCAAGATGTGAAACAACTGATTGATGAATCAACTTTTTTTTCTTTTTTTTTTTCGTCGTCGTTCTCGTATTTTTCTGTGGAAACGTATTAAATGTCCATTATTTGTGAGGATAGAAGTTTAAACTCAAACAAGCAATCGATTCTAACTTACACGTTTCTTGCAAGATTGTTTACGTGTAATTTTAGTGTTTATTTGTCGGCTCTTTCGTTTTTATGTGTAGACTAATTACAAAGGTGACAACACGGGAAATTGATATGTAATCTTATTCCCATTTTCTCCTTGTTTGCTGTTGAAAAACAAATAAGGAAGGATTTTTTTCCTATCTGTAAATTAATGATTCCTTCGAACGAAAACCGTGAATGAAAGATGAATAACAATTGAATGAATAAATAAATAAGCAAATTAAATAAATAAATAGATGGATAGATAAGCGAATTAAAAATAAATAAATAAATAAATAAATAAATAAACGTGCTTTGAATTTGTATAAATGTCGAACGCAATTTTCACACAGGATTTGGACAACTGATTTTTGGCTGGTCTGGTTGCATGATGACCCTGTCTGGTAACATTCAAAGTAACCAATAAATCGCATTATGTATCACCTCTATCTAGTCTGAGCTGTAAGCTGCGCTAATCATCAACAGTTTGCAAAGGATTAAAAGTCGGCGGCGAACTTTGACATAGTTTACAGCTTTGCGTGACAGAGGCACACTTGGAGTTGTGATTTTTGTGCTTGGTGTGCACCCCACGAAACTGTTTGTATTTGTTGGCAAACTTTTCTCCCATCGTTACTAGCGCTGTATATATTTGGAGGAGGGCAAGATGAACAGCATGATTCGACGATCAAGAAAGTCGGGTTATCTGTCTGCTTCGAAAAGTGACAGCAAGCTGCTGCTGAATGGGTTCGCTTTCTTTCAGTCTTTTTGTCTTTCTGCCTGCCTCTGTGTTTTCCTTTATTTATTTCTACTTGTCTCTCTTTGTCTTTGGCTTTCTGTCTGTTTTCAGTTTCTTTGTTTGTTCGTTCGTTCGTTTGTTTGTTTGTTTGTTTGTGTTTCCTTTTCTATAATTCATTTCCGTTCAATTGTCTTTCCTTTCTCCGGTCATTTGTTTGTTCTTTCTGCCTGTTATAATTTTTTGTTTGTTTGTTTGTTTTCATTTTTATCCCTTTCGTTATTTTGTTCTTTTATTCTTGGCTTGTTCATCCGTTTTCTTTCCTTTTATGCCATCTAGTTTGTGTGTGTGTGTGTGTATTTCGATTACAAGGTAATTGTATACTTTGATTGCTGTTGTTTCTATCTTTCTTCGTCGATTTATCTGTTTGATTGTGTAATTTCATTTTTAAGTGGTTCACGTTTTCATTTTTCTTTCATTCTTTCTGGCTTGCTCGCTTATTTGCTTTCGTTCATTTTTTTCTTCTGCTGGGTTCTTTAATTTTAATACATGCTTTTTATTTTTTCTGTTTCCTTCTTCTCATTTATTATTCATTGTTTTTGTATTTGTACTGTTATGATTTCTTTCCAAATTTAATACGAGTCTGTCTTCTCCTTCCTCTTCTCTTTTTGTTCGTTAGAGATAAGCTTGCCTGCTGCACAGTATTTTTCTCTCCTTCATTCTTTCCTTCTTTCCTTCTTTGTCTGTTTGTTTGTTTCTATCTTATGTTCTTCCTTCTTTTCAGTAATTCTGGCTTTAGTTTCAGCTCTGTGTACAATGTTTATCTTATCTCTTCCTCTCTGTTTCTTTTGCTGGCATTCCTGTAAATCTTTCCTTTCGTTTTTGTCAGAGCCGACAGCAGGGAATTGTGTAATCGTTTTCGTTATCGTTGTTGTTGTTGATATTCTTATCCATGGTTTGTTATTTCTTGTCCATTTCCCTTTTTAGAAAAAAAGAATTAGGTTGACATGTGGTGATTGAACGCGATCGACCAGGTGTGGTGTTGTTCTTTCTCCCCTATGGGTCAAATGTCAAGAAAGATATCGAGGGCTAGTTTACAGATGGGCTCTTAACAGATGTAGGTTACAGATATGGTCGACGGGATATATCTGATGCTTGCGTGTGAATGGGCATGTACCTTTGAATCCTGGATGTTACCTACTTAACATAGCATACGTTCGGAATGATAAAGTCACCTTTTGGCGGGAACGCTATTTTTTTCTTCTTTGATGGACTTTTATCAGATTCAGGTCACAGATCCGCTCAACGGGATGCTCCTTGCTGACGTATGAATGAGTGTGAATCTTTGAGAATATGGACCGAGTCCTGAGTTTGACGCAGTATGAACTGTAAACAAAACGAAACAAAAAAACAAACAAACCTGTTACATTTCATGTTTAAAATTAGCATTCTTTCTTTCTTTCTTTCTTTCTTTCTTTCTGTCTTTCTTCTTTCTTTGTTTTCTTTTTTCTTTTCCTTTCTTTCTTCCTCTCTTTCCTTCCTTCCTTCCTTCTTTCTTTCTTCCTCTTCCTCTGTTCCAACTCTTCCTTCTCTTTCTCCTCCTTCTCTTCCTCCTCCTTCTCCTCCTCCTCCTCCTTCTTCTTCTTCTCCTTCTTTTTCTTCTTCTTCTTCTTCTTCTTCTTCTTCCTTTCTTCTTCTTCTTCTTCCTCCTTTTTTCTTCTTTTTCTTCTTTTTCTTCTTCTTCTTCTTCTTTTCCTCCTCCTCCTCCATTTTCGTCTTTTCATTATCACCATTATCATCATCATGTTCATCGTCATCATCTGCAATAGCAGTAACATTAAGGCCATCGTCATCGACCAGGTTTTGTTGTAAATAAAATATGTCCAGTTAAAACCAGAGCAATGTTCTTTGGAGATCTAAGCTGTTTTACTGTGCAGCCACACAACACACACAACTATCAAGGAGAACGCTCGAGGCCAGCCACGTTTATGTACAGTAACATTTGCCATGGTCTGTTTAAATGATAAGAAGACCGTTAAGAATGCAGACTAAATCATGTACCATGCACGGCATGAAAACGTATTTTCGTGTGTGGTTTAAAAAAAAGCCAGACGGTTAAGCTATTCTAATATCTTCTTTTTTATACGTGAATGTTTTGCTTCCCTCCCCCCCCCCCTCCCAAACAACAACAACAGCAGCAAAAAAAATAAATAAACAATAAATAAATAGATAAATAAATAAAATAAGATAAAATAAAATAAAATAAAATAAAATAAAATGAAATGAAATGAAATGAAATGAAATAAAATAAAATTTAAACAAATTCTGCTTCTCAAAGTCACTGTGACTTTGACGAAACATCAGGTGAAATAAAAGTTTTCGGGAATCGAAGACAATTGTAGACTGTCGCAACAATGAAAGCGAAATGAACATGTTGTCTGACGTTTCTAAAAAATGCTGTCTATACACCGTTCTAAAAAGAAGTGCTGAGTTTATGTACTTTTTTTATGGTCCGTGCAGCCTTGACCTTGTTGTCATGGGTTTCTAAGCATAATGTATTTGCGATTCTTCTACGGTCCACTTTTTTTAGTTGTATTTGGTAAAGATCCATCCCGGAAAGGCTGAGAAAATTTTGCTAACACGTTTTTGTTACAGACATACAGACAGTCACCTCTCTCCGGTCGATATGATACATTCCCCCATTTTTTTTTTCTTAAAGGCAGATCGAAAAACAATAAGAGGTGGACATCTGTATTCAGTTATATCATAAACTTATAGGTATGCTGTTTTCTTTGTTTCAGACTGGAAAGTGCGGGAAGTTTATACAAGTTTGCCCGAAAACTGAGTCAAAGGGACAAAAGCAAGGACAACAACCGACATCGTTCCGTCAGCCTTGACAGGTAAGAGTTAACGATCCTTGTATAGCTCCTTCGTGTCACACTGGCTACCCAGAGAGACAGACAAAGAGACACAGAGAGAAAAAGAGAGAGATGATTTATTCTTTTCGGCCAAAGCCTCTCATAACGAAAGAGAAAGAAAGAGAGAGAGAGAGAGAGAGAGAGAGAGAGAGAGTGTGTGTGTGTGTGTGTGTGTGTGTGTGCATGTGCGTGCGCGCGCAAACTCAGCATTTAGAACCCAGAACACATGTTTTATTTGCCATAGGAACACAAAATAAGGCGATAAAACACAGGTTAAATGGATAACGGTTTTGACAGTTGATGATTTCACATCACCATTATCAGCAGCAGCAGCATCATTGGGGAAAAAAAATCACTTGCATTTAGCATAATGGATTTAGAACAAATGATTGTTAAAAGCAAATATTTTTCCTGAATCTTTTTTCGTCAGTTCCAAGCTTGTTGTTTTGTATCTAATGCAATTACCCAGGAGATGTTGGTTATTTTGAACCACACCACAAACTATATACTTTCTATATTCTGACTGGAATGTTTGTATATCTGCCTCTCTGCCCCCCTCACACCCGTCTCTGTTTGTTCATCTATCTGTCTGTCTCTCTCTGTCTCTCTGTGCCCGTATCTCTCTCGTTCTCTCTCTCTCTCTCTCTCTCTCTCTCTCTCTCTCTCTCTCTCTCCTCCCTCTCTCTCTCTCTCTCTCTCCCTCTCTCTCTGTGTCTTTCTCTGTATGTGTGTATGTGTGTGAGAGAGAGAGAGGGGCAGATAGGAACAGAGACAGAGAGAGGGAGGGAGGGAGGGAGGTAAGGAGGGAGTATGGAGGAGAGAGAAGTTGGTTTATAGACGTGTTTGTTTCAACACAACCCGTCTTGATTGTTTTTTGTGGTCTCAGACATCTCAAGGCTGTGCAGGTTTCCTTTGATTAAAGTTCTCTTTTTGTCTGCCTATTTCTGCCTGCGTCCGCCTGTCTGTCTGTCTGTCTGTCTGTCTGTCTGTCTGTCTGTCTATTTCTGTCTGCCTGCCGTCTCTCTCCCTCCCCCTCCCCTCCTCTATATTCTTCCCTTCATTGATTACAGTCTGAAGCTTCTGTTACATCTGTTTGTTTTGTTATTGCTGACGGATGTAGTAGTGTGTATGTGGGTTGGGTGGGTAATGTGTGTGTGTGTTTGTGTGTGATATTCTCTTAGTTTGAACTTAAGAGTTTGTACAAAAGGAAGTCATCGCACTGAGATAATTCCATATGTACTCGACCCGAATCTGACAGTCTCCATAAGCTTGAGCAAAACCATATGCGCTGACAGGGTCTTGTGATAGAGAGGCGGGGGAGGGGGAGGGAAGTGGGGAGGGGCGGGACCTATTAATCACTGACACCATCAGAATCAGATAACGGAACTCTAAGATGGGCATCAAACAAGCCAACTTTTTGTTTGAACTCAGGCGAAAAGATCGAGTCCACGATGCTGTCCAAACAGCCAGCTTTGCTTTAAACATCATTGAACATGTGATTGCTACGCTTCTTGCGTTGATTCTATTTACAGTGACAGCTTTTGTCAGGGCAGGGGCCAGATGGAAGACAGTTATTCACTGAGCTTATCTGTTAACCTTTAAAATGATATGCTTATCCCCTATATGTCTGTGATCATTTCTCTCTTTCTTCCAAACCACCATTCCTTTCTCCTGTCTCTGTCTCTGTCTGTCTCTCTCTCTCTCTCCCTCCCCCCTCTCTCTTCTCTCTTCCCGCCTCTCTCTCTGTCTCTGTCTGTGTTTCTCTGTCTGTCTGTCTCTCTCTCTCACTCTCTCTCTCTCTCCCGCCCACCTTCTCTCTCTCTCCCGCCCACCTTCTCTCTCTCTTTCGCATGCCAACCCATCTGTCTTTGTCTCCTGCTGTCTCTCTTTTACTCCGTCTCACACAAACACACTCACACACATTGCTTCTCCGTTGGTGCCAATGAGTAGGGGAATGAGCATTTTGTGGCGAGAAGTAGATAAGTGATGTGTGCATAGTTACAATATTACATCACTATTGTATCGAACACCTGTGCCTCTGAGCAACATATTTCTGCATGGATTTGTTACAGGTTACTTACTTTGAGCAACATAGTTCTGGACGGGTTCCCTCTGGTCATAGATTAGTTCCAGACTATCAGTGGGTGGAAAATGCTGACTGCATTTGAAAGCGAAAAGATTATACAACGATTAGAGACGTTTGGCGCGCGCGCGCGCGCGTGCACACACACACACACACACACACACACATACACATACACACACACACACACATACACCACACACACACACACGCATGCACACATACATACATACGTACGCACATCCATACATACGTACATATATACAATAGAGAGAGAGTGAGAGAGAGAGAGAGAGATAGACAGAAATATAGATAGATAGGTAGATAGATAGATAGATAGATAGATAGATAGATAGATAGATAGATAGATAGACAGATAGATAATTATGTACACACACACACACACACACACACACTCACATGTAACACACACACACATACACACACACACACACGCGCACGCACCGCACACACACACACACACACACACACACACACACACACACACACACAACACACACAGGTGCTCTTGCACGCTCGCATGAACACACATACACACTAAACCAGACTTAAGCAAACCAAACTACGGTACAAAACAAAACAAAACACACAAAAAAAGCAAAAGGAAAGTGCTTTTCTCCACGTACTTTCCACAAGCGAGTTAAAACTGCCCGCTACCATCGTTCTTAGATGTCAGCCAGGACTTGTGGCATGCCTCAGTCATCGTCTGTCTAAGAATAGCTGTCAGACATGCTTATGGCACCAGACAAAGATCTGTCTGGAACCAATGGGCAGCCCATGCATAGCCCAAGACTAAAACAAAAATAAATAAAAATAAAAAAAACACAATATAGGTAGGTAGACTGGCCACCCTCCTTCTCACCTGTCAAAGTGCCAAGTGATTAGATGGTGATTGTGATACACAACTGACTTGATACCTGAGGTAAGGATGATGTCAGCACGGCCTCCCAGCACGATAGATAGTATGGTGGCCTCTTTTGTACAAAAAAACGATAGAATTTTGCTTTTGATATTATTGAGAAAACTGCGGCAAAACACACATACACGTACCTAAACACACGCGCACAGACACACA
>CM060305.1:41843819-41861319 GCA_030674185.1 Monoplex corrugatus | reverse complement strand
ACTTAAGTCAAAGTGGCATAAAGACCGGACTTTGCTGAGAAGGGCCAAAAAAACACAACTGCTCTTTGAAGTCGATTAAGTAATCAGCGATGCTTTGTATCTTCATGGATCAGAGAATGGCCGACTTCTAGTTCCAGATGTCTGCCTCCATGCACACGACCTTTATACTGCTGTTACGGCTCCTGGTAACCTTCAGGTGTAGGCTGTGTGCACGTGCACAAGCATGTGTGTTCGGTTGTGTTTGTGTTTGTGTGTGGTGTGTGTGTGTGTGTGTGTGTGTGTGTGTGTGTGTGTGTGTGTGTGTGTGTGTGTGTTCGTTCGTTCGTTCCTTGATTTAACGTCTTTTCACTATGAGTGATATCCGTTCACGGATGTGTGTGTGTGTGTGTGTGTGTGTGTGTGTGTGTGTGTGTGTGTGTGTGTGTGTGTGTGTGTGGGGTGTGTGTGTATTCGTTATTTTTTAACGTCTATGCACATATGTGCTTTTAGACGAATCTGTCTGTATCTCTGTTTCTGTCTCTGTCTGTCTGTCTGTCTGTCTCTCTCTCTTTTCTTTCTCTCTCTCTCTCTCTCTCTCTCTCTTCTATCTCTGTTCTCTCTCTCGTCTCTGTCTCTCTCTCTCTGTCTCTGTATGTGTGTTGTGTCGTGTGTGCATGTGTGTTGTGTGTGTGTGTGTGTGCTTGTGTGTGTGTGTGCGCGCACGCGTGAGCGTATGTGTATGTGTGTGGGCGTACCTACGTGCGTGCGTGTGGTGTGTGTGTGTATGTGTGTGTGTGTGTGTCTGTCTGTCTCTCTGTGTGTGTGTGTGTGTTGTGTGTGTGTGTGTGTGTGTGTGTGTGTGTGTGTGTGTGTGTGTGTGTGTGTGTGTGTGTGTGTAGTACGAGCACGCATGCTTTACGGGATACTGATCAACGTAAGATGTCTTTCTTAAACTTTGTGATACCGGAGAATGTTGAAAATCTTCCAGACACTTAATGGTCTGATGCACATAGATTGCCTGCTTTGCACCGAAGATTGCCTGCTTTGCACAAAATCCAGAAAGGCTGCTAACATAACGCTTCCATCATATCGGAACCACAAGTTTATTGGCCGTTTGTAAAACAGTCATATGTCTGATGCACCCTTCATATCGGCACCAAGAGTTTGTTGACCGCTTTGAAACAGGCATGTGTTTTGATTTTTATCAGTTGTGGCGGTTATAAGTGATATTGCTTTTTTTCTGTGTATTGAGTTTGATATATTAGATTATCTACACCTTGACCGCATTCTTTTGATACTTCACATACTTTTTTTCATATCATTTGAATAGACACACAATGTTTTACATCGACCGAATGGAAGTTTTCTCTGTCTGTCTGTCTGTCTGTCTGTCTGTCTCTGTCTCTGTCTCTGTTTCTCTCTCTCTGTCTCTCTCTCTGTCAATGTGTGTATGTGTAGTGTGTGTGTGTGTGTGTGTGTGTGTGTGTGTGTGTGTGTGTGGTGTGTGTGTGTGTGTGTGTGTGTGTGTGTGTGTGTGTGTGTGTCTGTTTGAAAACAAAACAGGAAAGCTTTCAATAACCTTTACAAATTTGTACAACAATTTTATGCCTAACATCTCAGTACCACGATTTCTTCTAATGATTAGATATCCTCTCTTTGAAAAAGATAAGTTAGACGTTTGATTGTGACCAAACTTTGAAAATTCTTGAAGGTGAATTTTAGGGGGCTGTTTTCAAGTTTTCTATCAATCTTTAAGCTTTGATCAGTCTTTAAGAATCTTTAAGCTTTGATCAGTCTTTAAGTCAGAGTTGAATCGCATGCTCAGGATATTATGAAGTTTTGACCTCGTAAGTCTACAGGACATGTAGTGAATTTATACAAGGTCACTGTTACGCAAATTACAGAAGACTATACCGGAAGTAATTGCGAAATATTCTCATTATTTCCTGGCTTGTGTGCAAATTCTTCAAGAAAAGAAATGTCAGTGTGGTGTGACCTTTTCGTTTGTTTTTTTTTTTAATGTGCCGGAAATCGAAGGTTAACATTTCGTAGCCTCGTCTGTAGAACTAGGAAAGGTAGTAGTAATAGTGGCATCAGCAGCAGTAGAAAGAGTATCAACAGTAGTAGTACTATTGCAGTAGCGGTAGAAGTACCGATAGAGCAGCAGCATCGGCGGCGTAATTAATGAATTCCGCTCAATGTTTGTCAGGAATGATAATTTCCAAAGATGTTCCTAATTATTAAAACTATTCTCATAGTGTTCATAGAGTTTTACTGTGTTTCACACGATGAAATCGTCATATGAAATAATGTGTCTGGGAACAGTAATGAACGGTGATGAGTGTTTAATGCTCCAATGGCGAAAATGGATGGGTGTAGAGCCTTGTCACTATTAACACTTATCTACTAGGAGACTTTGTCTTCAGATTTCAGATTATCACGATATCCGATATCTTGCAATATGATTCGTTGATTGACTGATTGATTAAATAATCCATCGATCGGTTGATGGTTTGTGTGAGTAATTAATTCATTGACCGGTCGATAGCTTTTGTTGGTTTATGGACTTGTTTAATTGATTGGTTGTTTGATCTGTTGCTTTGTTGGATTTATATAATGACCCTTTTTCCCATGTGTGCGGGTTTTTTTTTCTTCTGAAATACCTTTACTTATTACACAAAGTCATGACCGTATTCAGACAAAGCAGTGCAGTATTCGTAGCTAAGAGCAAAACAGTTGGTGAAGTTTACCCGGTAACTCATTAGAATGACGGAACACCAACTGTTTCACTAATTCATTCACACGCCATGTTTTGCATTCCTGTCAGTTGCAGTTTACCTAGCTGTGCTAATTTAAACCGTCTTGCACACCTGAACGATTCCTCTTTTCACACAGAGTTCTTTGCTAATCATCATTCATCTCTGGCACTCCCTCTCTTCTTCCACCCTCTCTGTCTCTGTCTCTCTCTGTCTCTGTTTATCTGTCTGTCTCTGTGCTGTGTGTGTCTCTTTGTTTCTCTCTGTCTCTGTCTTCCTATCTCTCTCGCTCTTTGTCTCTGTCTGTCTGTCTCTTGTCTGTCTCTCTCTCTCTCTCTGTCTCTCTTCTCTACCTCTTTGTCTCTCTCTGTGTCTTTGTCTCTCTGTCTCTGTCTCTTCCTGTCTGACTGTCTGTCTGTCTGTTTCTGTCTCTGTCTCTGTCTCTGTCTCTGTCTCTTCCTCTCTCTCTCTCTCTCTCTCTCTCTCTCTCTCTCTCTCTCTCTCTCTCTCTCTCTCTCTCTCTCTCTCTCTCTCTCTCTCTCTCTCCCTGTGCATTCTAGGTACTAGCATTGTTGGTGGCGTAAACGGTAAAGTCTAGCAGGGTCTGTAAATCACATATTGCTGTCACAGCTGTGGTGTCTCCTCAGATTGGCTCATTGCGGTCCGTACCTTTCCATAGAACCAGTCAGACAAGATTGTGACTGTGGTACAGACGATTGCTGCGTTGGTAGGTTTCATGGGAGAGGAAGACGTTCACTGCTCGTGTGTGTGCCCCATTTTCAAAATACTAAACACTCAGGACTTTCGCTTGTTCTCAGCAACCCCCTTGCTTTGCTTTTCCTGTGCCAGATCGGGACTGGGTCAGACGGTGTGTCCAAAGGAATGAGGTCATGTTTGGGGTAGGGAAGGGTGTGGGAAGCGGGAGAGCGTCATCATTTTGTTGGAAGTGGGTCAGGATCACTCTCACCTCCTTATATAACGTAAGCTGATGTTCTGGCTGGGGGTATTGTGTTGTATCTGATTGTTACCGGGTAGTCATCTTCTGATTTCCTTTGGCGGGCTTAGATCCAGCTGTACTGAGACGGTCACGTCTGTAAAGTTGTATGAAGAATCTGGCGCCGTCGATCTTAAAGCTTAGATGTTACTGTAGCTCTTGGGGATTTTGGTAAGTCTCGGACTGCGTATCATCTTCCATATGTGACGACACGTTGATGTGGTGATATCGGAAAGAAGTGGATGCGTAGAAGGAGTTCAGTAAGTGAAAACAAATTGTCAGAAATCTTTGCATTCAGCGTCCACTGACGATGAGATCGCGCTGTCTTCTGTTTCTGCAATGGCTGGGGCTCAGGTAAGAGAGAGGTTTCTCGTTGTCTATTGTAATTTAGAAGATGGCTTTGCTGATTAGTTATCATCATCATCAGCATCATCATCATGTTCCCTGCCGCATGGCGTTGCGACCATGGCCCTTCATACGAATCTATCCCTTTTCACTGCAAGTACATCTCCCACCCTCTCTGTCCTCAGCTACCCTGCAAGTCCTTCCAGTATTTTCTCCCTGGGTCTTCTATCTGGTGTTCTTTCCCTCCAGCTTTCCTGCTAAGAACCATATATTGAAAACGTGAATTCTCAGTGTTAAACACTCTCGTCTGCAACAATCGCTTGCTTTCGTAGTACAGACTTTTGGTTCCATCCCGAGACTTCTATCGTAGCATGAAAGAAAATGAGAATTTGCCGACTTTTGTAAACTGCAGGGTCATTAACCCTTTGGCTCCTGTACCCTGTCTGCCAGCATCCTGCATTGTCAACCTTGGTACCAAAGCAAAAACGTAACCCTTTGACTCCCTCATTCTATCCACCAGCTTCCTTTAGGAAGCTGATGGATAGGGTGAGGGAGTCAAAAGATTAAATTTTTGTAGTTGGTGGACAGGGTGCAGGAGTCAAAGGGTTAAACAACTTTCATGTTGCAGTGACTTATACAGCTCAAACCCAACCTGCAGCCAAACGTTTGCCTGCTCGCTGGCATTTTTGTGTGCTAATTCATCTGGTGATGTCGCCTTGTAAGACTGATAGAGGAAAAATCCAACAACAACAAAAACAGCAAACCCCAAGATAAAAACCTAACGTAAAATGTTATTGTCACTGATAATGTTGATGTCTGTTTACCGACTCCCATGTTTCAGGAGACATATAAAGACATAAACCTGAATTTATGCGGAGAGTGAAAAGATTATCGTTTTTTTTGTTGCTGTTGTTTTTTTTTTTATTGGTATTGGTGTTTCAGACATACATGCATGCAGCGATACACGATTAGACAGAGAAGTACATTAAAATAGAAATAACAGACATTGACATAAAACTAAATTCCATATTCTCTGATTCTCTGTTTGTCTCTGTCTCTTTCTCTTTGTCTGTCTGTCTGTCTCTGTCTCACTGTCTCTTCCTATTTATCTATTTCTCTCTGTCTTTGATTCTCTTTGTCTCTCTGTCTCTGTCTCTGTCTCTGTCTCTTCTCTCTCTCTCTCTCTCTCTCTCTCTCTCTCTCTCTCTCTCTCTCTCTCTCTCTCTCTGCCAGAAGTTGCATACAACGGTTGGTGACCTGTGCCTAAATGCAGATCATTGGGAAATAATTGGCAAGCTACATTTTGATTGTTCCTGACTGTACATGCCATGCACTCACTGTCTTCATTGTGAACTAGATTGCCAACAAAAACCGCCCTGTTTCAATAAATAAGTACTTGCTATTTTCAAAACCCTATGCAAAAATTAAGTGCGCGCGCGCGCACACACATACACAACACACACACACACACACACATTCACACACACACACACACACGCACACACACACACATTCACACACACATACACACACATTCACACACACACATTCACACACACACACACACACACACACACACTCACTCACATACATCTCTTAAACACTAACACACATACACTAACACACACTCACACACACACACACATACGCACGCACATGCACACACACACATTCACACACACACACACACACACACACACACCACAACACACACTCACTCACTCACATACATCTCTTAAACACGTACACACATACACTAACACACACACACATTCACACACACACACACACACACACACACACACACACACACACACACACACACACACACACACACTCATTCATTCACTCACTCACATACATCTCTTAAACACGTACACACATATACTAACACACACACACACACACGCACGCACGCACGCGCGCGCGCGCACACACACCACACACACACACACACACACACACACACACACACACACACACACACACACACACACACGTACACGCACACTCGTTAACACACCTGTAAACGAACACACTCAGAACGGCACGTTATTGTGTCCTATTTAATGTCTAAGGAACCAGATACCATGCCAAATCATTCTAAAGATAATGTCCACTAACATGCCATCGAGTTACAAAAGATCCAGAACTAGCTGGTCTTGTAGTAAGCCTATGTCAATGGCGGAGACCCAAGGCGGCAACTGGCGCAAGTCCAGTGGCACCAAAGAGATAATTAGTCGTCTATTATAAGTACCTTGAGGTATTTGGAGAAGCATGGCATAAAATACAATTGTGGTTTAGTGGTCGTATAAAATAGGAAGACAACGCTCGAAAATATGTTTCTGAAGCAATGTGTATATGTTGGTGTACTCACATAGATGATAGAGGTTTTCTTCAATACACATTAAGAACTAGAATGACGAGCAAAGAGCCTACACATGTCTTCTGTTTGATGGTAATTAATGTGTTGGTGTCATTTGTTGTTATTGTTTTTTTTTAACATAGGTAATCTTCAGTCTCTAGCTAAACAGAATTGTATGGGAAGGTGTAGGTAGAAGGTATGTACGCATACGCTTACGGGAAGGTATATACAATTGTTAAAAGCTTCTTCTTCTTCTTCTTTCTTCTTTCTTCTTCTTCTTCTTCTTCTTCTTCTTCTTCTTCTTCTTCTTCTTCTTCTTCTTCTTCTTCTTCTTCTTCTTCTTCTTCCAGGGAAAACGTTGCACCTTGTATTACATTCGCTTAACTTTTGGGGAATAATAGTCACATGTGTGCTGGATGGGTGTTTGTGGGTGTGCTTGCTTTCGAGTTTTAGACACATTGATGTAGCCAAAATAATAACACTCCTAATAATATCAATCATATTGATTTTTTAAATCATTTCTTTTATTGAAAAGCACATTTCGAGCATAGTAACTCAAATGTCTTCTAGTGTTTCGTTTGTTAACATCTTTGACTAATGGGTCGTGGACAGTGAATTAACCGTCTGAAAGTTGAAGTAAAGGACATTTGACCGCTGGTGGTATTGTTAATATATCACGTTGGCTTTGGTGTCCTTGTCCTCTGCAGTTGCTGTACTGTTGTGTCTGGTACAAACAAGACTTTGAATCGCGAATTTTGCAAATATTATTATCTGTGTAGAAACTAGTACCACACACAACACACACACACACACACACACACACACACACACACACACACACACACACACACACACACACACACACACACACACACACACACACACACACACACACACATCAACACACACCCGCGCGCGCGTGCACACACACACAGACACACATACACACACACACACACACACACACACACACACACACACACACACACACACACACACTCACACAAATCTGAACATGTATTTGATATAACAAAACAAGACCGGTGCAAATCCTATCCTAACAGTCATGTACCTGAAGTTCCCCAGCAGACTCGTTACTGTTGAAAATGTCACCAAGACACAGGTCTCTATATAGCTCGCTTACCGTTTGTTATTTCGCGGCCTTAGTTCTTCTGTCTACGGTAGGCAAACGATCCGTGAAGGGGTTTAAATATCGCCCCGTCCACAGACGCTGATTTTGGGCGAGGTGTCACCACACGGTTCCAGACGGCTGGCTTTGTAAGGGCAAGAAGTTTTGCACTTGACTGTCTTCCTCAAAGAACGGCAGCCTGCCTCACCTATAGCTGTTCAGTCTTCCGTGCTTTGTTCTTTCAATCTCCATATGTTCCGGTGTCACCACAAGGGGGCTGTGTCATTCCTGGATAAAGATTAGGTTCGAACTTTATTGTGTGTGTGTGTGTGTGTGTGTGTGTGTGTGTGTGTGTGTGTGTGTGTCTGTGTGTTCTGTGCTGTGTGTCTGTATGTATGTAAATGTGTGTGTGTGTGTGTCTTTGAGTGTGTGTGTCTGTGTCTGTGTGTGTCTGTGAGTGTTCTCTGTGTGTGTGGTTCTCTATGCGTGTGTGTGAGTATCTCTCTCTCTCTCTCTCTCTCTCTCTCTCTCTCTCTCTCTCTCTCTCTCTCTCTCTCTCTCTCTCTCTCTCTCTCTCTCTCTCTCTCTCTCTTGTCTGCGTCTGTGTTCCTGTTGCGGTCCAGGTTTCAGTTAGTGACCTTTGCGTGTGCATTCTTGTTGTGGTCTGCGTTTCAGACAGTTGGGATATTGTTTCGGGTTGATGGGTTTATACTGCTCAGCGAAATGACAAGAATACACGTGTCTTTGCTTCGTGCAGGCTGCTTATTTGCTTACTGTGTGCGATTGTGGTGCTTACCTTTGTGCTGTTCTGTCGGTTTGGAAAGAGAATGGTTGTGAAAATAGATTTGATAACCTTTTAGAACGAACCGGAATTAACTCAGTAGATAAATTTTATCGTTGTGCAGTGTAGGGCTTTGTGGTCTGGATACGGGAATCTTTGCAGTACAAGTGAACTATTAGCAGGGTGGGGTTTAAATGTGTTTTGATATTCTGTGCGTCGTATGAGAATTAACTATTTTATTATGTGCGTCGTATCAGTATTGATTAAAACTAAAGTGTCAATGTTGGATATGGGACTGTAATATTTTACAGTGTCGTCTTTGTCAGAGTGAGTGCTCGCGTACACGTGCGCACACGCACACACGCACATACACACACACATACACAGGCGCGCGCACACACAGCACACACACACACACACACACACACACACACACACACACACACACACACACACACACACACACAGAATAAGAAATGCTTTGGTCATATTGACCATAATGTTTCGGTGATTGCATACCAATCCTTCTTCTATATAGCTTATGTGGGTGCGGATACTAAACCGCAATATAACACACACACATACACACACACACACACACACACACTCACACACGTACACACACACACACACACACACACACACACACACACACACACACACACACACACACACACACACACACACACACACACATACACACACACCGCTACAACACTCCAACACAACACAACTCAACATACGACACCACAACACAGTACACAACTCACTTGAATTTGTATATAACTCTGTTCGGGCACAGCAATGTTCTCTCTCTCTCACTCTGTCTCTGTCTGTCTGCCTGCCTGCCTGTCTGTCTGTCTGTCCCTCTTTCTCTGTCTCTCTCACTCGCTTTCTCTCTCTCTCTCTTTCTCTCTCTCTCTGTCTCTCTCACTCTCTGTCTCTGTCTCTCTGTCTCTCTCTTCTGTTCTCTTCTCTTTCCCCCCTTTGTCTCTTAAAGAAGAAATCAACAGTAGGGCTAATATCAAGGAAAATGACCTTAGTTTGAAAAGCAAGTGACAATTCGATGTGTGCAGCGCACAGTTCAACCTAACTGTGGACAAAACGAATGGTATGTGTAATCTCTGTCTGTGTTTGTGACCACTCGGAAAATCTCACGGCAAGAACGTACACGTACCGCTCCGTGGTACACAAACAGCGCAGAGAATATTAATTGGGGTGCATTACAAACAGCCGTGACCCGATGAACCTTACTGACATTCCATTCAGGTTTGCTTGGACAGCGGCGGTGTACGGTACGTGTAGGTCTTCCACACAATGAGGCAACTTCAAACACCATAGTGTTGAAAGAAAGAAGAAGAGAGAGAGAGAGAGAGAGAGAGAGAGAGAGAGAGAGAAGGCGACTTCAAACAGTAAATTGTCCGTAGAAAGAAAGAAAATGAACAAAGAAGGAGGAAAGTACACAAGGAGGGACAGGTGGACGGAAACAAGGAGAAACACAAGAAAGAAAGACGAGGACGACGACGAAGAAGAAGAAGAAGAAAGAAAGACAGACAGACAGAATAAAAACTAACTCTCAGAAAAAGGCCGTGCGCAGGTTGAAGTGTATAAAGGAGTATGTATACGTGAAATATGTTATTAGAGAAAACTGCTGGTGTAAATCCATCAGTGGCACCAATCTCAGTGTTAAACGCATACCCGTCAGAGCTGGAAACTACTTGGTGCTTAGTGCCAAGTTATGTGAAGCATCGACGATGTGTTTGAGTTTATGCATGGGTAAAACCAGTGACACTCTTGAACGCAAGTCGCATCATCATCGTCATCACCACCATCATCATCTTTGTCGTCGTCAACATCATCATCATCACCACCACCACCATTATCGCCATCACCATCACCACCACCTCCACTGTCATCATCATCATCATCATCCAGCCCTGTTACGGATGTGGTCGTCAGGGGGATTGATGAGACGCAGTAGCAAACAGGCTATTCCATCTCTGACCCACAAAGATGTTGACCTTATTCCATTCCTCTTTGTTGGTCTTAAATTTGGGGTAGGACATAGGAGGCCGTTCAGTCTCACTGTTCAAGACTGCGTCGGCTTGCAGTGTTTACATTTCACACCGTTAGGGGAAGTGTAAAATCTAGGAGTGATCGGTGTAAGTGTAGTGAGTGATCAGTAGATCCATTGAACGTCTCAAAAATACAGAACTAAGCAGTTCAGTGTCTTGAACAAAGAGTAGATTGTAAATGCCAGTTCCCAGTTAAAACAGATCAAGTTCACTAACATCAACAAAACAAGAAGTAACTGTGAGTATTATCACGAATAAATGATTAACGCTACGTCGAGGTATTATTTCAGTTTAAAATGCCAGATTACCATTATGATATTAACACATACCCTAACCCGAAAACATCTGTTCATACTGAGTCTGAACAGTAGCCAGTAATAAATGTATGGATTCACATTTTCATTTACGTTGCGCTTGACACAACAAGTTCGTGAACAAAAAAGTGCTGAAAACGGTGATTTGTGAACAAAAAAGTGCGGAAAACAGTGATTTGTGAACAAATAAACAAACAAAAAAATGTGCTGAAAACAGTGATTTGTGAACAAACAAACAAACAAACAAAAACCGTGCTGAAAACTGATTTTTACAAAACTATTTTGTTCTCGCCGACTTTCTTCCAGATGGTCATAAAAAATAAATGACATGGCATGTAGACTTAAAAACATTGAAACAGAGCGCACTTTCCTTTTGCTCGGTGGTTTAGTTTCTTAACTAATTACGTTGAGTGACGGAAAATACAAGATAGAGAACAGGAAATTCTTGAAAATGGGGGTTACCTAATCCTTTAGCTGGACTAACACTAGGGTTTGCCCTCAGTCCACAGTGAGTATGTAACTGTGTTAACCCACGCTGGTGACAGTCACTGTGGTTGTGTTGTAGCTGTGATAAGTGCTGTTGTTTCTACAGAAAGGCCGTGTTTGCACAGAACAGTGGCACAATAAAGGTTAAAGTCAGCAGAGTTTTCAATTTCCAGTTTATAACTTTGCACGCAGTCTCAGGCGATGTCGTTTCCTGTCTGCCTGTCTGCAATTGATTTCCACCTTGACAATGAAGATTGGTGGTAGACTACAGGGGACAGACTTATCAATGAGATTATACAGGTATGTGACACATAGAACGCTGACAGTGCCACAGTCTTTACCAACCTGACGTGTGTGTAGCCCTTTGGTTTACCTACCTTTACACGCTGAAACCAGTTGTCTTGCCAGCTGTTTTGAGTCTGGGTCGTGCTCTTAAGTCTTAAAACTAGCGCGGATTAGCATGTGCTTGAGGTGTGATAGTGCACTTACATGATCTTGATTGGTAAAGATGTGGATTTTATTTAGCAGTAAGTTTCCAGTGTTGTTCAGCACATGCAGGTGGTAAGTTATTATTTCGGTTATACCTAGCATAACGGATTCGAATCAGTAAACCATTCACTTTATGCAGAGTAACGTTGATATGCCGGTCAGCGTGTTGTTTAGCTTTACAGTCTTGATATCTCAATTATGTCCATAATATACCTCATCCATGATAGTCTTCCAGATAGTATCGACATAAAACGCCAGTCCAGTAAAGATGCGGCGAGCCTTCTTTCACTGTCGATAAAGTCACAACGATCTGCTTTGTCCTCAGCACGTGATCCGTGGTACTGACCTACTCCCGCCACCACATTCATTGACCAAGAAGAAAGTCTAGTCAGATTACAGATATAGAGTTGGCGTTGGACATTTTTGGAAGTGTAATACCCAAGGCTCATACTGTTGTCAAATTATAGCAAGTTAGACCAGAGGTAGGATTGGGGGTCGTGTAGTGTGGTACTTGATTCCAGTCGTGTCTGTGTGCCTGGCTCCCTTGAAATTCCGTGTTTGTAGCATTTGCATCGTTCTGACAGCTCATTGACAGAAATGGAATTCAGACATAGCGCCAAGTGATATTTCCTCAGAAGTTTCTCCTGAGAACTGGAATTTCGTCTTCAAAAAAAAATTGGAACAAAAAATCTACTCGAGAATGGGGGAGAAACCTCTTCGGGGATCGCTCATCCTGCTTTCAAACTAGGGCAAGCTGAGTAGAGTGTTAGAAAGTGTCTGTGTATTATGTTTCTGTCTGTGGGTATAAGAACGGATGGTTGCAGCGGGATCATTACTGTGAGCGTGTCGATGTGTCACTGTCTCAGCGTGATGAAGTGAAACATGGAGGGGGTGGGGGGACGTAAAACCATCAGCAGCTGTGTGACACCACTTCTCTGCACAACGGCGGATCTTTGCAGAACGGAGACCCTGATGACGCGGTCTGTCCTCTTTTGTTTCTTTGTTATCGTAGAGGACAAATTCACGGGACTGACTGTAAGGGCGAATCGTCCGTGTCGCATTGAAGCCTCACTATCTAAGTATACCGGAACATATAAACTGCTTTAATGAGCTGTATCGAAGGTGGACGGAAAGTATGTTTATCACATCAGCCAAGAGATGATATTTCAAAAACAGTTTATGTTCAGTGAAACTTCCTCTGCATCTTTCTGAGACGGGGGAAAAAAAAACACCAGAAAATCTTTAGAACATGGACACTGTACAAAAGAGGTATTTGTGTTTTTGTTTTTGTTTTTGTTTCTGAAAAGTCGTTTTTTTCCCGACGAGTCTAGAAACGCTTTAAAGCGTAGACAAGATAAATGAAAGGTACTAGGTGGTTTTGTTCAGAAGGAAATGGAACTGAGGATAACCATATGCCAGCTTAATGTTATTAGATATAATGAATATAACATATGAGATGTGTATCGGACAGGGAACATATCAGTGCTTTTTTATATTTTGTTTTCACATGGTACAGACTTATTTGACTTTTTCTTTTATTAAGGTCACATTTAGGTCACATTTCGGTCAGCTGAGTGCTGTCTTTGAACACGACTTTTGAAGACCTTTTTTTCCCTCATTTGATCGCTTCCAAGATACCTTTGTAATAAACGTAGGACGCACAAGCTTCAGTGACTGACTTAATCTACAAAACTGCTATTTGTCAGACAAGGACCCACAACAGTTTCCCAAATAAAAGACGTCTGAATTAAGAAGCTTGATCAATGGTAACATGCAGTGCGTGTTTCAAGTGGACGTGTCAGCGCTGTTGTGCCATGTACCTGTGGGAACTTTCAGATACGCCTGAACAGGTTACAAGTCAGGGCATATCTACAATTACCCTACCTGTCGGCAATTTGATGTGCCAGCAGGAACGTACCTCATTGTACAGGACAGATATGAAATGTGAAGTTCCGCTCTTTTATTTGCCAGTGTGACGGGTATTTCAGACGAGGACAATGCCTGCAATGTGTTCTTTTAACAACAGTGAGGATCAGCCGGAAAGAAATGTGGGATAACGCCGTGGTAATAATGGACGCTTGCTTTTGGGCAAATCAAATGCCATCAACACTCTTGTAAAACCGTTTTTGTTATTTTCTGAAAGACATCTGTAAATATTAGCGAACTAGATCTTTTTTTACGTGGATAGTAGCGGCAGGTAAATCGTCATTTTTCTTCAAGGAGTGCCGACGGATTTTTTTTTTTAATCAGGACTTTCAGAAAACAGTAAATATTTAACAACATAGAAACTCTTGTCTTAAAGGAAGAAATTTTAAAGTGAATTTTTCCCCATAAACAAACCGACTTCTCTACTGCTGTTGGGGACAGAGTCCATCGATACATTTACTACAGACAGTCGTTGTGAAGATGGAGACATTTCACGGGTCTTGTGAGGAAACAGAATAAAATCAGCTACAGTTCTATGATCGTTGTGGATGGAATAATGAGTGTCTGTGAGTCATGGCTCGCGCACTGTCCAAGAAGCAGCTGTTGTTGTCGTGTGTTGCTCAAGAGAGTGTGGAGCTTGACGACATTGCTGAGCAGGCGGAAGAGCAGGAGGAGGACAGGATTGTCTTCTCTCCCTCTTCTCGCGCCTGTAGAGTCCTGGAGGTCTTGCTTTTGTAAGTTAGTGTACGTGTGTGTGTGTGTGTGTGCGTGTGTGCGTGTGTATGTGTGTGTGTGTCAGTATGTGTGTGTGTGTTCATGCACGCGCGCGTGTCTGTCTGTCCGTGTGTCAGTCAAACTGTCTATGTGTCAGTCAGTCTGTCCATCTGTCTGTCTGTCTGTCTGTCTGAGGGAAAGAGAGAGAGAGAGAGAGACGGACAGATAGATAGGTAGTCCGTGAGCACGTGCACTCATACTAAGCGATCTCTTGTGTCTTTGCATCGCGAACACACATAATTTATGCCCGTCGTGACTGTATACATTTTTGTTGGTACTTATCCATTCTGACTATTGTTTTCCCTAACGGAGTTTAGTTGCATGGAGTACAACACTTTTTAACATTTTGTTTCGAGTGCTCTGTGTGCGTTTCTTCATCGATCCTTGTTTCTGTCTAACTGATTATGAGTACACACTACATGTGATCCACGGTCTGTCTGTTTGTAGGTGGGGATGCGCTTTTCATTAAAAATTCATGATTGCGATAGCATACCCGCGTTTTGACCATTGTTTAATGAGGAGAATTTGAGTTGGAGACGATTGCATTGTTCATTGAGCATTTCTTTTTCTGCACCTCTTCTCCCTTGTACATATGTATTTCCTTCATCTCGTTTTTCGTTACTTGTGACCCTACTGCCAAAGAATTTACATACATATGTATTAAAGGAGGGTCTTCGTTATCACCTACCAGCACATTTAATAACACAAAGAAATCACCATAGCAGAATTATTAATATGTCACAAGTCTTAGAATTCAGCACTCATGCAAGCTACCGATATTTTAGATAAAGGATGTACACTTGTATCTGTAAGGCTCAATAATTACAAACAGCATAACTTATTAGAAACATACACACTTGGTTAAGTCAAAGAGAAACCAAGCATATGTAGAAAAAAGGATCATAATGCTCAATAATCACAAACAGTACAACTTATTAGAAACATACACACTTGGTTAAATCAACGAGAAACCAAGCATATGTAGAAAAAGGGATCACATCAGACCTCAGTGGTTCAAATCTAAATTTAGTGTGTTACTAATTTAGTACTGGCAGCTTCCTTTACCCCAGTTTTCCGAGACCCTGGGTTTTATTAATCTTCGATGGTGTCGTACCACATAACCACACTATCCTGTCCTCTGTTACCTGATAGCCGGCTTCCTGTTTGTCCTTCTTGTCTGTGCTCTCTCCTCCTTCTGTGTCTTCCTTTGACTGCTTTCCTCTGTTATTTGTTTGCCTGTCTGTCTGCCTGTCTGTAGCGAGTCATATTACAGGATATATTTTCTTCATTAATGTCTTTAATGTAGCTAAGCGTATGGATATACTTGAATTCTCTTAATTTTTGTTTTTTTAATACAGTAAGTGAATGAATTTAACGATGTATTCAGTATTCCCTTTCTGTCGATTTGTTGTTTTTGTTATTGTTTTGTTTTGTTTGTTTTTTTTGTTTGTTTGTTGTCTCTTTATGTCAGTCTCTTTCGCTATCCTGTTATGTGCAAAACGTGTGTGGGCGAGCTAAGTTGAAAGCCGACACTCGTTATTAACCTACAGGGAGCCGTGCTCGCCAAGACGACCGTATGTCTCTCTCGGTTGTATTGATGGCACTTTAGACATCCGATAATAGCTCGTTAGGCGGGTTAACACAACGCTTAGCGCATTTTGTAGCCGTTAACCCTTTAGTTCCCTCACCCCATCCATCAGCTGTCACAAGCTCCCTGAAATTGAAGAGTAGGGTGGAGAGCGAAAGGGTTAGCTTCGCTTCTTTCTTCCTTCAACGGCACGTCGTCATTCCCATCAAAGCCCACAAAGCACAACCCGTTGTACAGGCAAGTACCATCATCGTCTGTCATGCTTCTGCTCTTGTCTTGGATAGGTGTGCCTTCGGAACGGCGACTTTTTCAACTTCTTATTGTGTTGATTTGTCATCCGATAGGTTTTGTCTTGAGCGCTGACATTCAGCTTCTTGTTGTTGTGTCTGTCTGTGGGCTGTAGCCAGTTCTACGCACGAGGTAATAATTTACAATAATGATATCACGTCTCCTTCTCTTGTCTTGCGCCAGATGGAGAGAATGATGACACCGAATCCCTTCCTTTATTTTGCGTCAAGCCAGTAGAACCTTGCGAAGTGTACATGTATGGTTTTGCTAGGTTTGCGTTAGAATGCTAACAGAGATGGTGCTGCCGCTTCGTTCGTGTAGTTATGCTATAAAGTATTGACAGGAACTGTTTACAGTTCTTTGGTATGATTTCATTTAGCATGTGGTGTGTGTGAAGGATGTCAGCGAGACTATAAAAAGTGGTTCCAAGGCAGCGAAGAGACTGTTGATAAAAGATGATTGTGAAGATAGATAGCAAATACTGTGTTGGTATTCTGTGGCCAGAGATTAATTAAATCAAAGCGTATAGTCATACATAGTCATATGTGCTGTGGTTAAACATGTGAAATTCGGAATTCAATATGAAAAAATAAATATTGCAGTCTTGTTGGTGTGGAAATCGTGTGGATACAGTTGACAAACTCTACTGAAACTTCTGGCCGACAGCACCGAAAAGGGAACTTTTGAAAAAAAAATGTTGATGGCGTTTTCTTTCTGTCTGTGCCGCTGACGTCAGATGGGGGCCTACTTTCTTCGATTTGCTCACACTGTTGAGCCCACGGAGTTCGAAAGTAGAGCATTGTATGTCTTTCTATACTTACTGTATGTGCTGGCCTTCTATGATGAAAATGTCCGTACTTGCAGGACCTATCAATGGCAACGATGCTTAACAATTCCATCTCATACATTTCTTCTCTCAGTTTTCCAAAGATTGTGTGTAAAATAGACAGTACAGTACTTTTTTTTCGAGGAATCGTTCGTTTTGCACAGAAATGCTGATTGCGTTTTTGTTCTTCCATAGAACAAAATACATTTGTTATTGCGCAGCCTCAGAGAGAGAGAGAGAGAGAGAGAGAAGGCCTAAAGACAGCAGCAAAATTAAAAGAATGCACACAAATTACGTGTGTTACTTTGAAACTGTACTAGAACTGTCTTTTTCATCCTACTTGCTCTTGCTTTGTTTCAGTGGGGATGGACGCACTCTGAAGATC
>CM060305.1:41818819-41841319 GCA_030674185.1 Monoplex corrugatus | reverse complement strand
TTTCATAAGTTTTCACTTGATTTTCCAAAACCTTAACTCAGTAAGGATAATGGTAATAATAATAATAATAATTGTAATGAAGTACATTTATAGTGTACCAAATAGTGCTCAAGGCGCTTACAGTTCCATAATACAAAAATAAAGGAAATATACGTGTAACACACATTCAGTGTTTTACTCATTAACATGCACACACGCCTACGCTCACATTCAGACAAGTTCTCAAAAGTATGCGAATTTGAGTCTTTAGTATTATGTTCATTTCTTTGGGTGTCTGATGTTCATGATGTGATCAAGAAAATATTATTTTAAAAGTAACGTTTTTTAAAAAAGTATTTTTAGTTCTATCCCAGTCTTAATGTTACCTGATTTCCTGTGCCAGCATTGGAAGGCAGTGTCTGTTTGACAAAGCCGACTGCCCTTTTATAATGTTTACGCTTTAAATTTTGTACTCATACCTCGCGTTCATTAGTGTGTGTAGTGGTGAAATCTGTTTTCCTATTCACATTGGTATTTCGCAATTGTGTTTGATAATAATGTAGTGTTATTTCCTGTCTCGTCATGTCTTATTATACAACAATGCTTTCAGAACTAAAAGCTTGGAATCGGTGTTTCTAGAAAGTGTAGGCATACTCGAAACCATTGATGCATACCATGAACAACCACGAGAGCTTCGCTTTTTTCCATTCACAGGCTCACGTTATTAAAAGAGAAATGGGGGGAAAAAGTGAAACCGTCTGCTATCTGTTGGATCACACAGATTATCTCCCCATATTCTGGTAGTTCTTTTCAAAGTTTCTGCGTTGAGATGAGGTTGTTTTTTTTCTTCTTTAATCTCGTCTCCGTGCCAAGATGGTGTGGAAAGCTTTCACTGAAGACGTCCACATCTGACGGATGACTTCTTGCATGTAGATAAAATCTCAGGTCAAGTTTGTTTCCATTGTCTTGTGCCAGGGTTCTCAAGGATGGCTTTAAATCTCTTTTCTCTTCTGCTGTGTGAGTGTTCAGGTTCTTGATAGTCAGGAAAGTGATGGTCCTCAGATGGCGCTCAGTATGCATATCTTAACCTGATCTCCATCACCACTCATTAATTGTTGTCAACAAACTTAAGCAACTCTTTCTTATAAGATTATCTTTCCTTGTGATCCACTATGACCTGGTTTTCAGATGTTACCATTGCATCTCTTTTGGAAGGAGAGTAATTTATGCTATTAATGTGTTCTTCCAGTGACCTGAAATTAGTAAATGTTAGTCAGACTTATATGATTATTGATATAAAGTAGTCTAATAGACACACATGTCATGATGTCTCCATGCAGAGTATGTCGTCATTTTTGAAGCTAGAAAGTATCTTGTATCATATAAGTAAAGTGCATTTTACCAGCGAGGCTTATCTGGTAGCTCTTTGCTCTATACAATAACAGTTACATGGAACAGTTTATTTATTTTTCATGTAAAATTTTCGGTTTCAGCACGACGGAAAGGCACGACTAATGACGTTGATGGGTCCAACTCCAAGTCTGATAAACGAAAGAATGACAAGGAGAAAAGAGTCGTCTATGATATATATGGTAAGTATGTGTACTCAAATCATACCCATGCATATGAAAAGAAAAAGAACAGTAACTGTCTTGATAGTTTTAGAGCATGTCGTATTTAACTGCTCTGTATCTGTGCCTTTGTGTGCCACACCAGAACGGCTTGTCGTAAAACATGGCAACCCTCGGTAGATTTTGCATTTAATGGCAGTTGGAATTAATGGAAAGATGTTCACTTATCTGTGTAACAGGCTTTTACTTCGCTTGGTTTCGTGAGAACTTTGAAAATAAAAACCAGCACTAGATGATTTGTCTTTAAAAAGAAAAAACAAACAAACAAATTAACAAACTAAAAAACAAACAAACAAGCAAACAAATTCCATCAATAGCGCTAGTGAGGACTGAGAATATTATGCACTATTTCAAACCGTTCTCTGTGATCCCAGTTCATCTAGAAGCACATTGTCTTTGACCTGCACATGAAATATTTATCTCTTCTTCTTCAACTTACATGACATTCATGACAGGTCATCCATGAAACCAGACAGTTCGATGCTTTCTTTCACAGACTGATTCAGCAACAAAAGTACATTTTGGCTCGTGTCCCATTCGTAATATTCTGATAAATGCCAGTGTTTGACACTCAAAAGATATCTTGAAAGCCATAGACAAAAAACAGACACATATTACAGTGGAAGTCAGCCCATTTTTATGAAATTACAGTATATGCCCTTTCCTATCGCATTGAAAAAAGAAAGGACTAAAGCTACAAAGAAAGAGAACTGAACTGAAGATTGTGGCATCTGTAGACTGAAATGGCCCATTTCTTATCATTATCTCTGGCTGCTGCAGCCACCTGTGTTGCTGTGTGGATAAGACCTGATGGGGAGGGTGGAGGGGTTGGGCTTTATCAGCCGCGCACAAAAAGAGTAGAGGAGAGGATTTAAAGTTGAGAGACCTGTGCTGTCAGAGTTATCAGGTTTTGTCTGGGTGAATTATTACCTGTATGGACAGGTGGGCGTGGCTGTTATTTTCTAGATTTGACGCCTGATGGCATCATCTTCCCGAGGCCCGAATGAGAAATTTAATTGTTTCCTCCTTTCTTTTCTGATTCTTAGTTTTGAATGGCTGCACCTCCCTTTCCCCAAATCATAAATGTAGTTGTTTTCTCCTTTTCTCTGGTTTTGGGCTTTATTTTTCTGTCCCATTTCTTACGCCATACTTCTGGTTACACAATCTGGGAAAGTTTTGCACAATGATATGATAAATATGACAACGGGGATGATAACCATGATGCTATGGAGTTCCAGTCTGGTTTGAGACAGTCTCAAGGATGAACTCTACGCTAACTTTCATGATATATCCAGTTGTCAAGCCGGCCGGAGATATACAGACACCTGCAGTGCCTGTTAGGACATTTGAGCAAAACCTCATTGATGCATCCGTGAGGTAGATAAGACTCGACTGTGTGGTCCCAGACTTTCGAATGAGCCCCTTTGCACGCTCAACTCTGGGTATGACCCGGTTGGAGCCGAAAAATCATACAGTGAATTTGACAGGACTGATGGAATTGAAACTCACAACTTTCCAGTTGGTAGTCCTTTGCACCACGGAGAGTGGTGATTCTTAATTCTTGCTGCCTGTACCGCATACTTCAAATCAAAAACATTAAAATGAAGTTGATAAAAAAACAAGAATTTCAGTTATCCGAGAATATGCAGTAAGTTGATTATGTGGGCCTGAAGTTTTGCTTACTGGACACAAAGATAGTTTGATTGTCCCAGTGAACATCTGTAGCATTTCCTAACCTTTTTCATCGTTCCTCATCCTACCCTTCCCATCGTTGACTCGATCTTTATGCCGTTATCATTTCGAGATCTCTCCATCTCATTATTTCCCAGTCTGTCCATTTATACAATTTCTGACCTTTCTATTTACTCGTTTCGCAACCTTTCCCACGCAAATGCCATGTCCGTTATCATGATCACTTCCAAATAAAATACACACGCATACACACGCGTACACACACAGACACGCGCACGCACGCACGCACGCACACACATACACGTACACACGCGCACGCGTGCACACGCACGCACACACACACACACACACACACACACACACACACACACACACACACTCACAAGATGTTCAATACATTCTATCTGATAATCTCCATTTTTGTATAGAAATTATCAGTGAAAGCCCCGATTTTGTACTTCTCAAGGTAACTGTGACCCAGCAGAAGCTTAACTTGAAATGACACTTGTGCATCAAGGACGAACAGTGAAAACATATTTTTTTAATGTTATTAGAAGTTCCCAAGATAGTGTTGTTCATAAATCTTCCTCCCACAAACTGTTGATTTTAATCGCTGTGTTGATCCGTGTGTCCTTGGTCATGATGCTGAAACTTTTCCCTCCAGACTTATGCATTGGCGACTCCTCAGTGATCTACGCGTTTGATCCTATTTTGTGTAAATTATACCAATCCAGTGACAGCTGATCTTGCTAATGTATTTTAGTCAAACACACACGCGCGCACACCCCCACACGTGTACACACACACACACACACACACACTCTGTCTCTCTCTGTCTCTGTCTCTCTCTCTCTCTCTGTCTCTCTCTCTGTCTCTCTGTCTCTCTCTCTCTCACACACACACAACACACACACACACACACACACACACACACACACACACACACACACACACACACACGCCGCACGCACGCACGCCCCTCCCGGGGAATACAAGGTTATCTCCCTTCAAAAATAAAGCGATTAAAAACGGTAAAAGTTGTCTGTAATCCAGTATTTAGAGAATGAAAGAGATGAAAGACACTCCAGTGCTCTGTGATCAGCTTTATTTTAAAGTAAGGCTATCGCCTGCCCATAGTTTTTTTTTTGTGTTTTTTTTTCGGGAAAGAGCGGCCATGCTCTTGGCAAGGCCAACCTAGAAAAATGCGCTGTACGTCCTATGACGGAGCTATTAGACGGATAAGGGCTTTTTAAAGCCATGACCCCCTGCACCTCACTATTTTAGGTCTTTTAGCCACGAACCGAGGGCGGGGTAACCTCTATAGCAGACGTACATGTAAAGGGTTGAAGTCAGAGCTACCAGGCCCGCCTAGGCCTTCTAACAAACCACGCTACCATGCAGTATAGCTCAGATGTGTACGGCGATCTGAACTGGACGGGGTGGACGAAAACAAAAATAAATAAATAACTGAATGAATGAATAAAGAAATAAAGAAATGAATGAATGAATAAATGATGAATAAATAAGTAAACAAATAAATAAATAAATAAATAAGTAAATAAACGAATGAATGAATGAACGAATGAATGAATGAACGAACGAACGAACGAACGAACGAATGAAGAATGAATGAATGAATGAAATGATAAGTAAGTAAATATAAATAAATAAATAAAATAAATAAGCGGGCCACATTCATAGCCAGATGTGACCTGATCGTGAAGACGGCGAACGAAAGGAGAAGAACATTTTATGGCGTGTCCCTCGCCTCTTTCGTTCTGGTTTATCTTACCCAACAGCCGGAATGGGTCATTCATAACTAGGCGAATTTAAAGCCGCATGAAATCTGTGTTCGTGAACCAGGCATTCAGACTGAAAACCAGAAAGCTGCATTCTCACATAGACAGGTCAGTCAGAAATGCGAAAATAGTGGATGCCGAACAGCAGACAATTAGATTGACCTGACCCAGTTCACTGGAAAGCCTGTCCATGATAAAGTTCGACTGGTTTGGTGACCGCTGTTCCGTTGTGATCACATTTGATTTTGCAAAGGGTGGGGGTAGGTAGAGGTGATACTGGCAACCCACAGATAATATTGTTGCGAAGGTTGTGCAGGTTGATAGGAAAGATACACTGGTCTGAATCAATACTGCATGAAACTGTAGAACCTTGACGGGAGAGCGCTCTGCTTCTCTCAGAGCTTGGGGTTGGGTGTGGTCGGTCTCTTTCTCGCCGTTTCTCATTATCTGTCTGGGATACTTAGTTCAGGCTCTTTCTCTGTCTCTGTCTGTTTCTCTGTCTGTCTGTCGCTCTCTCTGTCTGTCTTCTGTCTGTCTGTCTTCTCCTCGCTGTCTCTCTCTTTCTCTCGTCTGTCTGTCTGTCTCTCTCTCTCTCTCTCTCTCTCTCTCTCTCTCTCTCTCTTCTCCCTCTTTTCCCTCCGTCTCTCCTTGTCTATGTGCCAACTGTCTGTACGTCAGTCACTCTTTTCATCCATCCCTCTCTAACTCACTCTACCGCCCCCCCCTCCCCCTATTTGCTCTCCTCTCTCTCTTTGTGTGTGTCTCTCCCTTCCCCCACCTTTTTTTTTCTCTCCATCTCTCTCCCGCCCCCCTTTCTCTGTCCTCCCTCTCGATCTCTTCCTATCTACCTGCGTGTCTGTATGTCTGTCTATTTCTTTACACCCATCCCTCTCTCTCAGACTCCCCCCCCCCTCCCGCATACACACACTCTTTCTGTCTCGTCTCTTTCACTCCTTCCATTCCCGTCATGTCTGTGTATTCTGTGCAACACAGTGTGCTGAAAAATGTCAGGTTAGAGAGGCATTTTCCTTTTTTTCTTCTTTTTGTTTTGTTTGTTGTTGTCATATTTCTGTGTGAGGGAACAGGTGGGAAACTGACAGGTTTGAAGACCGTCAAGATTGTGTCCCTTTACAATAGCATCGGAACTTTTGCCAAGCGTTTTAACAGTTCGACATGTCGTTGTCATTTTGAATAAAGAAATATTTTGACTGTAGGTAGAGTGGTATGTGAAGTGAACGGATTTTTTTATGGTTTATTTCTCTATTTGCATTTTATAATAACACACCAAAACTAGCAAGCCAAACAATCAAACAGGTTTCAGTCTCAGTATCTCAAGATGGCGTCTCTGCACTCGGATTACATATGCACTGACGCCACTGATACCTTGTAAAGGATAAGCCATCCAAAATGAACATGGTGTAAGGCATAAACCTGCGTATAAGTCCTACGCCCAATAAAACGGCAAATAAACGCATTAAGTAACAAAGGAAACCAAAAAACAAACACAAACAATTGAAACAAAGACACGACATACACAATTAATTAAACAAAAACACGATATCTCGCGTTCATACCCATTGAATGCATGATACGCTTCAATTACATGTGCATTTTCTAGAAATACCAGTGTCAGCAGCAAACAGCAGAACCATGCACACATGAAGTGAACCTAATGGTATACTCGGCTGTGCCCGACAGGCATATAGGAACGCACCTCGAACGTACATGCGCACGCAAGAACACACGCATTCTGCAAATGAATCACGCGTACGCTTGTATTCCTTGTAAATAATACTGCCGACACACAAGTGCATACATGACCTCGTATTAACAGAAAATGCTTTGATCTTATCAGGTTTTGGCTCTGTGCCTACGTGTTTAATAAAAATTTGATATACTTAGACAAGGAGAACACCTGTTTCATTAATTTTGGGCGGACTGTATTTCCAATTTTCCACCAGCGCAATTCTCTCTTTCTCTCTTTCTGTCTCTCTCTCTCTCTCTCTCTCTCTCTCTCTCTCTCTCTCTCTCTCTCTCTCTCTCTCTCTCTCACACACACACACACACACACACACACACACACAACACACTACACAACACACACACACACACACACACACAACACACACACACACCACACACACACACACACACGCACATACATACACACACATACTGGAGAAATCCAAACATGTTTAAGCTGTGTTTATTATTGAGTTAAACTCGCTGTGATTCTGTTAATTAAAAATTTCGTTTCTTTCTGTCCAAAGCGCATCAGATAAAGGAGATTCCGATGTCCTAATATGTAGTTCATTATTTCTTTGTCAGTTGGTAGTCTTGTAAGTAATCATTTCTTTAGTGATTGCATTTCAAATACCCCTTCACTAGGAGCTGATGTCCTTTTTTGAATAGATTCTCTGAACTCTCTGTCTGTCTGTCTGTTGTCCTCTCTCCTCTCTCTTCTCCTCTCTCTCTCTCTCTCTCTTCTCTCTCTCTTCTCTCTCTCTCTCTCTCTCTCTCTCTCTCTCCTCTCTCTCTCTCTCTCTCTCTCTCTGCCTGTTCTCCGTCTGTTCTCTGTCTGTCTGTATGTCTGTCTGTCTGTCTCTCTTTCGTTCTCCTATTTGTCTCTGTCTGCCTGTCTGTCTGTCTGTCTCTCTCTCTCTCTCTCTCTCTCTTTCTCTCTATGTCTCTGTCTCTCTGTCTCTGTCTCTCTGTCTCTGTCTCTCTGTCCTGTCTGTCTCTGTCTCTCTCTCTCTATCTCTCTCTCTCTCTCTCTCTCTCTCTCTTCCTCTCTCTCTCTCTCTCTCCTCTCTCTCTCTCTCTCTCTCTCTCTCTCTCTCTCTGACCTCACTTGAAAAGCAGAGATGTTTTTTGTACTGCAGTCATTAAGCGCAAACTAATTATCCTTGCGGCTTTTTGTTTTCCGTGTTAAGCCCTCTTTGCTCTAATATTGAACCGAAAGCGTCGAGTTTTGAAACATCTATCTTTTGAAATCACACCCTCCTCCTCCCCTTGTCTCCGCATTCCCTTGCAAACAACAATTATGGTTAAAGGAAGAGGTGGTGCTATATGAAGAGGCATCTGCTGAGAGGCGTGCTTTCGTTAGATGTAGGTTTTTTACTTTTTTGTTGCCTATAATAGAACTTCTCCGGCGAGGAGATGAGTGATGTGGCTGTGCATCTCCGTGATTTAGCCCTTTCCCTGTCTCTCTGTCTCTCTGTCTCTCTTTCTCTCTCTCTCTCTGTCTCTGTCTCTCTCTTTCTCTCTCTCGCTCCCTCCCTCCCTCCCTCTCTCTCTGTCTCTCTGTCTCTCCTCTCTCTCTCTCTGTCTCTCTCTCTTTCTCTCTCTCTCGCTCCCTCCCTCCCTCCGTCTTGTCTTGTAACTTCTGTTTCCTTAAAGCGCCCCAGATTTTTCTCCTCAGATGTATGTATACATGTTCTTTTGCACACACTGTGCAGGCGGTGTATTGTTCCACAGTCTGCGAACTTCGTCTTCGGTGGGTGTGCATGCTTGGAGTTTTCATGTTTCCACAAGTCACCGAACACTGACATGACTGACAGGAGCTTTAACGTGCGTTTTTGTTGCTTTGTATGCGGATATTCACTAAGGCTGTTTTAGGCATTAACAGGTCTGCATACTTGTTGACCTAGGAGATGGAAAAATCCACACCTTTTATCTTCCAGACGGGGGTGGTACCCAGGCAGGATCGAACCGCAGATACGGCCCGTCCTCCGTTTCTTTGATTGGTTTCATCTTGACAGATGTTTGAAGTTTGAAATGGATGAGTTTTTGCATGTTGCACATCGCGGATAGCATATTTGTGTGTGCGGTTGTTTGTTTGTTTGTTTCTTCTCCAGTTTACACATGGAGAGAATGTGATTCTCCCTCTTTTCACTGTCTCTGTCCTCCTTCCCCCCTCCACCCTTCTCTCTCTTTGTCTGTCTGTCTGTCTGTCTCTTTTTTTTGTCTCTTTCTGTCTGTCTGTCTGTCTCTCTCTCTCTCTCTTTCTCTCTTTGTCTCTTTCTGTCTGTCTCAGTCTCCCTGTCTCTGTCTGTCTGTCTGTCTGTCTCTCTGTCTCTCTCTCGCTCTCTCTCGCTGTGTGTGTCTCTGTCTGTCTCTGTCTGTCTGTCTGTCTCTTTCTCTCTCTCTCTCTCTCTCTCTCTCTCTCTCTCTCTCTCTCTCTCTCTCCTCTCTCTCTCTCTCTAAAGGCACGATTTTTATATTGTTGCTGTCACTTGGTGCAAACCAGTCAAGGTTATATGTATTTACGGATTTTTTGGTTTCCGTCTTAACCCTTTCATTACTTCACCCCATCCTGCAGGAAGCTGATAGAAACTGGTGAATAGGGTGAAGGATTGAAAAGCGTTAATTAATTTAATTGAGCCCATGTTTTGTTTTACGTGAAGTGAGAGTGCCGAGTTTTGAAATCTTCGTCTTTACAACTCCTCACAGACAATATGGTTGAAGAAAACGGGGTTTTGTTTTTGTTTGTTTTGTTTTGTTTTGTTTCGTTTGTTTGTTTGTTTGTTTGTTTGTTTGTTTGTTTTAAAGAAGCATCCGACGAGAGACGTGCTTTCGTTGAGCGTTTTCTTTTAAGCTGCTGATGAAGCTTTTTCCCGCCAGGAGATAGTAGTGTGACTCTGCATGTGTTCGCTTTTGAATTTTTTTTGTTTTTTTTTGTTTTTGTTTTCTTTGTTTTTTTACGATCCCTCACAGCAGCTGTTTGAAGTTTGTAATGGATGTGTTTTAGAAGTCTGGCATGACACATTATGTCGATGTTTGTTTGTTTGTTTGTTTGTTTGTTTGTTTGTTTTTGGTGTGTTTGGAGAATTTGTTTGGAGAGAATTTGTTATTCATTTTTTATGTGTGTGCTTGTCTGCGTGTTTGTCTATGTGTATGTGTGTGTTTGTGTGTGTGCATGTTTGTGTGTGTGTATGTGTGCGTGTGTGTGTGTGTGTGTGTATGAGAAGAGAGGAGAGAGAGAGAGAGAGAGTAGACTGTTTTTGTGTGTAACTGAGTGTCGATATGTGCTGGCGCACATGGGGCATGTGTAATTATGTGTGTGTGTGTGTGTGTGTGTGTCTGTGTGTGTGTGTGTGTGTGTGTGTGTCTGTGTGTGTGTGCGCGTGTGTGTGTGTGTGTGTGTGTGCGTGTGTTCTGCGTTGCATGTGTGTACGTATATGTGTATCTGTGTACGAGTCTGTGTGTTAATGTACGCGCATGCCTGCAGGCGCGGCACACGTGCCTGTGTATTTATGTGCCAACGCACCAGTAGGCCTACATACTTATTAAGTACGTGGGAGTGCGGTACGCTTTTCTTTTTTTAAGACACGCAAAAACAGTTTGTTATCCCAACCTGTTTGTCAGTGTAGTGAAAACTAAAATAAACCTGACGCACCCGAACATGCCAAAACCTTCACCTCCAATCCGATTATGATATTATGCCGGGCGGTCCGGCACGGCACGGCGTAATTTTAGTGGTGAAGCTTACGTCATAATATTGTTCTGTCTGTATAGAAAGTGTTTTGGACTTTGGTCAACTGCGATTCATCGCGCTCGGACAATTCCATTTGCGCTCTCTGCCGGCAGTTATCTGGCAGACTCCCTGAGCCCGCGCAATACCCCATAGACAAAGGTACTGAAATGGACGTGGGAGTGGGGGAGGAGAGAGAAGGGATCTGTTGAAACACTTAGCTGACACCACCACCACAATGATAGAAATATTTATTAACCCTTTGACTCCCGCTCCCTATCCAACAACTGCAAAAACTTAACCTTTTGATTCCCTCACCCTATCCACCAGCTTCCTGCAGGAAGCTGGTGGATAGGGTGAGGGAATCAAAAGGTTAAGTTTTTGCTTTGCTAGCATGGTTGACAATGCAGGGTGCTAGTGGACACCGTGCGGGAGTCAAAGGGTTAAGATGGGAAGCGAACAGGCCAGTGTGTAAATGTTGCGGGCTGGGATTGAACTCGAAATATCAGATCTTGACTCCACAGCTCTGTCAAAAGAATCAGCCATCCCTCCTGATATTGTTGTAGTTACTGGTAATTATTTTTATCGTGATTTGTCTGTGAATGTTTGTATGGGTGTGGTGTGTTTGTGTATTTGTGTGTATGTTGTGTGTGTGTGTGTGTGTGTGTGTGTGTGTGTGTGTGTGTGTGTGTGTGTTTGAAGGGGGGATGGAGGAGAGAGGGAGTGTGTGTGTCTGTGTGTGTATATGTGTTGAGACTTGTAATGTAATGTCTGTGTCCTATATGCTTTGTGTGTTTGTGGGTGGAGGGAACGGGGAAATGACTAGGTGTGTGTATGTCAGTGCGAAAGCGTGTGTGCGCGTGGGCCCGTGTGTGTTCATCTGTGAGTCACTGAGTGTGCATGAGCGTGTGTGTGTGTGCATAAGGGCGCGCGCGTGTATGCGTGTATGCGCGGTGGGAGTAATGAATATGTGTGTGTGTGTGTGTATTTGTGCGTTGGCGCGTGCATGAGCACTTATGCATGTATGTATTTGTGTGCGTGGGTGTGCTATGTGTGTGTGTCCAGATGTCCGTGTCTGTTTCCACACCTCCACGGCTAATTATAAGCTGACCAAACACTTAACCCTGAAACCATCACTCACTCGATCAGTCCACCTGACTAGGTTTACCGTACGTCACGTGTTCGGCATTGTATTCCCAACTGTTCCTAACTCATTGTTCTGCTGGCCGGACTCGGACTTGAGGTAACTAAGTAGGTCTTTACCCTTTCAGTTCCTGACACTGTGTAGGTCTTTTAACTCTTTCAGTCCCTGACCTGTGTAGGTCATTACCCTTTTCAGTTCCTGACCTTGTGTAGGTCTTTTAACTCTTTCAGTCCCTGACTTGTATAGGCCTTCCTTAACCCTTTCAGTCCCTGACTTGTATAGGCCTTCCTTAACCCTTTCAGTCCCTGAGCTGTGTAGGTCTTTATCCTTTCAGTCCCTGACCCTGTGTAGGTCTTTATCCTTTCTGTCCCTGACCCTGTGTAGGCCTTAACCCTTTCAGTCCCTGACCCTGTGTAGGCCTTAACCCTTTCAGTCCCTGACCCTGTGTAGGCCTTAACCCTTTCATCCCTGACTCTTGTAGGCCTTAACCCTTTCAGTCCCTGACTCTGTGTAGGCCTTAACCCTTTCAGTCCCTGACCCTGTGTAGGCCTTAACCCTTTCAGTCCCTGACATTGTGTAGGCCTTAACCCTTTCAGTCCCTGACCCTGTGTAGGCCTTAACCCTTTCAGTCCCTGACCTTGTGTAGATCTTAACCTTTTCAGTCCCTAACCCTATGAAGGCATTATATATTTCAGTCCCTCACCCTACGCAGGGTTTATAAGCTCTTCTATTCCTCACCCAATTCAACGTTGTCCATCAGGAAGATGATGAACGCTGATGGATAAAGATGAAGGAATGAAAGGGTTGAATGTGGCAGGATTATGATGAATAAGGTGAAAGAGTGAAAGAATTGAATATGGCATGAAGCGGGTGGGTAGGGTGAGGGAATGAAAGAATTAAGTGTCATAGGAAACTAGTGGGTGGATTAGGGAGTATCAACAGGAAGCAGGCGGATGGTGTGGGGGGAAATAAAGGGTTAAGTTTCACAAGTTGCTGGTGCATAAGATTAGGAGTGAAAGTGTTGTCCACAGATAGGAGTTTGAAGTGGGTTCACGAGGGATTCATGGCACTCGAACAATGCCATGAGCGATGCACACAAATCCAATTTGCCAGCAATTACCGGTCAGACTCACCCGAATCTGCCAGCAATGATCTGGCAGCCTTCCTGAGCCTGTGTGAAACTCAGCATTCTCGAAAAGGGTTGAGATGGGAGGGGGGTGAGGAGCAGAGACCTATGAGACACTGAGCTGACACCACCAGAATGATGATGGAAACATTAAGATCGGCAGCGAACAGGCCAGTTTCTAATGTTACGGGCCGGGATTGAACTCGAGATAACAGATCTTCAACATCTGTCAAAGGAAATAGCAGCCAGGGTGAAGAAGTGAAAGAGTTGAGTGTCGCAGGATGCTGGTAGGTAGAATCTGTTGGATAGAGTGAAGGTGTAAAGGGTTAAGTGTCTGTATAGGGTTAAGGTGTAAAGGGTTAAGTGTCTGTATAGGGTTAAGGTGTAAAGGGTTAAGTGTCTGTATAGGGTGAATGTGTAAAGGGTTAAGTGCCTGTCAGCGGCCTCCCACACGTACGAGTACTACCTGTCTTGTGCAACAGGCATGAAACTAGAGCAGCTGGCTCAATTGTTTATTGTGGAGAAGGGTTATGTCATGGTTATTAGGAGATACAGGAGGTGTGTTAGAATGGATAGTGACACATTGTGTCCAGGAGTACATAGTAAAACAAAGAAAGACATACAGACACACAGAGAAAGACAGACGAGAGAGAAGAGAGAGAGAGAGAGAGAGAGAGAGAGAGAGAGAGAGAGAGAGACGCATAGAAATAGATACAAAAAGCAGGAATGTGTAAGTTTGATGAT
The DNA here is from genome assembly GCA_030674185.1 of Monoplex corrugatus. Taxonomy (NCBI): domain Eukaryota; kingdom Metazoa; phylum Mollusca; class Gastropoda; order Littorinimorpha; family Ranellidae; genus Monoplex; species Monoplex corrugatus. The sequence goes on along the minus strand of CM060305.1, from coordinate 41,827,731 downwards.
GACAGTACCTTAAGTGATGAGTTTTTCATTTTATTTCTGAATGTCCCAATACAGGTAAATTCGACTGAAGTTTATTCCATCATTAAAGTATCTCTCAATCAAGGCAAAGATTTCACTGCATAACGTCATACCTAGAAGGAACAAGAAAGAGAGACCAGTCAATTGAAACGAGCAAAATTTATCAAATTTTCAAAATTTGTGTAGTTATATTCTGATCATTTTAGTATCCCTCTAAGACAATTTCACATACATTTCTTTGTTAAATCGTTACATACTGATTCTTTTGGATTTTCATACCTTATCTTCTGTGATCGTCCATGCCCCTGTTCAGTTATGAAATGTGTATGTTTTGACTTTGGATTTTCTTCAAAGAGGATTCATCGTACTTGGATAATTTCATATGCGCTCCACTCAAATCTACTTGTAGCTGTCTGGCGGACTCTTCAAGCTTGCGCAGTACCCTATGATCTGGCAAAGTCTTGAAATGGAGATGGGTGAAGGAACCTGTGAAACACTAAGCTGACATCACCAGAAATGATGGAAACTTTGATGTAAGAAAGGCAGCGAACAGGACAGTTTTTAACGTTGAGCGAGGACTGGAACTGAACTCGACATACTAGATTTCGATTCCACGGCTCTTTCCAAAGAACCAACCAGTCCGCGTGCGAGTTAAACTTTATGTAGTAAGTGTGTGTGTGTGTGTGTGTTGTGTGTGTGTGTGTGTGTGTGTGTGTGTGTGTGTGTGTGTGTGTGTGTGTGTGTGTGTGTGTGCGTGTTTGTTTGTTATGTTTGTTGTTGTTGATGTTTTGTTGTTTTTTTGTTTTGCGCGTGTGTGTTGTGTGTGTGGTGTTTGTGTATGTGTGTGTGGTGTGAGGTGTAGATATGAAGATCGTTTGTAGTGTGTGTAGTGCATGTATTTGCTGGCGTGTAACTGTAGAGTGGTGGTGTGTGTATGTGTGTGTGATGTGTGTGAGTGTGTGTGTTGGTTGTGTGTAAAGAGACAGAGTGCTGGTGGCGTGAAGACGACGATTCGCACTAGGACCATAATGCAGTACACACATACATGACAGATACACTCTATGATTATAAGCACACTCACGCTACTTCATGCGATGTACACATCTAACAAATCACAATGACAGTTGCACACACGTGTTGATGCACATAAACACGCGCGCGCCGACATACATACACACATACATAGATACATACATACATAATACACAACATACATACATAATACATCAACACACATAATAGATACACATACAACTACACATATACATATACATACCCCTACATACATACATACATACCACATACATACACATACATACATACTTTCACATACATGAACAACATACATACATACACACTTATAACATACATACTACATACATACACACATACTACATCATACAACAACAAACATACACAACATCATACACATCATACACACTTATACGCACACGCATGCGACACGCACACACAACACAACATCAAAACGCACAGACATACGCACACGCGCACGCACACACGACGACACACACCACACACACACACGAACACACACACACACACATACACACACCACACCACACACACCCACATACATCCACATACAGATTATAAACTTAGGGCAAAAACAGACAACAGACGAAGACAGACAGAAGACAGAGAGAGAGAGAGAAAGAGAGAGGAGAGAGAGAGAGAGAGAGAGAGAGAGACTGTAATGGATGAGTACATTACCAAAACGGGAAATCTTCAAGTGTTTTCCAGCCATCGACCTCTTCTTTCCACCATACGCATTTATTTAGACTGTGGTGTTGTCACATGCACTTTGTTTACATAGTAAAAACTGTTTCTGGTCATCAGCATCGACTTGCTTAATTTACTTGCTGAGCATATATATCGAAGGTGATTTTCCATATCAGCTGTTGTTGCTGCTGCTATAGGTGTATAATATGTCTGTCTGTGTGTGTGCTGTCTGTCTGTCTTGTCTGTCTGTCTGTCTGTCTGTCTTCTGTCTCTCTCTTCTCTCTCTCTCTGTCTCTCTCTCTCTCTCTCTCTCTCTCTCCTCTCTGCTTGTTTCGTGTGTGTGTGACAGTGTGTGTGTGAAAGAGGTGAGAGAGAGAGAGAGAGAGTGTGTGTGTGTGTGTGTGTGTGTGTGTGTGTTGTGTGTGTGTGTGTGTGTGGTGTGTGTGTGTGTGTGTGTGTGTGTGTGTGTGGGGAAAACAGTATGTTTGAACTTTTTCATTAACAAGATAACCGATATTGCTTTACGTGTTCTCGTCACATCAAGAGAGAAAGTCCTCTGAACGACCCTCATCGGACTATGTGAAATTTTGTGTAGTACGAGCATGTGCCTAAGACAGATAGAGAGGTGAAGGAAAGGAGGAGAAAAGGGGGAGAACAGAACAAGAAAAAACAAGAACGTCAAGCGTTGTAACAAACTTCCTTTCTAAGCAAATATGATTGTGGAAAATCAGTTTGTCATTAGAAAGTCACGGTGAACTTGAAGAACTCTCAGTTGAAATAAAACCAATTGAACGTTAAGCGAGGACGATGGTAGAATGAACACAGCAGTGGAAACAGAACTAGAAATTGAAATTTGTCAGAGTCTGGACAGGTTGTTCACACATTTAGTGGACCTTGACTTGGTGCCTTGACGTCCAGACTTATACATTCCGGACTACTCGTGGATTCACATGTTTGATCCAGGTTTGGTAAAATTCTATCCAGAAACAGCCAAGAAAGTCTCGCTATCAGTGTTTTTGTTATATACAGATAGACAGACAGACAGACAGACGCACACACACAACACACACACACACACACACACACATACACACACACAGACACACACACACACATACACACACACACACAACACACACACACACATACACACATGCACACCTGTTCGGTCGATATGAAATACCCTTTTTCTTTCTGTGTGTGTGTGCGCGCGCGGCGCGCTGTGTGTGTGTGTGTTTTGGTGTGTGTGTGTGTGTGTTGTGTGTGTGTTTCTTAAAAAAAAAGACAATTGCAACGTCCTTGAGCAGCATGGGTTAGAATTTGTGCAATATGTAGCAAACAAATAGCATGTTCGGGAGGAGAAGGAAATTCACCAAGAGAAAAAAAGAGTTAAAGGCAAACAGAAATCCCCTTGACCTGGACCTTGGGGAGCAATATTATTTAACATTTGACAGTGTGTGCCAAGCGTAATGGCAAAGAGAGAGGGTGAGGGGTATTTTTTTTTTTTGTTTTCGTCTTGTCTTTTGGTACATCCTGCCATCATCCATTGTCATTTTGATAGTCCAGCTTGAAGTTCAGCAAGCTGTTTACACAGAGGTTGGATGTCTGTCACAAAACAGTAAGCGGTCACATTTCAAGGGGAGGGACGCATGTGACCTGTCTAACTTAAGTGGATACGATCACTAAGTGGACATGACTGTTGGAAATTGTAGGCACTCCACTCGTGTAAGCCTAATTATTAGCGTTAGCGACTGACATACACGCCACCGTGGCGATATGGTCCGCAATGGACTACTGAGTGGGAGGTCGTTGGTTCGAACAACAGTCGTGTCCTGCAAAAATAATGTGGGATTTTTCTGTCTCCTGACCGGCACCTACCCAGTGGTGAGCGCGCTATGGGTTCATTGGGAAGACGTAACTCCTTGACTCCCACACTCTGTCCACCAGCGTCCAGCAGTGTCAACCATGCTGGCAAAGCAAAAACTTAACCCTTTGACTCCCCCACTCTATCCACCAGCTTTGAAGCTAGTGGATAGAGTGAGATAGATAGTTAATTTTTTTTTTTTTTTTTGCTTTGGTAGATAGATTGCGAGAGTCAGTGAGTTAAATTAAACAACACAGCCAAGTCTCATCTACTTTAGGGATGCGTCATTGCGAGTGTTGCTCAAATTTCCTGACCGGCAATGCAGGTGTCTGTATCTTTAGGCCTGGTTGACTCCAGGATATATTATAGTAAGTGTACATTATGGCCCTGCCACGCGGTCTCGTTCCTACAAGGAACTCCATAGCGTTATGATCATCATTCCCGTATTATGAAGTCATTAGTCATAGCATTGTACAAAATTGTCCAGGACTCTTCATGCCCTGATGCAAGGTAACTGCAGTTTCGGTTTCTTTTACTGCTTTCATACCTAAGGTGATTTCGGATTGGGGTCTTTATTACAGTTGATCATGAGGGCTGTCGTCAGAATGCCATGGCAGTGGCCTCCTTGCCAGTGTGTCTCTCATTCTGTCTGGTTCCGAGACTGAACAATTACTGTCGTTAATTAGGGGGCTTAGCAGGCAGTTCCTTAGGAAGTCGGATCAGAACAGACATCGTGAAACTCCACTGAAGTGACCTAGCAGTAGTACAGGGTCTCCTGTGGTGAGTGGCCTCGTTCAGCTTAACACCACTGGTACCCTTGAGCTTTCTAGCACTGGGACTTTGACTGAACGAACTTAGGAATCGTGGTGTGTTGAGAAGCGGGAAAGAGTGGGTGGGATCAACGCCACTGTGACGGCACAGAAATAAAAACGATAAAACAAAAATCAGTGATACGAATCTCCTGGGAATACTTCTGCGCTCTGTGTCCTGTGTCTCTGTCTCTCTGTCTCTCTGTCTGTCTATCTGTCTGTCTCTCTTCTCTCTCTCTCTCTCTCTCTCTCTCTCTCTTCTCTGTTTCTCGCTCTCTCTCTCTCTTCCTCCCTCCCTCTCTCTCTCTCTCTCTCTCTCTCTCTCTCTCTCTCTCTCTCTCTCTCTCCCTCTCCCTCTCTCTCTCACTCTTGCTCGCTCGCTCGCTCGCTTTTTTTTCCCCAATGTCGGGACTTTGGATATATGTCCCAACTATCTTGTTCAAGATTCAAAAATGCTGCGATGTCAGTATCATCTATTGAGTTGATTTTTCGATTGAAATTGTTGTATTTAAAAACTGTAGGTAATAGAATCATTAGGAATCATCTGTTCATATCTCAAAACGCTATGCTGATAACTTCGCAGCTGTCGGCAAATACTCTTTTTGTGAAAGGGGAATTCATTTGAACAGCAGGTTGACGGGATGATAGTCACGTGGGTAAGTTCTTGGACTTCTATCGGTAGGTCAGATTTCGACCGTCTGGGTATCTCCCGCCTGAGGAATGAAGTATGGAGATTTTTCCCGACCTCCCAGGTAAACAAATGAGCAGAAATGCTGATGCCTAAACCCTAATTGCGTGTATACACATGCAGAACATCAAATACGCACGTTAAAGATCTTGTAAGCCAAGTCTACGTCTGGTGACTTATGGAAACATAAAAAAAACACCCAGTAAGCAGACCCACTGAAGATGGGAGTATGCAGACTGTGCAGCAACATACTGCTTAAGAACAGAGAGGACAAGTTTTACCACTGAAGGCTCGTGTGTCCACTTAGTGCCTTGGTAGACGGACTGTTTGATGTGTCAATGTTTCTCCTGGCCCTCAGACGGGCATGCTGTGTCAGTAGTGCTTTTGACCAGGTATAGTTTCTTTGCTTTGACCGCTGTCGTCTCCAGCCGCGTTCAAAAGAAGGCCGCATTGAAAGGGGGTTCGCTCTTTTGAACTTGTCACCCAGTGGGCGAGAGTTTTTTGTCAGTCTGCGCTTCCTTAGGATACAGACGGATGACGAGCGTAACAGTTTGCTTCGTAACAGAAGACGGTGAGGGTTTTGCTCAGACGATGCAAGTTTTGTTGAAGTCCGTAGCAGTTTTAGTGGGAAAGGCATGATTGCCTACAAGTTCTCAGGCCGTACTAAACGGCGTGATTGCAACTTAATGTGTGTTAACAAATGCACATAGCACAGTTGTATTATGTTCGTCTTGCAGTGGACTTGTTGGTTCGTTCTCTGTTGCCGTCAAGATGTAGGCCTTATTTTCACCCTGTCTCTGAGATCTTTTTGCTGTGAGCATGGCACCATTTCCTAAGAAACGTCTGTGTTTAAAGCCTATTTTCAATCATAAATAAATCTTAGTACAGGCAAATGAAAAACAGAAAACTTCATGCAAATATACATAAGGGAAAAACATGACTATTTATGCATTCCAACAAAAAACTAATTTCCATTAGGCATTTTTGACTAAAACTTTCTCTTGGCATAAAATTTAGTCATCCACTCGAGTGTGAATTATTTTTACATCGTCGTATTCCTTGTTAATGTGTAAGCTCATTTTTAATTTGAAATTACTGTCCTGTATTATTTCATGTATTGATATTGCTTCTTTCTGTGCAGCCCTGTTTGAAGCAGTCGAGCAGCAAGACATCGATGCTGTCAAAGCCATCTTGGAGACCAACTCCGTGGATCTCAACAGGTATGACCTAGCAACCTGCAATTAAGGCAGTTGAGTTTGGAGTGTGATCTAATGGAATTCATTGCCCTCTAACAGTTTTGTACGCACTGAATCACCCCAAATATGCCAGCAGTTGTCTGGTAGACTGCTTGAACCTACGCAGATATTATACGCTGGCGAGGTTTTGAAATAGGGCGGGTAACAGGAACTTTGAACACTGATGTCACAAGAATGACTGGAGCATGAAGATGGGCGACAAACAAGCTTAATTCTATGTAGCGGGGGTGAGGTTAAAGTCGAGACATAAGCTAAAAGAAATATGTGGTCCCTCTTAAGAGTCGAGCTGATAAAAAGAAAAGAAAAAGAAATGTAAGGCTTGCCTGAGGATTTAACCCACGATCCCTGCGTTAGCAGTTTTTTTTTTTTTTTTACTAACCGAACTAAAGAAACTGCAACTGCCTTGGTGACGGTTACACGATCATTGATTGTTCCTTCCTTAAAAAATTTTTTCTGTTTCTTCTTCTTTATTTCTGTCCTTTCTTTGCATTGTTCATAACCACGAACGCATTACTATATTTTTAAGAAAATAAAACAATAGCAATATATTACATAGAATTTGATTGTCTGTCTCCTCCCTTTCTTTTATATGAAATTAATAGGCCTATAGCTAGGCAGTAGTATTATCAAATCGTTTCTTCAAAACATCCTCCGGAGCATACGAGACTGTTCAGACAGTGTCGCATTCTAATTTCTCGAATTGATAGGTCTTTATGTAGAGTAAAGCTAACCAATTTAATCCTTTCTTATAGTTACGGATAGAATCCATGGCAGATGTTGATATCCCTATTATGTCTTATTAAAACTTCAGACTGTAGACATGATTCCCTCCTGACTCTCTTCTATGAAAACTTATTATCTTTTGTGAAAACTGAAAAACTGACGAACTAAATCTACTGTCACGCGTTCACACTGACACACAACACAATAATAACTATCAGATGTGTGCCTACTCCATGCCGCTGGTTTATTATTTCCATGCAAATTTCCAGTAAAGTACGTCATTGGTTGATTTTTTTTACAAACCTTTTCTTATTTGGTGACGTCTGTTTCATGTATGATTTGGCTAGTTTGGTTGGATTTGGTGAAGCCGACACGCAGATGTATGTCTCTTGTTTCCTGCTGTTTTTGTGTATTGAAGTTCTTATTCATGTTTGACCGACTCTTACACTCACGTGTTTGTCATAAAAAGTCTGTAACAAGAAACAGCCATTCAGAAAATGCTTGAGAGATTTTTTGTTTGTTTGTTTGTTTCTCTCTCTTTCTCTCTCTCTCTCTCTCTCTCTCTCTCTCTCTCTCTCTCTGTGTCTCCTCTCTCTGTCCTCTTCTCTCTCTCTCTCTCTTCTCTGTCTCTCTCTCTCTCTCTTGTCTCCCTCTCTCTCCTCTCTCTCTCTCTCTCTCCTCTGTCTCCCTCTCCTCTCTCTCTCTCTCTCTCTCTCTCTCTCTCTCTCTCTCTGTGTGTGTGTATTGTTTTTGTTTTTGTATAACATTCTTTTTAATTCAAAATCCCCAAAACAAAATCGCTGTCTTTTTTTCTTCTGCTGCTTTTCAATCTTACTTTTAATTTTTTTGAAATGCACCCCATCTTGGTTCTTTTTTGTTTTGTTTTTGTTTGTTTGTTTGTTTGTTTTTCGTTTTTGTTCTTTTGTTTTTGGTTGTTGTTTTTTTTTATAATGATTTCACACTGGCACGTAGAAACGAGTGTCGGTGAGTCTTCGTCTGTCTTTCTGTCTCAGTGTGTGTCCATTTGTGGAGAAAATCGTGAAAGCAAAAGATTTTCTCGATTATTGTGAGTAGATTTTTGCAAGTCGCTTACAATGCATAGTAGGGCTGATGTCAGAAGCACTAGGCCTGCGGACGTTTTTTTGGTTATGGTATCATGCAATATAACGCAACTGTCTGCACGGTCATCTACATCAGACGAAAATGGTGCATACCCACTGAGGTCTTTTCAGGGTGGACCAACGCTGGTTATTATCCCTCAGCAGAATCTACCCATAGTTACTGGAGGTACCTCCTATGTGATATAATGGCGTCAGGATACGCAGAAAGAAAACTGTTACTCAGACGGCCAACATGCATATCAGCTGAAAAACGTGTCATATTCATAGCCAAGTGTGGCCTGTACTTTCAACACAAGAAGACAGTGTATACTGACAAATTTCAGTTCATATTGCTTATAGCCCAGCCGACTATTAGAGCCCTATCAGGGCTAATATAATGGGAAAAAATGTGTCATATTCATAGCCAAGTGTGGCCTGTACTTTCAACACAAGAAGACAGTGTATACTGACAAATTTCAGTTCATATTGTTTATAGCCCAGCCGACTATTAGAGCCCTATAATGACGAATGCATAAGTACCGTGGTGCTACGAAGTATGACAGTATTATTGAGTTGAATATTATTTTGGTTATCTGAAGACCGATTTTTAATTAAAATGGAAGACTTCTATGGTTCTGTCAAGGAATTAATTCCTGTGGGTTTCATTAGGACTTGTCGAATGTCAAGTCTCAGCTACTCTAAACGTGTTTAACG
>CM060305.1:41811319-41816319 GCA_030674185.1 Monoplex corrugatus | reverse complement strand
TAAAAATCATAATGACATGTAAACAACATGGGAAGAAACTCCATTTGACGTAGGAAAAGAAACGTGCGTATCTCACGTGCCTGTCGGATAACTGTCAGACGTGGACACTTCGATTAGTATAATTATTCTACTCTGTAAGATCACTCACCATATAACCCCCAGCTCAGAACACGTGCATACATGCAAGTAAACACCAATTACTACCAGACTTAGTAATAGTAGTAGTGACATTTGATCTAAATAACGCTTGGACTCCCTCATTCTATCCGCAAGCTCCCATCAGCTTCCTAGGGAAGATGAACGAGAGAAAAGGTTAATCTCTGATTGGCTTTAATAGTACATGTCACATGACCCGCGTGTATCGCCCATTTGGCCACCATCCTGATCACATGCTATGCTATTACATATGCAATATTATAATAAGCACGTGGACTAGATGATTACTGAGTTATTACTAATGGCGTTGTCTGCTTCAAAAAAGAAAAAAAAAAAAAAACAGGATTTTTTTCTCAAATCGAAGCTAAATGGTGTTTTCTCCTGTCTGAATTTTGCACTAAGCACATTGGGTCTATCTGTAAGCGTACAGCGTATAATCATCTATCTGAATATAAGCTACTCATAGACTGTACATTATGTGGGACTGGATGTGATGAAATGGCAGGTTGCCTGATATTCTTGCTACACGCGTGGCTGGAGATGTTGAGTAATTGAGATAATCCTGTAGTGAATGAGGAGCAACTGTTTGCTACTGCTGATCCTTGTTTTTCCACCCAGTAACGTCACTCAGTGCAGATTCGCCCGTCTGTTTTTGTTTTTGTTTTTCCTCTGCACGAGGCGCAGGACTCTGTCTCTGTGTCTGTTTGTCTGTCTGTCTGTCTGTCTCTCTCTCTCTCTCTCTCTCTCTCTCTCTCTCTCTCTCTCTCTCTCTCTGTCTGTCTGTCTCTGTATCTGTCTTTCTCTCGCTCTCTCTCTGTCTCTCTCTCTGTCTCTGTCTTTCTCTCTCTCTCTCTCTCCTCTCTCTCTCTCTCTCTCTCTCTCTCCTCTCTCTCTCTCTCTCAACACACAGATGGCATCAGAACCGAACCAAACGCACCGACCAGAGTTCAACGGTCATTGTGCAAAAAACTGACAAAACATGACTTCTGTTAGGCGGCGACGGTGAATCTGTACACAGAAAACTCGGGTAAAAGGAGGAAGAAAATGGTCAAGCCATTCTCATAAATCTGTCTTAACACCAATATTTGATAACAAGTCCAGTATTTTGTACTTTTCAAGAACCTTGAGGTTGTTGTTGTTGTTGTTGTTGTTGTTGTTGTTTTCTTCTTCTTCTTCTTCTTCTTCTTCTTCTTCTTCTTCTTCTTCTTCTTCTTCTTCTTGGTTGTTGTTGTTCTCCTTGATTTTTTGTTTAGTTGTTTATTCGTTTAGTTTTGTTTTGTTTTGTTTCTTTTAAGAAGGTTCAGCTAGTATAAAACGAATTATAATAAAACTTGGCTTGCATGGAGGGCAATGGTAGTCAGTGAACACAGAATTAAAAGTTTTCACAAATTCCTGAGAGAGTACTGTTCACACGCATTCCTTAACCATTTAACTCCCTTACCCTATCCACCAACTGCGAAAACTTTATTCTTCGACTCTCTCATCCTGTTCACCAGCTTCCTGTGGGAAGCCGGTGGACAGGGTGAGGGAATCAGAGGGTTTAGTTTTTGCTTTGCTGGCATGTTTGGCAATGCAGGATGCTGATGGACATGGTGGAGTCAAAGGGTTAAAAAGTACTGATTTTAGGCACTGTTTCTGGTCCATGTGACCGTGACCTTGACGGCTTGCTCTCCAAATTTGTGCATTCGCGACACCTCAACGGTCAACGGTCCACATCTTTGAGGCAAATTTGGTAAAGATCCGTCAGAAACAGCTGAGGAAATCTTGCCAACACATTTTGGTAACACGACCTCCCCCCCCCCCCCCCACACACACACACATACACATCCCTCCTGAGTAACATCAAATGTTCAATACAGACATTAGAGCAGTTTTATCCTTCTGTTATGAGTATTCTTTCTTATGTGAGCCGCGCACTCCAAGATATAAGAAAATATACATTTTCTTGGTACAGTTCAATTGTCATCACTACTTCTCTCTCATTCGAACTCATGGTGATCAGAGTTTTTGTTGACCATCGACATTTAGAGAGGTGATTGTCATTTTCCGGATAAGAGATGCATATCATTAGTATTTGTTTAGTCGTATTTTACCGTGTCAAACTGTACACGTTGATCAACCGACCAAAGGAACATCTTTTACACTTTTTCATCTTAAAGATGAATTGTAATCGTGTACACGTGCTAACGTTAACCATGAAGTCATCCTTTCTATCATCGAAATCATAGGAAGTGAGGTGGTAGATACCTCAACTTTTTTTGTGGTTGTTGTTGTTGTTGTTGTTGTTGTTTTTTGGGGGTGGCAGCATTATCAGAGCGAACACTTCTCCCCCTGGCTACTTTACCTTCCCCAACTCTGTCCAGGGTCGGTTATTTTAATCCACAGTGCTGGGTGGACTGGAACTGAACGCACATTTTTCCCCTACCTCTGTCTAGACTGGAACCCACGCTGTTAGATTGTAAGGCGGGAGGTCTAACCTTTTGGCTGAAGGTCTAACCTCTATCTACCCAGACCTGAGATAACGTATTATATCAACCGGGTTTCCTACTGCCAGAAAATGCCGCACTTAACCCTTTCACTCCCTCATCCTATTTACATGTACTATAGGTGCATAGGGTGAAGGAGTGATTTCCTCTTTCCTTTCTTTTTGTCGTCCGTGGACTGCAGGGCTGACGTGCACTCTATTACCCGAACGTAGTGTGTAGGGTGAAGGAGGGATCGTTGTTCCTTCCCCCAACCCCCCTTATCGTTCATTGACTCCAGAGTCCACGTGCACTTGATCATACGAGTCTTTTACACGTATAACCGGCAGTTATTAACCCCGCCCTTAAGGCAGTCATACGCCGTTTTTAGGGGCAGGGGATGAGGGTGGGAAAGGGATGTACGCTAGGTTTTTCCCTGTTTCTAAAAGCCATCGAAATTTCACACGCCTTACATGGTCTTTAGCGTGCGAATTACAATGTTCTGTGTACGTATAAGCACGAATTTGAGGCAAGCACTAGCAGGTCAGCGCATATTTAGCCCTATCTTAGGGGGTGTGTATACATGTAGCCCTGTCTTGGGGGGATCTGTACATGTGTAGCCCTGTCTTGGTGGTCTGTACATATGTAGCCCTATATTTGGGTTCTGTGCATGTGTAGCACTGTTTTGATGGGTCTGTACATATGTAGCCCTATCTTGGGGGTTGTACATATGTAGCCCTATCTTGGGGATCTGTACATATGTAGCCCTATCTTGGGGTCTGTACATATGTAGCCTTATCTTGGGTTCGGGTCTTTACATATGTAGCCCTGTCTTGAGTTGGAGTCTATACATATGTAGCCTTGTCTTGGATTTGGGTCTTGGGGTCTGTACATATGTAGCCCTATGTTGGATTGGGGTCTGTACATTCGTAGCCCTGTCTTGAGTTGGAGTCTATACATATGTAGCCCTGTCTTGGATTGGAGTCTGTACATACGTAGCCCTGTCTTGAGTTAGATTCTATACATATGTAGCCCTGTCTTGGATTGGAGTCTGTACATACGTAGCCCTGTCTTGAGTTAGATTCTATACATATGTAGCCCTGTCTTGGATTGGGTCTGTACATACGTAGCTCTGTCTTGGATTGGGGTCTGCACATTGTGACCCTGTCTTGTTGGTCTGTACATAGTAGCCCTACCTGGGGGGTCTGTACACATCTAGCCCTATCTTGGTTGGGTCATACACATCTAGCCCTATCTTGGGTTGGGTCTGTACACATCTAGCCCTATCTTGGGTTGGGTCTGTACACATCTAGCCCTATCTTGGGTTGGGTCTGTACACATCTAGCCCTATCATGGGTTGTACACATCTAGCCCTATCTTGGGTTGGGTCCGTACACATCTACCCCCATCTTGGGTTGGGTCTGTACACATCTAGCCCTATCTTGGGTTGGGTCTGTACACATCTAGCCCATATCTTGGGTTGGGTCCGTACACATCTAGCCCTATCTTGGGTTGGGTCGTACACATCTAGCCCTATCTTGGGTTGGGTCGTACACATCTAGCCCTATCTTGGGTTGGGTCCGTACACATCTAGCCCTATCTTGGGTTGGGTCCGTACACATCTAGCCCTATCTTGGGTTGGGTCCGTACACATCTGCCCTATCTTGGGTTGGGTCTACACATCTAGCCCTATCTTGGGTTGGGTCCGTACACATCTAGCCCTATCTTGGGTTGGGTCGTACACATCTAGCCCTATCTTGGGTTGGGTCCGTACACATCTAGCCCTATCTTGGGTTGGGTCTGTACACATCTAGCCCTATCTTGGGTTGGGTCTGTACACATCTGGCCCTATCTTGGGTTGGGTCTGTACACATCTGCCTATCTTGGGTTGGGTCTGTACACATCTGGCCCTATCTTGGGTTGGGTCTGTACACATCTGGCCCTATCTTGGGTTGGGCCCGTACACATCTAGCCCTATCTTGGGTTGGGTCCGTACACATCTGGCCCTATCTTGGGTTGGGTCCTGTACACATCTGGCCCTATCTTGGGTTGGGTCTGTACACATCTGGCCCTATCTTGGGTTGGGTCTGTACACATCTGGCCCTATCTTGGGTTGGGTCTGTACACATCTGGCCCTATCTTGGGTTGGGTCTGTACACATCTGGCCCTATCTTGGGTTGGGTCTGTACACATCTGGCCCTATCTTGGGTTGGGTCTGTACACATCTGGCCCTATCTTGGGTTGGGTCTGTACACATCTGGCCCTATCTTAGGTTGGGTCTGTACACATCTGGCCCTATCTTGGGTTGGGTCTGTACACATCTAGCCCTATCTTGGGTTGGGTCTGTACACATCTGGCCCTATCTTGGGTTGGGTCTGTACA
>CM060305.1:41773819-41808819 GCA_030674185.1 Monoplex corrugatus | reverse complement strand
TTGCTTGTGTGGTCTTTCCGTCTCTGTCGGAAAGCTGATAGATTTTCTGCAGCAGTTCTTCCCCCTACCCCCACCCCCACCCCCACCCCCCCGAACCTTTCACCGCTATGTGCGTCTTGCGCCATGTCATGCGATGGTGCTGCAGTGCCATTTGAAGGTATTGCGCCGTCGCCGTGATTTCATTGGCTGGTTGAGGTGAGACGTCACCACTCCGGGCGTCGCGACAGGAAACTGATCTATATAGTTGATAGTACTCGGGCAGTTTAGAGTTTGGGACTATAGTAGGCTAATGTGATTTTGAAGTTTGGGACTTCTGCGACTGTTCGTCCATGCGTGGGTCTTAGTGTTGTATTCATCTACAAGTTTTCTGGAGAATGTACATGTTCAGCTATAGAAAAACTGCCATTGAACGTCATGTGACAGCTAAAAGTGCTTGGATTATACACATCTTCACATTTTAAAAAAGAAAGTAAAGTTTTGTATGCGATAACCATCTGTCTGGTATCGTTTTCAATGATTATATTGAGACGTCAGTGTCATTTACTTCAGTTTCACCTGAAATCAAAACCATCATTCCGAGATTTATTCCCATCCGTTTTTAATTTAACGACTGTGGAAATGTTAAGGGAAGACAGCTCATCTTTCTTTTAAAGCAAATGTATTAACTGAACAGATTACAAACTATTGATTTCAAAATAAAGACTTGATCACATAAACTGTGGCTAAACCGACAGAACATTTAACAAGACTTGTTCCACATCACTGTATGATGGAGAAAAACAAAATGGCTGTTGCACCTCAGACTTTGTTCGACTTTGTTCGGACTCTCAAGACCGCCCCAATGACGACGGGATTTTGTGAGGAAAAGATGGCGAATGCCTGCAGAGTGATGGTCCAGTTGGCTTTGTCGTCCAACTGGAAAGAGTTCATGGCCACCAGTGTCTTCAAGGTAAGACATAAAACATATAGGAGTGTGTGGTACCCCCTGGAATCTACATTAAATTTGTGAATTCTGTGTTTATGTTTTGAGCACTCAAAATTGTGTGTGTTTTAAGTACTTGAGTGGAGCGTGTTTTAAGTACTTGAGTGGCGTGTGTTTCAAGGACTTGAGTGCCATTTGTTTTAAGTACTTGAATGGCGTATGTTTTAAGTACATGAATGGTGTATGTTTTAAGTACTTGAATGGCGTATGTATAGTTGGAGCCTAGTGGATACACACTTTCATTTCCAAATTTGGATTCAGAAAAAAGTAGTGTGTTTTGTTGTACTGTAATGCATTGTGTTGTATTGCTGTATTATACTGTGTTGTATAAGACATAATTTGAAATTTTCTGTCATTTCCGGAAATTATTTTTGTTTATAGCTACGTTCTTACTGTAAGGTAAAAAAGTCATTGTTGTAATGTAATGTTATTACTCGAACATGTGCGCTATGATTATGCAGCATGCCATGTGCAGAATCATGAAATACGTCACCCACAAAATTATGAAACATGTCATGTACAGAATCATGAAACATGTTATGTACAGAATCATGAAACATGTTATGTACAGAATCATGAAACATGTCGTGTACAGAATCATGAAACATTTCGTGTACAGAATCATGAAACATGTTATGTACAGAATCATGAAACATGCCGTGTACAGAATCATGAAACATGTGTACAGAATCATGAAACATGCCGTGTACAGACTCATGAAACATGTGTACAGAATCATGAAACGTGCAGAATCATGAAACGTGTCATGTACAGAATCATAAAACATGTCATGTACAGAATTATGAAACATGTCATGTACAGAATCATCAAGCATGTACACAGAATCATTGAAATATGTCATGTACAGAATTATGAAACATGTCATGTACAGAATCATCAAGCATGTACACAGAATCATGAAACATGTCATGTACAGAATCATGAAACATGCCGTGTACAGAATCATGAAACATGTCATGTACAGAATCATGAAACATGTGTACAGAACTATGAAACATGTCATTACAGAATCATCAAGCATGTACACAGAATCATGAAACATGCCGTGTACAGAATCATGAAACACGTCATTACAGAATCATGAAACATGTCATTACAGAATCATCAAGCATGTACACAGAATCATGAAACATGTCATGTACAGAATCATGAAACATGCCGTGTACAGAATCGTGAAACATGTCATGTACAGAAACATGAAACATGCCGTGTACAGAAACATGAAACATGTCATGTACAGAAACATGAAACATGTCATGTACAGAAACATGAAACATGTCATGTACAGAATCATGAAACATGCCGTGTACAGAAACATGAAACTTGTCATGTACAGAATCATGAAACATGCCGTGTACAGAAACATGAAACATGTCATGTACAGAATCATGAAACATGCCGTGTACAGAAACATGAAACATGTCATGTACAGAATCATGAAACATGCCGTGTACAGAATCGTGAAACATGTGTACACAATCATGAAACATGTCATGTACACAATCATGAAACATGTCATGTACAGAATCATGAAACATGCCGTATACAGAATCGTGAAACATGTGTACACAATCATGAAACATGTCATTACAGAATCATGAAACATGTCATGTACAGAATCATGAAACATGTCATGTACAGATCATGAAACATGTCATGTACAGAATCATGAAACATGTTATTACAGAATCATGAAACGTTATGTACAGAATCATGAAACATGTTATGTAAAGAATCATGAAACATGTGTACAGAATCATGAAACATGCCATGTACAGAATCATGAAACATGCCATGTACAGAATCGTGAAACTTGTCATGTACAGAAACATGAAACATGTCATGTACAGAAACATGAAACATGTCCTGTACAGAATCATGAAACATGCCGTGTACAGAATCATGAAACATGTGTACAGAATCATGAAACATGTCATGTACAGAATCATGAAACATGGCGTGTACAGATTCATGAAACATGTCATGTACAGAATCATGAAACATGTGTACAGAATCGTGAAACATGTGTACAGAATCATGAAACATGTGTACAGATTCATGAAACATGTGTACAGAATCATGAAACATGTGTACAGAATCGTGAAACATGTGTACAGAATCGTGAAACATGTGTACAGATTCATGAAACATGTGTACAGAATCATGAAACATGTGTACAGAATCATGAAACATGTGTACAGATTCATGAAACATGTGTACAGAATCATGAAACATGTGTACAGAATCATGAAACATATGTACAGAATCTCGACGCAATCCATTTAGAGTCATCTACGTATGTTGACTTACCCAGAGCAGGCTTTCGTCAGCACTTGTATTTGTATTATTCAGATGTTCGATTACTGAGTCAAATTCGGAATTTTGTTAGTCATTTCCTTAAAATCGAATGACGAAATGAACGAAAACGCAAATGAATAAAAAAAAAAATTTTAAAAGGGGGGGCTGGGGAAAAGATTAGTGAAGATCAACCCGAAATCTCAGTGTATTATGTCTGTTTCCATGTAAAAGATGTTTGTCTGTTTTTGTCTGTCTGTCAATCTGCCTGCTGTCTGTGAACGAAAATGCGTTAGCGTGAATTTCTCCATTTCTTGTAGCTGGGTCTGCACAAGATGGGGACACCAGACCATGGCCATTGGAAATTTGCGACTATGCAAGATCAAATGGGCATGGCCGTTTGTTTGGATATTGTAGCCCACAGATAAAATGATTTAGAAAGGATGTTTGACTCTCTGTTGACATACAATAATGAAATTTGAATTAGATGTTTTTGTCCAGTCAAGCAATATCAGCATTGCAAATTTGACTCAAGTTGACCCAGTTGTCAAGAGTCAAACTGACCCAGTTGTCAAACTCGCTATGTAATAACACAAAACATGTCAAAAGGCATTAGGGAGACAAGAGATTGTCTATACGACCTGACCATTCTGTAGTGTTATTCAGACAGAGCTTTGTTTTGCACTGCTATAAACTTACTGTGCTATATTAATGTTAAGCTATGGTATGCTATGCTATGCTATGCTGTGCGATGCGATGCTACGCTTTTGTGTGCAGTTTTACAGATCAAAATCTATAGCTCGCTGTCGACGGAATGGTGGAGATTGTGTAATGTTTATACATATGTCAGCAGCAGCAGCAGGGATAAAATGAGCGCAAAACAAAACGTCATACTGTAAAAACCAATCTATGCATTCAGACCTAGTAGATATTGCCTGAAACTCATCACTACCTGGGACATAATTCACACAGGCAAGCCAGTAAATAATAAAACCACTCATTCATGGATGTAGTCACGAACCTGCCATTTCTTATCGATTTTCCCCCCCATTTTTATCGGATACGTGTATACACGTTGTTTTTGTCCTCACTGCGCAGGCGATATATTGCTGCACAGTCTGCATATTCTGTCTTCAATTGACGTGCATGCTATGTGTTTCCAGATTTCCATAAGCCAGCAGACAGTGACATGACTTACAAGATTTTTAACCCTTTGTCTCACGCACCCTGTCCACCACAATTCTGCATTGTCAGCCATGCTTGCAAAGCAAAAACTGCAGGAAGCTGGTGGATAGGGTGAAGGAGTCAAAGGTTCAAGTTTTTGCAATTGGTGGATTGGGTGCGGGAGGCAGAGGGTTAATGTGCATACTTGATGTTCTGTGTGTGTATACACACGAAGGGGGGAGGGGGGAGTCTTGGCACCAATAATTGGTTTGTACACGTGTTGACTTAGAAAATAGGAACCGTCTCCATCTTTCATCTACCATGTAGGAGGGGGAAACCTTCCACCCTTTTACCCTGGAAGTACTCAGGCAGGATCGAACCCTAGACCTTCCGATTGGTTTGTAATGTGGCACGCTGGATTGAACTCGAGATATCAAGTCATGGGTCTATGGTTCTATCAAAAGCACCACCCGCCCTCGAGAAATAAAAACGTGGCCTGCCAGAGGGTTGAACCCACAACCCGTGGATCTCTAACAACTCGGCTAATAGACCTAAACATACACACTCACACACACACACACACACACACACACACACACACACACACACACACACACACACACACACACACACACAACAAACAACAACAAACAAACAAACAAACAACAATCACAAACAAACAAGCAAACAAACACAATCACAAACAACAAACACACACACAAACACACTCTCAAGACAACCACAAGCATAATTATATATACACACACTCACACTCACACACACCACACCGCACACACACACACACACACACTAACGCACGCTCTCTCTCTCTCTCTCTGTCTCTCTCTCACCACACACACACACTCACTCACACTCACTCACTCACTCACTCACACACACACACACACCTCACCCCACTCACTCACTCACCACACACACACACACACACACACACACACACACACACACACACACACACACACACTCATCCGTCATCACTGTCATTGGCGCACAAGACTGTGCACTATTTACTTGTGAGAGAACGCAGAGCCTGGAATGGCAGGCAACAGGCGATAAGAGTGGTCAGTACGGTCATTGTCAGCAATCGTCAAAAACAATGACACATGCCGTAAGTTGATGCAATCATTACAAGCCAGGCCAGGCCAGTGAGAAAGGTCATTGTGAGTTCCTAACTTCCTCGGTGCTGCCTGTTTACTTGTTACAAGGGTTCCTGCCGGTTGATGACCGAGAGCGATGCCAGTTCTCATGCAACTTGTACCGGACTGCACCTGTAAGAGCCGCGTTCTTCCGGTAGGCCTGTTGCCCGCGCACTGAAGGACACGGGGGGTGGGGGGGGGGAGCATCACATTTCATCTGTTGAATTAACCGCGACCTCCCCTCTCGTTTCTCATTGTGGCAACCACAGACCTATCTGCTTGCAACAGCTGTCGCTGCGCCGCTGTGCAATGCACATATACGTATGCCCTTCCCTCTCTACCAAGTGCATGGGAATCGAGAACCTCGCACCCAGTTCATTGTTTAGCCGGCAGTCCTACAAGTCAGCTGCCGCCACACACGCGTTCGATCGGTGAATGGGGCGGCTGACACTACAAAACGAGTTTCATCAAAGGATAGTTTTCACAACGTTCAGCACTTCTTCGCTAAATTCTTCGCTAAATACATAGACTTGTTTGCCATAGTCATCCAACCACATCTGAGTGTTAACAGTATTATATTTGTTTTTTTTAAGTAAGCCAAGTTGACGAAGTTTTGTGCAGTTAATTGATTTTTATAGGTAGGCCGAGTTGACAAGATTTTCACTTGAGCATCATCACCGTTTATCTACGCACAGGCACAGAGCAGCATATTCTATAAAGAAGTGACATTTCTGCATCTGTGAATCAATACTGGCTGTGACTGATTGGACGACTGTACAGATGGAATTTGTCACCGGGATCGGCTCCTTGTCAGACTATATGACCAAGATCCACATGTCATCTACTCTGGTAAATATAAATATAGCCACTATTGATAACCTGTTCCAAGATTAAACAGCTCATTAATGTTATGACAGCCACTGTTAATAATCAACATTAAAAAGATGTGCATTGCATACTAATGTTGTGTAACGTACTAGCTAAAATGAATGCAGTTACCCGATTACTCACAAGGATTTTTTTTCTTCAGAATAGAACAGGGAGAAAATCGAGCAGGGAGAAAATCGATCAGTTAGATCGACCCCTCACCCTTTCGACTTATATTCAAAGGCCCTAAAGAAACAAAAAAGGTTTTGTCGTCAAACAGGTATCACCAAGGATATATAGGCAGTCCGCTGAATTAACATTTGCTTGATTGTTCAAACAGTTTTTCTGAAAAACATAAAATTTGATTTGACATAGCCGATATTTCGAGTTACAATAAAACATGTACCATCAACGAGTACTTCTAGTTGTTTATCAAGAAACTTCAACTACAATTAATCTGCTGTTGGGGACGACACAAAATATGTTCGTGACCATAGAGTTGAAATTTAAAAGATACGCGACCTGACGTTAAAGGTCGCAGTGGTCGGAAAATGTCGCTAATATTTGGTTTGAATATGTGTTCACTGAAGATTTTCCTCTGAAATGTTGTGAATAGTATGGGACCCAAGGCTGTCTCTCTCTGTAAGTCCAGATTTGGTCATGACGCATTTGGAATGGTGAGAATTTTGCAACTCGTCTAACGGCATTGGGAGATAAAAACTGCTGGTCATGACTTGACCCCTTTAGCAATAATTAGGTTCGTTGCTCCTTGCCTCTCTTCCCACTTGACCATCCTATTCTTAATTTTTCCAGTTGGCATGGTTACCTGTTTGTACAAGACACGTGTGTGTGTTTCCCTTGCCCTGTAAAAGAAGTAGAAACGAAAGGTCAGAAAGTACAGGTGCATTATGCAACAATGGACAATCATCGTTTGCACTTTTTTTTAGAAAGGGTTACAGAAACTTCGTGAGGATGGGCGGTGCAAATAGACTAGTTGGCAATAACTTTTTCTTTCTTGCATGTCATATTAGTCATTTTTACAACATAGTCACCATTTTACTAATAACGATAATCACGTAATTTTTTTCACCCGCAGTTTAGACCATACTTCAAGCTAAAACCGGGTCATTTTCCAATAACCAGAAAAAAAAAAAACAGGAAAAAAGAATAAGAAGGCGTATTTAAGACAAGATAGGACAGGTGCAAATTTTCGGCCAACTGGCCTTTGTCAAGCGTAAGATCACAAAAAAACAAAAAAAAACAAACACCAGGTACAAAAATTAGGTGTTTGTGATTTTACACTTGACAAAGAAAGGCTAGTTGGCCGAAAATTTGCGTCTGTCTTTTTATTAAATACGCGTTCTTAGTCTTTTTACGTGCTTTTTTTTTCTGGTTCCTGTTTACATGTACTTGAACGCGGGCAGTCACACTTGTTTTTGATTTCGTTTTCCAGTAAGTTACTCCTGATTGCTGACATCTGTTTTAGCAATCAATAGATCGTTGCCAGGGTGCCTTTTCCTGCCTTACCAATAGTATCGATACGCCACGCCGGAATGTCCTGTTCCGTGAAGGGTGAGCTGATGTCTTTATGGAGATGCTTATCTTGATTGGTACGAGGACCAGTCAGTGTTGTTCCTGCGGCTTACTGGGCGACCTTGCGTGTGCGGACTGGTGGTGAAGTCGAGCGTTTAATTCGTTGATTGGGGAGACAGTGAGGGAGTACAGGTGTGGTCTCGTGCTTCTTGTTTTCTGTGGCACTCGCCTTGTTTTCTTTTGCTTGTCGGCCAGTTCACTTTGCACATTTTCGTCCGTCGAGTCTTGTTTCTGCTTGGCCAGTCGCTGGTAATGCCTTCTGTCTGGTTGAGTTTTCCAGTCACTGGCATTTCTCCTGCCTGCCCCCGCTCCTCCCAGGTCCCTCCTCGTGTTACTGGTTCATCAGCTCAGTTGTCAGAGCGCAATGTTCATAAGGCAGGGGCTGTGGGTTCAATCGTCGGACCTGGTGGGCTGTCTGTTACTGTTATTTTTGTTTAATTAACCCTTTTGACTCCCGTACCTTATCCATCGGCATCCAGCATTGCCAGCCATGCTAAATTAACCTTTTGACTATCGTACCCTATCCATCGGCATCCAGCATATGAAACGATTAAGTTTTTGCAGTTGGGGGATACGGTGAGGGAGTCAAAGAGTTAAAGCCCAGCCGACTGGTTAGAGCCGTAACAGGACTATAACCGTTTCAAAACATACACAAAACTTCAACAGGAAAAAAAAAGGAAAAGAAAATCAAGTAATACCAGTGCATTCGCGCATATAATCTAAGAAAACACCTCTGGTGTTGACCACTCCGTCCAATGTATTACACAGGGGATTTAAAAAAACAGACCTGAATACAAATTTAAACAAATAACTAAAGACTCTAAAATATATGTAAAAACGGGCTTAAATTACTAAAATTGTTTCCGCTTATCTCATTTCCCGAGAGCCAAAAATGCACTGAGTACTTGTACCCAATTATCGATCGTAAGAGCAAGTACGTAAGACATTTCGAACACATACAGGTGAATGGACCAGCAAGGCAGAAAATGTTAGGAAGGAATGACAAAAAGCAAAGCAGAAAGAAACAAAGAGAGTGACAGAAAGCAGGAAATTTCTAGCACAGGCCATTTTCTTTTCTTTTGGTTTTGTTTAGCTGTTTGTCTTGGTTCTCTCCCCTTATATATATTATATATATATATATATATATATATATATATATATATATATATATATATATAATGTGGATTGGTTGGTTCTTTTGATAGAGCCGTAGACTCAAGATCTGATATCTCCAATTCAGTCCTAACCCGAAACAATAAAGCAAAACTGACTTAATCACTGCCCATATTAATTTTTCTATAAGTCTGGCGGTTTCAGCGTAACGTGCCTTACCGGTGAGTCGTTCTCCCCCTCTCCATTTCAAGATCTTGCCAGCGCATAGGGTTTTAGCGCAGGCATGAGGGGTCTGCGAAATAATTGCTCACAGATTTGGATGGAGCGCATATGGAATATTCCCAGTGTGATGAATCCGTCATGAACAAACTCCAGACTGCAGACTCCAGACTCCGTCCTTGTTAGTTCGGTCTCATACGGTGTAGACATTTTTTGAGGTTGGCAGGTGCGTGTATGTGTGTTTTGCGGTTGGGAAGGGTGAGAGAGAGAGAGAGGGAGAGAGAGAGTGTGTGTGTGTATCTGTCTGTGTCTGTGTGTGCGCGCGCGCACGCGTGTGTGTGTTTTACAGGTAGTTGGTGGTATGTTTACGCGGGTGCATGTTCGCGTGTGTGTGTGTGTGTGTGTGTGTGTGTGTGTGTGTTGTGTGTGTGTGTGTGGTGAAGACAATTTATGAAATTGTAGCCTGACCATAAAACATTATGATAACAGTAAAATTTGTGTATTTCATTCTTCTTTTTCTTCCTTCCCCCTCTCACGCTCCTCTCTCTCTCTCTCTCTCTCTCTCTCTCTCTCTCTCTCCTCTCTCTCTCTCTCTCTCTCTCTCTCTCTCTCTCTCTCTCTCTCTCTCTCTCTCTCTCTCTCTCTTATTATGCCAGTGTGTGTCTGTATCTGTCACTATCTGTCTGCGTGCCTTCGTGTGTGTGGGTGTCATGGTGTACAGCAGGTGCAGTGTACGTTATGGGTGCGGGGTGTCTGCCTGTCTGTGAGTCAATTTGTCCGGCAACCCTTTCACAGAGCTGACCATCAATGTGTTCCACTTGACCGGCCGTCTGTGTGAGCTTATTTTAGCGAATGGGATTAAGGCAAGCGGTGTTTTTGTAGCTGCTTTTAAGTTGGCGGATCCCCCACCCTTGCTTCAGTTACTTGGGACGTATAGCTCTTTGAGGTGTGAGAGTAGATCTCTGTTGGTATATGTATCTGAAAGAACGTTGTACTGGTCTACTGAAGGCGTGGTTTCTGGCGGTAAGTTTAATTTTTATGTCTTTACAGAAAAACACATTTTCGAAAATAGTGCAGATTTTGAATTAATTTCTGTGTCTTTAGCCAGTATTCTAATACTCTTTTTTTTACTATCAAAATAGAAATAGCTGTATCTTCGTGATTTTGTGTTCTGAAAACACGGATTCCGTAACTTCAGAGTGCCTCTTTACCGAAAAACAGATCTTCGAAAATATCGAACATCTTTACCGAAAAACAGACCTTCGAAAACATCGTGCCTCTTTACCGAAAAACAGACCTTCGAAAACATCGTAAATTTCGAACCAGTTTCATATTGCCTCTTTGCCGAAATGCTGATTTTCGAAAACACTGGGCTGTGTGTTGCTGTGTTTGTTAACTAAAGTACTATTTTTCTAAATTTCATTTCCTGTTTTGTTGTTATTGCCTACAAATATGAGAGCAAGTTGAGTCTTTAACCGAAGCAGTTAGTTTTTAAGACACTGTGCATATTAAGTTTATGCTTCTTTAACCGACATGCTAACTGTGAAGGCATTGTAAGTTTTGAGTTTGCTTCTTCAGCTGATGTACTTAACAAGGAAGCTACTGATTAAGCAGTTACTTTTCCAGAAGGGGATTTCGGTTTTACCGTTAATGTATTTAACCAAGACGATTGACATTTACGGTCGCCACAATGGCATGGTTACCGTTAGGGTTGAAGTCATCGCCCGGTTAGTGGCCTGCCACTCCAGTTTACAGCATGTTTTGATATAAGTACTGATACCCATACGGATCACGCTTAGTCTTAGAGATACATCAGCTTTACCAGTTAAGACCTGTGCTGTGTAGGGTATCCAAATATATATAGTAAAAGATACTTCTTGACTGAAACATCTTTACCAGTAAAAACCACGTTGTGTACATAACGTGTAAACATTTGATGGAATGAGCGTAAACTGGTGAAGACTTACAGTTTGTATTGTAAAATAAATCTGGTTAACAAGACTTACACTTTGTGATATAAAAAAATAATTTAACTCGATGTGTATAAACCAGTAAAGGTTTGTACTCGATACTGTACGTTTGTTATGAAAAATTAACAGATCATGAAAACTGCTCAACACTTACTGTACATACAAAGTCTGCTGTACGTACAAAGTCTGAACTTTTGACTTGATGCATCTAAATCAGTGGAGGCCTATATTCTGTGTGCACACAGGACGAACACTAATTGTATACAAAAAAGATAAAAACTAGCATAGCGTCGCAAATGTCTTCGGGGTCAGGGGGAGAGAGAAAGAAAGAAGGGAGCTTGTCTTGAACGTTCTTTAAAGAGCAAGAAGAAACGTCAGCCTTTCGTTTTCTCGTTAAGGCAGTAGGTTTTACTTTGCTGGTTCCCAATTGATCCACCGACTGTCGAGGACGTTTGCGATACCTGGAAAATGCAACAACAAAAAATAGACTGAAGAAAGTAAAAAAAAAAATTTAAAAAAAAAAGTTTACTTCTGTGGGATGCTGTACCGTTGGCATGGCAACTTTGTCTAACAGCGTTTTAATTTAAGGATCGATACAAGTGAACATCAGAGAGTTTGCCGGATAAATAGTTGAGATTATCGACTTGCAAGTTTCTGTGGACTGTTTTGTAGAAGGGTAAAGTTGGCGTATCACTACCATTGTCGATCCAGGACTGTTGTGGTACTGGTGTGGTGCGCTGTGAAAACAGTGAGCAGTCTGTGTTACTTTGGAATCGAGTTCTGCTAGAAATCAGTAATGTTGTTTTGTTTGTGTCATGTCTGTTTGCCTGCCTGCCTGCCTGTACGTCTGTCTGTATGAATGGTTGGCTGATTGTATGAATGACTGGCTGTTTATATGTCCGTCTGTGTGTATGTCTGGATACGTATCTTTCCATCTGTTTCGATTTGTTTGTTTTTTAGTTTTAGACAAAAGTTCACATAGACATTATAAAAATCTGTTTAAATTAAATCGAAAAGGGGGAAAAGACGTGTGTTCAGTCATTCCTTCATTTGTGTGTTTGTCGTGTATTTTGTTTGTTTGTTTGTTGTTGTTGTTTTGTGCGTGCGTGTGTGACTGTGATGATCTTGTTTGGGGCAGAGTTTTGTTGTCAGGAGGGTTGGGGTTATGGTGGAGTGATTAATGTTGTTCTCTCTCTCTCTCTCTCTCTCTCTCTCTCTCTCTCTCTCTCTCTCTCTCTCTCTCTCTCTCTCTCTCTCTCTCTCTCTCTCTCTCTCTCTCTCTCTCTTAGCCATGTTACGTTCTGTTGATCAGTTTCTATCTGTGTTCTATTGACGAAATCAGATAAGTTGTTCAATTTCAGTTTCAGTTTTTAATTTCTTAAGATGGCGTCTCCGCGCTCGGAATAAATTCCATATGTACTGACGCCACAGATGCCGTGTTATGGAGAAGATCCAAAATTATCATGGTATAAACCCCCAACCCACCCACACCCGCCCACCTACTACCACCTCTCTCTCTCTCTCTCTCTACCACCCCCCCCCTCTCTCTCTCTACCACCCCCCCACTCTCTCTACCACCGTCTCTCTCTCTCTCTCTCTCTCTCTCTCTCTCTCTCTCTCTCTCTCACCTTCTCACCTTTACCTTCTCATGATTTGTTGATCAGTTTCCATGTATAGTTGATTGACAAAATCATACAAGCTGATCAGTTTCCGTGTATGTTTGTTCCGACATGCTGATCGGTTTCCATCTGTCACACAGACAAATTTATCAGTTTCCATCTGTGATTGACAAAACCAGACAAGCAGGTCGGACACGCTGAACGGTTTTCATCTGTGTTTGACTGACAAAATCAGAGAAGTTGATCAATTTCCATCTGTGTTCGTTTGACAAAATCAGACAGACAAGTCAATCAGTTCTGTTTGATTGATTGACAAAATCAGACAAATTGGTCAATTTTGATCTGTGTTTGATCAGACAAGTTGACTAGTTTCTATGTTTGATCGTGCGAGTTGATCAGTTTCTATTTAGGTTTTGTTGTCAAAATCAGACAGAAAGACGAGAGGGGGTGAGGGAGAGCGAGAGAGACAGAGACAGAGAGACACAGACAGACAGACAGACAGGCAGACAGACAGAGGGCATTGAATCAGTGGTTTATTGTGGTAAAAACTATACCAGTCCTTTCACAAAAGAGAGAGAGAGAGAGAGAGCATTCTGTTTAATTTTAACGCAAGTCTTGGTGAGAAAAACACTGACCCTACTTCATAAATGATGTATGTCTATCCTCATTATCGACATACCAGTGACATGCTAGACTTTGTTTTATCCTGTCAGTCGTACCAGTAATTCACAAGTACATGTCTGGTAGTGCGTGTCTGTTGTCACAGTTTTGGGACACATTGAGATACGTTAATAAGTGGCCCGTGTTGTTTTTTTTTGTCAGCTGTGATAGCAATCAACACCAAATTACCTCGCTTCAAATCGTCTCCCCTGAGGTGAGATTTCTTATCAGTTTGGTCAAAAAGCATGGACAGCAAAACATAATTGCATGTGAGTCCATTAAAGCAGAACGAGACAAAACAAATTATATAGGTGACGCGGTGCGTTTTACATCACTTATGAAGATATGAGTATACGTGATGCTAATGAGATTTTTGGCAGCTGCAGTCCCCCGTCTCACTACTTTGACTGTCTGTCTGTCGTCTGTCTCTCTCTCTCTCTCTGCTCTCTCTCTCTCTCTCTCTTCTCTCTCTCTCTCTCTCTCTCTATATATATATATATATATATATATATATATCTTTCACCCTCTCTCTCTCTCTCTCTCTTCTCCCCATTCTCTCACTATATATATATATCTCTCTCTCCCTCCCTCCCTCCCTCCCTCCCCCTCTCTCTCTCTTTCATGTACATTTGTGTCAGTGTAGATTTTCTGTGGGCAAGATATTTTTTTATGCTTATGTCCCTAACCTTGTTAATAAGAAAAAGTGTTTTTATTATCCCCATTTGTCTGAGCTAATCTTTGGCATACTCTAAAAATACAGCGGTTGTTAAAAGTGAGAGAGAGAGAGAGAGAGAGAGAGACAGACAGACAGACAGAGAGAGATAGAGGGAGGGAGAGGGGAGAGAGAGAGAGAGCAACAGACAGACAGATAGACAGACAGAGAGGAGGTAGAGAGAGAGAGAGAGAGAGTGTGTGTGTGTGTGTGTGTGTGTGTGTGTGTGTGTGTGTGTACGCCATCATTCAGTAAAAAGATAGGTATGTGCTCATTTATATGATGTCATTGATTACGAGTTCAGCTTTCTGATTCATTACAAGTTATTGTTGCATCTAATAATAATAATAATAATAATAATTACAATATTTATATAGCGCAAAATCTTGATAAAATCAAATCAGTTGTTTTGTGAAACGTTCTTGTTTTCATTATTACTTTCGATTAGAAAGTATCATTTGTGGTGTTAGTTTACCGTATGGCAACAAGTTTTGAACAAGAACAAACTTGAAGTTAATGGCAAAATAGTTTTCAGGGAATCCAAGCCTTTGACTTTGGCTTCATCTCAAAGGTACATCAACAAGACTATGGGATTTTTTGTTACAGCTCTCATACTTTTCTACTGTGATTGTGTTTAAACTTTACAATCAAACCACAACTTTCGATTAAAGTCACGTCTCTGACTGACCCTGATTCATATTGAAGGTGATCTGTATCTTCGTGATTACATATTATAAACCAGAAACACCAGGAATTGACTTTGTATGTGAGCTGCTTAACAAACATACAAACAAACAAAAATGTTTTTGGGGTCAGATTTAGTTTTCCTCTTCAGCATGTATCGATTTACATGCGACGGTTCGGGTTTAACAGCCAAGAGAATAACATCAAAGTAATAAAAAAAAGGGTTGATTTGAAATGTGTTCCTCTGCCGACAGAAGCTCAACTTTAACATATAAATAGATACATATTGAGGGGGGGGGGGGGTTGATAATGTTGCTTCATACAACTTTTGTTCTTTCGTTTATTTCAATGCAGGATTCCAGAATTGCTTCACTTGGATATATTCCACAAATCTACATATTTCTTACACTTTCAAATACAAAGGGTCATAACCTTAAAACGGGGTAAATGTAACCATATGCTGGTAAAATTGCTAGATACGACTCGTACAAACAAATCTGGTTCCTAGACCCTATTCCTTTATCAGTTTTGTTCCCTTGACGTTTCACAAATATTACAGATTATTTGGAATATCGCAGCATTTAACACTGTAAAAAAACGAAAAGGGGGCGGGATTAATTTGTTTAAAGACTTGAAGCATTCTGAACCATATTAAGTCACAATGTCCAAACGAAAGCCTAAACCTATCATGTTGTCACACATATTTGCTGTTTTGCCAACATTTTCCCTTTTGTTTATATTCCATTTATATATCTTAAACGTAAGTAATATAAAATAAAGCTGTACCGTTTAATATTGTTTTTTGTTTTTTTCAAATTGTACTGGTTTAGTTTTGTTGTTGTTGTTGTTGTTGTTTTTTTTAGCTCATTTGCAGTAAAAACAGTGTGTGTTATATAAATATAATTTACTTACTTACTTTTTCCTTCCGCTTGTACCGGTGGGCGTCGCGGGGAGATACAGTCGTCTGTCAGCAGCAAGGCGGGTGGCCTGGAGAAGGGACATCTCGTGAGCTCTGAGGGTGTCTGCCACGGAGTCGCTCCATCGTCGTCTTGGTCTTCCTCTGGCTCTCCAGCCAGAGTATCTGGTGTTGTATGCCCGAAGAGCTGGTTGGTTTAGGGGCATACGTGTGAGGTGTCCGAACCACTTGATCCTCATATGTTCGATGTGTTGTAGGATTGGTGTTGCTCCTACCATGTCTCGTATCACCTCATTTCTGATCTTGTCCCGCCTTGTCTTGTTTACTGCTTTCCTCAGGCATTTCATTTCACAGGTGACCAGTTTTCTCTCGAGGACTTTAGTTAGGGACCATGTCTGGCACTCGTATGTCAGCGTTGGTAGAAAAATGGTGTTGATGAGTTTCGCCTTAGTGCTGGTGGGAATGCTGGGGTGTTCCAGGAGAGGGGCAAATTGGTAGCTGACTGCGTTGGCTTTCTGGCATCTGGTCTCGATTTCTCTGTCTAGTTTGCCATTTTCAGTGAAGACGCTGCCCAGGTATTTAAATTCACTGGCTTGCTTCAACTGGGTTCCGTTGATGTTGATATCCAGTTTGTTTGGTCTCTTACTGACAGTCATGACCTCGGTCTTGCTGACGCTGATCTTCATGTCGTATGTCTCGCTGCTTTCACTGAGCTGGTCTGTGTGCTCCTGTAGCTGTATCTTGTCATTGTTCACCATTGCCTGGTCGTCCGCAAACATGAGTTCATTGAGTGCCTCAGGGTCTGGGTTTGCCTCCTTCGTAATCTGATCCATATAGATCACGAAGAGAAGAGGGGAGAGATTACAGCCCTGCCTTACTCCCGATGTCACTGGGAACCAGTCAGATGTTCCACTGGCGGTGCGGACTGCACTCCTGCTGTTGGCATAGATGGCCCGAATGTTGTCTAGCAGCTGGCCCTTGACGTCATACTGCATATAATTGTTTGTATAATTGTTTGTATAAAATAGGGATTATTAGAATGGCTTTACCATCTTATTTATATTTGTTTACTTTCTTGTCTTTTTTTTTCTGTTACTTTCCTTTCTTTTGTTCTTTCTTTTTCTCTGTCTCTCCTTCGGTTTTTCCCCCTCTTCCTCCCTACACCCACGCTTCTCGGTTTGTTCATATTGTTTCTTTTTCTTCGTTCTTTCTGTCTCCCCCTCCCCCTCCCCTTTTTTTTCTCTTTCTTTCTTTCTTCATTCCTTCTGCGTCTACTTTCCTTTCCTCGCTAACCTCTCGTTTTTTTGTGTTCTGGTTTGAATGGCGGCGTAAGCTTACATCCTGTTACTTATGTTTCTCCTGTGTGTGTGTGTGTGTGTGTGTGTGTGTGTGTGTGTGTGTGTGTGTGTGTGTGTGTGTGTGTGTGTGTGTGTGTGTGTGTGTGTGTGTGTGTGTGTTTGTGTGTGTGTGTTACAGGAAAATGAGCGGCAGTTAAACCACTGGGAGTTCCGGCAGCGGTTGCTGAAGAGAATGAAAGCTGGTTACGACCACGCCCGTAAGTCATTATGATTCATTATTTGTTAACCCTTTTAACTCTCTCAGCATATCCACCAGCTTTCTGCATAAACTGAAAGAGTTTTTCAGTTTTAATTTCAATTTTTGAAAATATCGTCAGCGTTGAAGGTCAGTTGTGTGTGCAGTGACGCTACAAATGTTGTGTGATTGAGAAGATCCAAATGATCACGACGTAAGCTATAAGTCCTGCGCGCCGGCTAGTTGAGAACTCTCTGGCAGGATTGAAATAAACAGACGTAGAACAAACTTTTCCAAATACGCCCCAACCTGCAAGAAATTCTCCCCTGTGCTTCAGGGAACCGTAAGAAACAGTGTTATGCAGGTTACACAGGCATCACACATCCTACACTCATTCGTACCTTTTCAAAAATGAAGAAGCACCGTGGTGTATACCATGTGACGAGCCGTTGAGCATCAGACACCTCCTTCTTGAATGCTGGGACTTGTACAATGTGAGGCATAAGCACTACACTGCGGACTCCTTAAAGAACCTCTTTAGAGACGTTCCTCCAGATCAATTTTTCAGTTTTTACAAAAGATCAACAGATTTCACCTGATATGATTTTGCATCTGAGTATGTCATTCTTGAAACGTATTTTAGACTTATAAGGAAAACGGTAAGCATGGTTTTTAACTGTTGTCTTTTTATTTTAACCTGGGTGTTGTTTTTAACGTGGTGTTAACCCTGATGTGGATCTAGTAGTCGGCTGGGCTATAAGCAGTATGAATCTTGAACCCTCTTGACGTCTACCTAGTATAATGAAAGTAAGCGTGACTGGAGGTGAGATGAGAAATTGGTATGAAAGTAAATCGGTACTGCACTCATCCTAGGACTAGATCAATGTCCATACAGCATAAAGACAGACAATGCATTAACATCAACCGGTTTCGATCTTTGGGTCTTTGACAACGTACAAAAACACACGAAGACAAACACACAGAACACTCAAAACATAAATGAACAAATATTTGGACAAACGGCAGTGGTTAGCTGTCATATTGAATGGAATTGTTCGTACAGGTTCCATATCTATAAATGTGTAACGTCTGTCTCTGACGAAAACACCCAGCACCCGCTCACTCAGCCCAACTGCAACCTGTACGAATTGACAGCACCACATTTCCGTACATCCACATCAAAGAAACCCACCCCCGGACAAAACGATACACAGTCCACACATTTGCTTACCAAGACGATTTTTCATTCCCGTAACTCCCAGTTCCCTGAATCCAATCTCCGATCATCCCATCGTCCGCACCCCCACCCCCAAAAGACCTAATGTCCATATTTTTTGTTATTTTTCATGTTTTTGTGTTTTGCATTTCTTTTCTAAAAAGTCGAGACAGAAGCACTTTGGAAAGGAAACATGTTTATGTGTTTTAAAGATAGTGGGAAGCGAAAGGGTTAAGTGTCGGCTGCCTGCTCGCTGCGTTGCCTTCAATGCACATGCACACGTGTCCTTGTGTTCTGTAATGTCGATTTCTGTCTCTTTAGTTGTTGATGTTTCCTTTTTTTGTTGTTCTGCTTTTGTTTTGCTGCGAATGTATAGAGCACGTGAGTGTGTAATGGAGGGGGGTTGCTTGCTTGTGTTTTTGTTGTTGTTGTTGTTTTAATTTCTTAGGCGCGTGTGTGTTCTCCATTTCCCCCTTCTTCTTCTTCTTCTCCTCCTCCTTCTCCTTCTTCATCTTCTTTTTCGTCTTCTCTTTCTTCTTCTTCTTCTTCTGTGTTTTTCTTCTTTCTTTCTTTCTTTCATTCTTTCTTTCTTTCTTCTTCTTCTTCTTCTTCTTCGTCTGCTTCTTCTGCTTCTTCTTGTCTTTTTTTCTCCGTCCCTCCCCCCCCCCCCCCTCTCAAAGAAATGGAGAGAGAGAATTCTTATTTGAAATTATCAAACAGTCATTGTTCTCATCGGACAAAGATGCAAATTATCATGCAGTGCAATAAGCAGTGAGTTTCAGCCCATACATCTTCTGCAGACGGAGATACAGGACAAAAGAATTAAAGACACAACTAGAAATCTGAACCAACAAACTAACAAACAGAATTATTTGCTTTATGTGCGTACTGCGAGTGTTGTGACATTTTAATGCAGTCAAGACCCATTTCATTGTCATGTTATTTTTTCTTTCTCTGTTTTGTTCGTGTTTATCAGTAGAAATAAGATCTTTCATTTGTTTGTTTGTTTATTTGAGTTGACGTCTACTTCATTGTCATGAGATTTTTTCAAGATTTATTTTTCTTTACTAAAAAGCAGGAACAGTAAGGACCTTGGAAAATGATGTGTTACATATGGAGAGAGGGGGTTGGACGGGGATCGTGAGAGATATACCTTTTAAGAGAGAGAGAGAGGGAGAGAGAGAGAAAGAGAGAGAGAGAAAGAGAGAGAGAGAGAGAGAGAGAGCCTTTTCATTGGCTTCACTTAAACGATTTTTTTAATAATGTTTGAAATGAATGTTTTTCGATTTTTTTTTAAATCGACTGTATTTTTGTCTCCGATTATAGTACATTTGAAAACACTCCTACGTAATCCTCGTTGGAAACAAACAGAAAAGGTCAATATATTGCGTATTCCATGCGTTGTACAAGCATACGTCTGAGAATATCGTGTAATTTGTCCCTAAGGGCAGTGCAGGCAAAATATCAGGTTGTTTGTGGGCGGTCTTATCGGCAGCGAACAAACACACAGGGCAATGGTTTTCTGCTCACGAACAGCAAACAGGCCATTCTCCTTTCTGTGTGGCCAGAGCAAAGTTCTTGCAGTGAAATTTCAACATGATACAAGGTCGTGGGTAAAGGCCATGGCAGGTGACTCCTGTCTCCATGGTCCCGCTTTGTTTAGCCATAGGCATTAGAGTCTAGACTTGTGATGTGATGACATCGCTATGCCGCAGGGCTCGTGAGCATAGAGAACTAAATAATGTGGATGTGTTATTCAATTTGTCTCAAATTTGGGGCGCGTTTCTGTTACTGCTGTGATAATACCGAAAATGATTATAGTAATGAAAATAGCAGAACAGAGGCTTACATAGATAGACTCTTCCACTCAAGCTTACGCAGGCCAGGATGGTTATGTCTTAACTTTATTTACATGTGTATCTAAGCCATTAGAAAACATCATGCAGTAGCAGAAGACGAAGACGGAGAAGACAGTATGCAGTCTTCCTTGAAGAAAACATTAATGAAGAAGAAAACAGGGCATGAAAGACACAAAAAGGAATTATTTGTAAGGACAGTGACAAAGCACACATTTTGTAAATCAACAACGTTGTTGTATTGAAGTGAACAGTTACAATTTAATCAAAATTTAATATTTAAACATTATAGACGTACGTGGTTTCAACATTCAAAAACAGTAATGATTAAAAAAAAAAAACGGGAAAAAATTATTGTTTGGAAGCACAAAGACATAATAACACTGATAAGGTAAGGGCAAAATAGTGCACCGTCATTTTAAGCTGTTATGTCATTAGAAACTGTGTCATCAGTAACAGCATTTGAGTGGACGGTTATTATCCAGTCTTGGCCGTAACTGTTTGGTGGTGACGACAAAGGAACATACCATTTTACTGTTAGTATTGTGTCATTAAAAATCACACTCAGCACATAGTAGTCGTTTTTAGAGAACACAAAGAACATATTAGAAGAGTCCATCTGTTGAACATATGCTCTGCCTATCATGTGCACGTTATTGTTTAGAATGAAATAATGTTAAATTGCACTGTGATTCCTTGTTTCTCTTGCTTTTGCAGCATACGGTAGTCCTAATTTAACCATCGTAATAACCACAATTAAGTAGTGTCATAAATCTTGTGGAATGGCACGGCAGCAGATATAATCGTAGTGAAAGTCAGCAGATATAATCGTAGTGAAAGTAAACCATCACATCGTCAACATAGTTACTAATGCAACACATCAGTGTCAAGAGAGATTTGAATAAATAATTCTGCCACTAACTAAACACTAGGGTTGCTTCAAATAAACTCATCAGCTGATTCCGAGTAATATTTAAGTGTTTTCACCCTTTGATCGTTGCTTTGTTACATAGTTTGCGACCTGTTAAGTGTAAATGTCACCCTGCCAGTGATTTGCCTATGTCCATCTCTGCTCTGGACTCACCGGTTATTTTGAAGAGAAATCTACATTAAATCAACATGAGAATCTCAAATACAGGATGTTAATACGAAATATTGTGGAAAAACAGCTAAGTGCTTGCGTCGTTTAATCAAGTTAAAAGCAAGCAGTTTTCAACTGATCAGACTGATACTTTGTAACCTTTCGTACCGTACCCCCTGCAGACGATGTGATAGATGGCAGCAAAAGCGCTGTATGTTTAGATCAAATAGCATGGTAAATTGCTGAAGATCACAGTAAAACTGCTTGAAGTAAAATCTCCTGAGCTTCAAAACAGCTAGGGGGTGTGTGACAACATTAACAATTTTTAATACAGTTTGTTACGAACTTGGCTCAGCCTGTCGGTAAACTCAGGCTTCGGTTGTGACATGTTCCGATTGAAAGCGGATGGATTTTTACACGGCAGCATGAATATCAAAGTTTTATAGACTTCAGATCGAGCCCGATTGTCACAGACATGAGTTTGAATATTAATAATGAAATAATAAACTTTAAAGTCCAAAACCTGCCACAACTAAAGGCAGCAGTACAGCGTCGCTGTTTGACTGTCGGAACTACATCTGACTAGAGAGATGTCGAGTCCCATTCTGTTTGTGTATTTATAGCGGTAAATTTCTCTGCGCATGCACGCATTAGATGGTTATATCTGATTGGCTCTAATCAAACGTACACTCAAGACAGCAAATAAACTATCAACACTTTGGTTTTAATCATATAACAATCAACACTTACCAACACTGACTCTAATCAGGTAATTAATATTTACCAAATAAATTATCAACACTTTGGCTGTAATCAAATAAACAATCAACACTTAACAAACAAAATTAACAACACTTGATATCGGTCGGAGATGGACTTCGATAGCTAAGGGAACTATATTACTTATATCGGGCATCAAATTCTGCTATGAAAGATGATCAATCAATTGCGTTGGGATGCAAGATGAACTTATTGCTGTTTATAGTTATAGCTTGTCTTTGACCTATCTGCAGTGTGCGTGCCTAACACTGTAAGCGTGGCTTCTCACGTTGGCTGCCATGACTGGCGTGCAGACTATGATCTGGATGATCCGTTATATACGTGATGTATACGCCCAGCCTACAGCTGCCGAAAATGAAGTTTCTAAATGTATGTCAGACAGTTGCAATATATTACTTGGTTAGGTATTCAGAGATGGGTGTCTAAAATGAAAATAAAATGACGAAATTTATGTAGTCCGAGTTGCTTATTCCACGTAGGAACATATTGCTCAAATATGTCGAGTTGAATAAATACAAGCTATTTTCCAAATTTCCAATTGGAATACTGTATTATATAATTAATTGGAATGATAGGTGCATAACTATGGATGGCAGAGACTATGAAATTAGGTGAAATCGGCTGTGGCAAAACTGGAGACATTGTGATCAGAGCCCAACACACTGCATTTTGTGTCGTGTGCTAGTACCGTTATGAATACATGGGCAACAATTCGTAACAGAGCATGGCACCCCGTTACATTAAGCCTCATTTTGTTTATTTGTTTGTTTATGTACTTGTTAAAGTATGCAACTCTTTCTGGCATGTTGATTCATGTAAGATTAGAAAAGCCATGAACTTTCAGCCAGGTAAAACGTAAGATGTGCAAGTTCTGATAATTTCACTGTATGCCTGATTGCACAGTCATCACTGGCATTCAGAAAAGGTGTAAAAGAAGAAAAAAAATGATAAACATTCAACTTTTCCTGAACCTTTTCTGAACATAGACACAAAATGCCGAAGATTGCAACAAAAAAACGACAGAGAAAAAAAAAACCTGCCAGCTCGATCAGCAATATACAAATAGGAGCAGATTACTTGAAATTGATACAATAGTCTTTCCAAGCAATGATATTAGACTACTGTCGACGTTGTTTGGAAATGTAAAGGCGAACCCCCTACAAAACAAGTAAGCATATATGCCGAGGCCAACAGAGGCTATGAGTCTGCTGGGTAAAGTCAATCCAGTATATTTCTATCTGTAGTTTAGCTAACCCCTTTCACTCCATCGCCCACCTATCAGCCACCTGCAGCAAATTGGCGGATAGGGGGAGGGAGCGAAAGTGTCAAATCTGCATAGAGATTTAGTTTTCACTCGTTGAGCCTAAATATGGATGTAAATGGCAAGGAGAGCGAAAGAGAGCCCATTTGCCTGTGGACTAGAACTAATATGGAAATGTTCTGTTCGTGTCTTCGCCATGTTGCTGTGCTATTTTCTCTGTGTCCTCTTCATTGATATTTGTTTCTCCTTCCACGGCTGACCTCATCCCGCTGTCATTAGCTGTGCATGTACAGCGTTGAAATGTTAAGTTCGTGTGTGTTTGAATGTGTGTGTGTGTGTGTGTGTGTGTGTGTGTGTGTGTGTGTGTGTGTGTGCGTGCGTGCGTGCGTGCGTGCGTGTGTGGTGTGTGTGTGGTGGTGTGGTGTGTGTGTGTGTGTGTGTGTGTGTGTGTGTGAGAGAGAGAGAGAGAGAGAGAGAGAGAGAGACTATTAACGGTAAAGGTTATTAGCTAAACGCCATTTTTTTCAAACATCGATGCTAATCTACAGAGAGAGAGACACACAGACAGAGAGAGAGACAGACAGAGACAGAAAAGAGAGAGAGAGAGAGAATAAGATACAGTCAGACTGACAGACAGACACAGAAAATAAGATAGGATTCTTTATTTACGAAGGTCATGATAAGCACACGTTTTCATTTTTCATATCTAGCCCACCCCTAAAGTAGGACGAAAGAACATATTCCATGAGAATGATAAACACGGAGGTAGTATCTAGACGTCACAGAAATAATGTTTATTGTTATATCTAGATTTTAAACGCAAAAATATATTGAAAGAATACACTGAAAGAATACGTAGATCATAATGAAAAGGAGAGACAGAGAAAGAGACAGAGAGAGAGAGGGGAGGAGGAACGGAATGCGAGAGGAAAATAGATTGTCCTTGATGAAAACTTGAGTATCAGTATCAAGCCCGACGACATTATGTTTACAGAGACAAAATTAATGACTTGTGTCAAGAATCTCATCGTGACATTGACATTTTTCTTCTCCTTCTCAATTCTTTGCCTCTTCTCCCCCTCCCTTCATAAACTCTCTCTCTCACTCACTCACTCTCTCTCACTCACTCACTCACTCTCTCTTTCCTCTCTCTCTCTCTCTCTCTGTCTTTCTCTCTCTCTTCTTTCTCTCTCTCTTCCTCTCACTCTCTCTTTCTCTCACTCTCTCTTTCTCTCTCTCTCTCTCTGGCACTGCTACGTGTTATTAACTGACAGTCAAGACTCAGACGTTTTATTGGCAGATTGATTGATTGATCGACTGACAGACAGACAGACAGGCATATAGATTGACAGACAGAAGACAGACAGGTAGGTAGGTAGGTAGGTAGGTAGTAGAAAGAAAAAAGGCAGACAGAGAAACAGATAGAAGGACAGATGGATGAATAGATAGATAGATAGATAGATCATTTTATATAGTTACAGAGTTATATCTATCTATCTATCTATCTATCTATAGACATATATATGTATATATATATGTACATATTTATATACATATATATATTATATATGTATATATATATATATATATATGTATATATAAAATCTATTTTGTTTTTGTAACACCAGCTGTATAAATAGTATCTCCCAATCGGTGATTGATAAATCACTTTGAATTCGTTAATATCGCGGACATAAATGGAAACATTGACATTGTATCTGAACAATCTTTCAATTTAAAAAGCAAATTTTGTTCGTGCTTAAATTAGCAACCAATGTTTGCACTGCTAAGTATTTTTGAAATCCTTATTGCCCACAGAAATATCATATCGCTCTTAACAGTGAACTTGTATTAGTTTGACTTGCTCATGTGCGTAGAAGCATTGATTGACCTTGCGATGTTTGTATAAGCATTTGTCCGTTTTATTGGTTGATGTTTTTATTTTTGATACAATTGTCAGTAATTGAGATAAAGGACCCAAGTAGGTATAAAGTCGTTCATGTACGTAGAAGGGATTGATTGAACTTCTGGTAATTATAGACTCAGTAAAACAAGAAGATCTTTTTATATACTATAGCTTTTGTTCACGTTTAAAAGTGTCAGCATAGAGGTTATGGACCTACACAGATACAGGTTAATCACAATAGTCACGCTTCCGTTACAGGCAGTTCAGAATATAGGCCAGAAGTACAATGGTCGTGTTTAGTGCATGGGTAGCGTCACTATAACCCAAGCCATGTTTAGAAGCTGACAAAAGAGGTTTATGTTTAGGATGCCCTTATATAAGTCGCTACTACGTCATTTTCTATATTTGGAAAGAAGAAAAAAAAAAGATGCCAGCTCTGCTTCTATATTTGAAAAATAGGTACTAGCGGTGTTTCCATATTTGGAACACTTATTCCGTATCGTTATTGGAAAAAGATGTTAGTTACTTAATGTACTTAATGTGTTGCACAGTGGTCACTGACATTCACTTATATATGTCTAAGATCTGAGACACGAATAAAAGGTTAGGTGTCTGTGAGACAGGTTTTGCCAGAATGTGGTACCGCTGTGAATGTATTAAAACAATGTGCAGTTTTTTTTCTTTTTCAAGAAGTCCATTTTGATTTTGCTTATTTCTTGTTTGTTATTGCGACTTTTTCTTGTTTGTGGTGATTGTATTCCTGGTTGTTGTTGATTCTGTTTTGTTTGGTGTTCTGTCTGTACTGTGTTTCTTCTCCAAGGACCTTCTGCTGTCCGGCTCTCCCCCCGAGTTTCTTGCTGTTGATTAAAGTTTTCGTTGTCCAGGACCCATCGAGCGCACTGTTCAGATTAACATTACTATCATTCAGATATTGTTTTGTTTGTACTAGTCGTATTCGTCTCTTAGGATCAGAAGATAGTTTTTCGAAGATTCGAAAAAAAAAAATCTTCTAGATCATTAATGACAGAATAGTGTGGAGAACTTATGGACATCTTTGTCTTCAAGGAATCCTTCTCAAACAATTACACATATCAAAATACACAACTCCATCACCTTCGGCTTTTGTTCTACATCTTAGTTTAGCTGCCAGTTTCATGGTACTGAATGGCTCATCTGCAAGATATGATCAAGTTTCAAGATGCTGTTGCCATAATTAGCTCTGAACTCCAGGCGCCTGGTAGCAAAGACATAAACACACGTGTACAGTTTCAGTGCACTGCATATCCTATTCACCAAGGCCTTCCGAGCATCTATTAAGTAGCTTCATCAAAGTTAACAAGTGTCTGGAATATCAGACAGGCATTGTTGGGCGCGCTTATACACATTCGCAGTAGAATCGCTGTACTCACTTCATCTAAGCTCACGCATAGCGCCTACAGAAAAGGAAATTTGATTCTATAGTCAGTATGCTTATCTGCTAGCTCCGAAAATAAAGATTTATATTGTCTTGTCTTGCCTTGTCTTGCCTTGCTTTGCTTTGCCTTGCCTTGCCATGCCTTGCCTTGTCTTGCCTTGCCATGCTTTGCCTTGCCTTGCTTTGCCATGCCTTGCCATGCCTTGCCTTGCCTTGCTTTGCCTTGTCATTGCCATTGTCTTATCTTATTTGTCTTTGGAAACGCATTTTAGTTTTGTATTTTAGTTTTCTGTTGTCTTAATACAAGTAGATTAGCAATAACAGATGGGTAAATTGGCTTATGTGCTGAATCTATTACGTTACAAAAGAAACATTTTGTTTCATTTCGTTTCTCTCTCGCTCACTTGCTCGCTCGCCACCCACCCATCCCTGATAGACACACGCTTGCGCGCACACGCTCACACACACACACATACACGCACATACACACACGCGCGCGCGTGCACACGCACGCACACACACATGTGCATGCATGTTCTCACGCATGCGCGCACACGCATACACACACATACACACACACACACAGCCATAGACACACCACACACACACACACACACACACACACACACACACACACACACACACACACACACACACACCACCACCACACCACCACCATCATCATGATCATCATCACCGTCATCATCATCATCATCATCATCATCATCATTATTATTACCACCACCACCATCAGCAGCAGCAGCAGTGTATTGTACATGCTACGTTCTGTTGCGCAGGGCCTCCGGAGCCTCCCACTCAGGTGACGCTGAGCGTGGCTAGCAACTCTTCTTTACACGTCAGTTTTGACGAGCCCTGCAACCACAATGGCGCCGTGGTCACTAAATACAAAGGTAAACATACTTCTATTTGGGGCGATTAATTGAATACAATTTCGGTCATTTTTGAAAACTGAACAGCAGCTGTGAAAACTATGACAAAAGACATCAGTACCAGCAAAGTGGTGGCTACATCAATAGAACGAATACCCGACAGAGAAACTGAGACCAGATTTTGAAAATGCTGTAAGCTACCAAGTGTTACCCCTGCCAATAAAACATCCAAACATCCATCCCTTTGGAAACACAAGCCAGGCTTACTAGTATCGGTCGGTACAACCTTTGTCCATACACTGATTACCTGTGTCAGACTCTGACTTTTAAAACAAACCATCAATAGATCACAGCCTGTGAGATGATTACTGACAAATCGGGGTGGAGCGCGTAAGGAATTGTCCAAGTATAAGAAACCCATCTTTAGTAAACTCTAAACTCCAAATTGCCATGCCCTGCTCTCTTTATCCATTTGAACGACTTAGTATAGTGTTTAAATGCAACGACACTCATCCTCACTATCATCATGTGTGCCCAGCCGCGTGGCATTGGTGATTGTGGCCCTCCATACGAATCTATCCATTGTCGCTGCAAATACATTTCCCACCCTCTCTGTCCTCAGCGTGATATATTGTCTGTCAGACATTATTTCAGTTTGAGTTCCCTCCTGTCTTGCAGTGGAGTGGAGTAGTTACGAGGATTTCCTTCCACTGACGGGGGAAGCTGTGGTGGAGGACTTACGTCACCTGGAGTATGAGATACGTGGTTTGACGAAAGGCTGTCGGTGCTTCGTCAGAGTGTCTGCCAGTAACGTCAAGGGTTATGGCGAGCATACCTTATCTTCACCACACTACGCTGTTCCTTCCAGTGAGTATTATTGAATAACTTGCTTGTATACTTTCATCAGAAATATGAATGAAAGTTGAAAATGGGTTGACAGAAATAGGCAGTTGGAGAAATTGGAAGGGAGGGGACAGTTATCATCATCTAAACAAATGAACGAAGAGCTGTATTTACAATCATAAAATTGAATGAAACAAGTTGATGGTGTTTTTTTTTCTTATGAAATAAAATCAGTACAAGAGTACGTCTGCAGGTGTAAACAAATGTAAAATCTTGGAACTAAAGGCCTGGGAAGTAAGCTGTGCTTAATGAGAGAGAGAGAGAGAGAGAGAGAGAGAGAGAGAGAGAGAGAGAGAGAGAGAGAGAAAGTGAGAGAGAGAGAGAGAGAGAAAGTGAGAGAGAGAGAGAGAAAGTGAGTGAGAGAGAGAGAGAGAGAGATTAGCTGACTGTAATTGCAACTGTTTTGTCAGGAGCTTTAAGAGATTTGAGTATACCGTTTCTTCAATGCGATATACTTATGAATTACTTTTTCTTCCATGAGACATGCTTATAAATTATTTGCTTATAAACATACAGACAGTCTATTTCTAAGAAATACCATATAGGTGTATTAAATTATGTGTACATGCATAATTGAAAACGTCCATTGTCCGTGCAGGTTGGAGAGACGTGGAATGCGCATTATCAAGGTTAGAGGGCAAAGTGCAATCTTTACAAGTTTTGTTTGACCAAGTCAAAAGGTCAAGACCTCCAGAGGCAGCCGAAATCAAAGGTAAACACAGGGATATGTTGCAGTTTTACGAGTCAAACGCTCTGCACATTCTGAATACAAATCTGCCTGAACCTTTTAACTTTCCATTGTAATAAAAAGCTTGTTTTTACTTTGAATACAAATGCATGACAATCTGCATATGGGTCTGATACTTTCTGATAAGAGGACATTAACATTTTTTTTAAATATGCTAATTTTTATTTGTCGGTTAACTACTCATACTTGCTAAACCCCTTTCGTGTGTGATAGGCACGCAGTGTAGCAATTACGAACGTTAAAGATCTTGTAAATCAAGTCAGTGTTCAGTGGTTTGTGGAAACAAGAAAACATCCACCAAGCACCCCCCCCCCCCCCCCCCCCGAAAATGGAGTATGACTGCCTTAGTGGTTGGGCAACAAAACAAGTCCATGGATATACATCTACATGTTTTA
Organism: Monoplex corrugatus; assembly: GCA_030674185.1. Classification (NCBI taxonomy): domain Eukaryota; kingdom Metazoa; phylum Mollusca; class Gastropoda; order Littorinimorpha; family Ranellidae; genus Monoplex; species Monoplex corrugatus. Next base: position 41,778,864 of record CM060305.1, on the reverse strand, counting down.
TTGTCCCTGTAAGTTGAATCCTAAACACGAATAAAGGAAAACATAGTTCTCACATTGATTTTGTAATTGAAATACTTTCATTCCTTTTCTTGTCCCTGTCCATTCCAGATTCTTCCAACACAGACTCTCCTTTACAAAAGAAACGCATCAGCATCAAAAATCTGTTCGTGTCGGCGCCAAAGTTCCAGAAGACGGTGAAGAGGGGGGTTCACCTGGCCTGTTTGCTGTACTGTGAGGACAAGGTGCTGGTCACCTCTGAAGAACAGCTGCCCATTATTGAAGTGGACGAGAACTTTTCTGGCACCTCCATACAGAGTGATCTGTACTGGCTCATGAAGGTACTCTCACACTGTTGTATTTTGTCTCGCTAGGATTTCTGACTTTGTTTTCTTTCTTACTATTTTGTCTCGCTAGGATTTCTGACTTTGTTTTCTTTCTTCTGTTTGTTTCTTCGTTTTTGCTCATCTGGTGTGATCAGCCGGCGTCGTGTACGTGTTATATGCCTGACTGTGTTCATTTCCTTTTCCGCGTCGTTTTCTCTTTTTTTTTCTTTTTTTTCTGCTCCTCCTCCTCCTTTTCTTTCTCTCTTTTTTATGTTTTTTCTCTTTTTTCACTTTTTCTTTGACCGTGTATATGTATTCCTTTCTCTTCTTGATCTGTCTTTCTCTCGTACAAATGCATACATCCTCACGTGCTTATACACACACACACACAACACACACACACACACACACACACAACACACAACATACACACACACACACACACACACACACACACACACACACACACACACACACACACACACACACACACACCAATACACAACACACACAACACACACACAGACACCACACACACACTCACACACACACACACACACACACACACACACACACACCACGGCTCACGCACACAAGACATACACACATGTATACTCGTTCTCCCTCATGTGTACATACGCACGCACCCGCGACAACAAATACATTCTCTCTCTCTCTCTCTCTCTCTCTCTCTCTCTCTCTCTCTCTCTCTCTCTCTCTCTCTCTCTCTTCTCTCTCTCTTCTCTCTCTCTCTCTCCTCCTCTTCTCTCTCTCTCTCTCTCTCTCTCTCTCTCTCTCTCTCTCTCTCTCTTGCACTCGCTCATTCATTGCTAGTTCACCAGTGTGTTGTAATCTTTCAGATCGCTTGCACATGGAGGATGTGAAGCTGTTACGTCAGGACATGGAGAAGATCAGCAGTGCCGGCAACACCTTTAGAACCAAACTACTACAGGCCATCATTTCATTACAAGTAAGTTATTACACACACACACACACACACACACACACACACACACACACACACACACACACACACACACACACATACACACACACACACACACATACACACACACACACACACACACACACACACAACACACACACACACACCACACTTACACCCCCACCCCCATTTTATTTCTTCAGAGATCAGTGGCATCAACCACCCTATTCTCAGTTCGTATTTTCTATCATCATTTCAGTCACCATCTGTAGCCTCGAAAACAGTCTTTGTGTCATATCTGTATAATACAAAAGCTTGTGTCTTATTACCATCGTCGTTGTTGTTATTAGTCACCAGTGTGTCTGTAAAAGTGCAGTTACTAGTATGAAATGTCTCAGACTGTGTTGGAAGTGATGCAAGTCTGGTAAATTTTGACGACAGTTTCTACACATTGCTGACATAACATTTATCTTATTTATATCATCGGTGGATTTTTTTTTTTTCTTTGTTTTTTTTTTTTTCTTTGTTTTTTTTTTTTCTTTCTTTCTAATGTCATCCCCTCCCGTTGTTTGTTGTTTTTTGTTTTTGTTTTTGTTTGTTTGTTGTTGTTGATTTTTACACATTGCTGATATAGCGTTTGTTTCATTTATGTGACGTTGCTAACATTGCATTTGTCTTATTGATATGACGTTGCTGACACATCATTTGTCGTATTTATATGACGTTGCTGACACATTTGCCATATTTATTTGACGTTGCTGACACGGCATTTTTCTGGCTGAAACAAGAAAACTCTCAGCATTTTTCTTATTTTTGTCGTCTTTTTTTCTTTCTAATGTCGTCTCAACCTCTTCCCCGTCCCCTCGTTCTCCTCTTTTCTCGTGCTCTTCCTTCAGCTACGTGCTGCTCTTTCCTCTCCATCTTTTTCTTTCTGTCCCTCTCTCCTTTTCATTCCTTTTCTTCTGCCTGAATCACAATGTTTCCCACAAAGCGCATGGTTTTCGGTCCCGTGCTTATATCCCAGACAAGCCCGTTACTTGTATGCGGGCTAGTTGGTTCTTTTGATAAAGCCATGAACTCAAGACCTGATGTCTTCAGTTCAAACCCAGCCCACAGCATTAAAACTGACTTGTTTGCTGTCTGTCATATTCTTCAGCCAGTCTGTGGTGTCAGCCTAGTGTTTTATTGTTCTGCGATCTGTTCTCTTTCCCCATTTCAAGACATTGCCAGCGCTCATGGTTTTGCGCAGGCTTAAGGAATCTGCCATACAGTTGCTGGCAGATTTGGGTGGAACACACATAAGCATTGTCCGAGTGTAATGAATCCCTCTAGAACAAATTCCAGACTCTGAACTCCTTTAACCTTTTAAAGCTCGTGGATAGGTTGAGGGAATCAAAGGGTTACGTTTTTGCTTCGCCAGCATGCTTGACAATGCAGGATGCTGGTGAACAGGGTGCGGGAGTCAAAGGGTTTAATTCATACGAACCAACACAACTAAACAGCAAATCGCCCCCGTCTTTCTGTTCCAGAACTCCTTAGGGATGCAAGACTTGGGTCAGTTCTTCCACCGGCCGATCCGCGCGGCCAATGGTAGTCTGCTGCTGACCCTGGTCAACAACGTCCGTGACACCAAGTTTGTGGGCCTGGGGTCCGCCAAGTGGGTCCTGCTCACCAAGCTGGCCAGGCGACAGTCCCTGCCCAGCACTGACATTGGGGAGGCTCACAACATGCTCATTGCTTCCATTCCTGTGAGTGTGTGCTTTGATGTTTTGGTGGGTGGGTTGGTGGGAGTGTCGTGGCTATGGTTGATGGTAATGGTTGTGTAATGGTGGTTGTGTGGTTGTGGTTGTTGTGATGTTGATAGGGCAGTGGTTGTGGTGATGATGGTGATTTGTGTGTTATTGTGGTAGTGTAGTGTTAAATGTGGTGATGGTGCATTGTCTTTCAGTTGACAGTATTGTGTTTGGAAGTGTTAATGGATATGTTTGTCCTGTTACCTTTTTTGTGTAACGAAACAAAATTCATGTTATTTAACTGAACGTTTCAAAATTAGCTAAATGAATGCATGAATTAATAGATAAGTTGACTTACGAAACGGAATTGTAATCATGAACGTTTAAAAATAGATAAATAAAAATGGAGAGATAGAATAATTATATTTACATACATACGTACATGCATACAGACTAGACATACATAACTTAATACAGACATACATACATACATACATACATACATACATACATACATACATACATACATACATACATACATACATACACACACACACATACATACATATGCATATACATTAAAAAAAAAACTGAATCACGAAAAAATACAGCATTGAAAGACAGTGCTGATTCTGTCTCGTTCACTGCAGTGAAATTTTGTTTCGGTTAATGTCTGCACAACTGTTGTCTTTCTTTCTGTTGTGTCCTGTGTGAAAGTACCGCCTGTGATTTGGACTGGAGCCACGCTTGTTATGTTTTTGCTGCATTGTCAAGAAAACAACAGATTTCTTTTTCTATATGTCGTTTCTATACTTGAACGTGAAATTTAAAGCGCTTTTGTGTATAGAAGCTTTTGCGTGTCTTGAATTACTGTAAACATCGTCAGTCAGTGGTCCTTGGTCTCATACTGAGACATGTGAAACAGTCTGCTGAGACAATATATCGTCAGTCAAACCATCTTTTTAAAATATCTTAGAGTTGGAGTTTGACAGAGAAGAATGCTTGTGTATGTTTTCCCTCCATGCTTGGTAAGCCATAATCCTAATTCCCATTTGTTTTTCAGGAAATGTTGCTGTACCGTGATGTCAGCGAGGTGCCATTGTCCAAAGGCCTTTACCTGGGCTTCCTGAAAATCCAGGTGTCTGTGGAGTCGGTGAGAATTCTGGTGCCACTGAAGACTCCCAACTGCTTGCCCTATGCCAGGATCAGGAACTGCCCTAATGTCTCCAGGTGAGCCCACGTCTGCTGTCTTGTACTGTGTTGTTTTACTGGTCGGTTTGTTTGTTTTTATGTCTTTCTAATATGTTTATGTGTTTATATCTTTCTTTCTGTTTGTGTGTTTCTTTATTTCTGATGAGTTTGTTTCTTTGTTTCTGATAAGCAGATTTCTTGTTTGTTGTTTCTGATGTGTTTGTGTTTATTTGTTTGTTTATTTGTTTTCTGTTCTAAAGTGCAAATCCAAATAATACCAATGTTTTTACTACCACCATTGTTTAGAAAGTTGTGTTTCTTTTCTTTTATTCAGTCATGGTAAAAATGAATGAATAGATAAATAGATAGCTAAATAAATAACAACGCACAAAAGCCACACCAAAAAAAAAAAAGATGTATGTTGACTTCAATTCTATCAAGGTAAAAATTTTAATCCAATAAAAAATTAATGGAATCATAACAGAGTGTTAGCTGTTCGCCATAGACATATAGACACATAATGTCTTTACATTACAGGGAGGAATGGGAATGGCTTCAGAACCTGAACACAAGGTCGTCTTCCTCCCAACCAGAGCTGTGTAGTGCCATCCAGAAGGCAGCCAAGAAGCTTTTCACACAGCTAGGTAAGCTGAGTCCTTTACTGACTGACTTTCCTGACTTTCTAGAACATCTTAACCCCTTCCATCCCTCATGTATTTTTTCCTTTAGGAACTTGGTGGGAAGGGTGAGGATAGGAAGGGTTAAGATGTCCTCCATTCTCCTACACGTTGGAAGACTCATGTCTTGAAAAATGTTAGAGAGAGAACAAAATACGTTATTGATGAAGAAATG
>CM060305.1:41763819-41771319 GCA_030674185.1 Monoplex corrugatus | reverse complement strand
CTCTCTGTCTGTCTGTCTCTCTCTCTTTCTCCTCCTCTCTCTCTCTCATTTTTGTCCAGTAAAATGTGTAGGTTACTTAGCCTGTAAAACACGTAAGGCACCCTAATAGTTGGCAATTCTATCGATCAAAAAATGATAAACCGTCCATCCACCCAAACACCTCCCGTGCATCAAGAAAACTGACAAAATGTGTCTTAATTTCAGCAATTGGACTCTTTTAGATAAACGTTGCAGGCAAACCCCATCCCTGTGACAAAAAACAGTTAAAGGCTGTCCCATGAGAGGTCGCAGGGAAATGAGGTGGTAGACATCTCAACTTTTCTCCAGACCGGAACGCACACACTCAACACACTCGCATGCACACACACACACACAGAGGCATGCATGAATACTGTATAGTAACATATCTCGAGGCTAGCACGCGCACACACTCACACATATCCGCACGCGCACTCATACCGGCAGAGGCACACACATACATTCTTTAGAGAACTTTTCTCGAGGCCAGCACGCGCACGCACTCACGCACACACGCGCGCGCAGACACACAAATGTGCGCACAGTTTCTGTGGACTTAACTTTTCTTGAAGCCAGCACGCGCACACACTCACACACACACGCGCGCGTGCACACACAAAATGCGCGCGCATTCACTGTAGACTTAACTTTTCTCGAAGCCAGCACGCGCACACTTGTTCATATACATGCATGGTCACACACACACACACACACACACACACCACACACACACACCACAAAACCACACACCACACCCCAACACACAAAGAGGTATACACACGTAATGTAGACCAACTTTCATAAAAGTCCAGCCACACGAACACACATACACATAACCACACACACACAACACACACACACACACACACACACACATATATATATATATATATAACACACAGACACATATAGTGAAAAGACGTTAAATTAAAGAACGAACGAACACATACATATACATATACACATACATACACATACACACAAACAGACACACACGCATACACACAAACACACACACACACAGACACACACACACACACACACACACACGCGCGCGCGCGCGCGCCGCACATACACACACACACACTTACTTTATGTTTGTAATTAGTTATAGTGATAGGAATTGTGGAGCGGAGATGACAGATTGGGGACAGTGCTGTGTCAAAAGAAAATTAGACAGCAACATCTGTCAGTTATGGTTCTTGGCTCAAAGCAAAAGTCTGTGTGTGTGTATGTGTGATGTGTGCCTGTGTGTTTGTATGTGTATATGTCGGGTGTGTGTGTATGTATGTGTGCGTGTATGTGCATGTGTTTGTGTGTGTGTGCGCGCGCGTGTGTGTGTGTATGTGTGTGTTAATGTGTTTGTGTGTGTGTGTTTGTGTGTATGTTGCATGTGTTTTTGTGTGCGTGTGTGTCTGTGTATGTGTGCATGTGTTTTTGTGTGCGCGGTGTGTGTGTGTGTGTGTGTGTGTGTGTGTTATTGCGAGTACAGAGCAGTGAAGTGGAGGTGAGTGTGTGTTTGATGAATGGGACAGCAGACGGAATGCAAACTGGATATGTGTTAGTGTGTGAAGGATGGTAGACGGTAGTTTAGGTGCGCTATATGTGTCTACCCCCGTAGTGATGCCGGGGGCTCTTTCAGTATAAATAGTATCCCCCACCCTCTGGAAACTCTGTCACTGTGTTTGTTTTACTCTTCCTCGTTTGCTTTTTGTCATTTCTTCCTGTCATTTCTGCCCTGCTGGTCCATTCACCTGCATGTGTCCGATAAAGTCTTGCATTCTTTCTCTTAGGATTGATAATGTATTAAATGCAGTTTTGGCTATAGGGAATGAGATATATATACGGAAGCAATCTTAGGTAATTTAGGCCCGTTTTTATATGTTTTAGTGTCCTTAGTTGTGTTTAAATTTGTATTCAAGTATGTTTTTTAAATGCCATGTGCGATAAATTGGACGGAGTGATCAACGCCTGGGGCTTTTCCGTAGATTATATACGCAAATGCATTGACATGTGTACTTAATTTTCTTTTCCTTTCCTTTTTTTCCTGTTGAAGTAATGTGTGTTTCAAACGGTTATAGCCCTGATATTGGTCTACGCAGACGGCTGGGCTTAAATAGACAAAAACAGCAGTAACAGTAAAGTTGGTGTGAGGGATGCGGAGACGGTGGCTTACATGCGTTGTGTGTATCTGTCTGGGTCTCTCCGTCCTTGTCAGCAGCTGGTTCGACAGCATAGAACCTCAAATGGACTGTTAACCCCTTGACTCCCGCATCCTGCCTACTAACTGCAAAAACTTAATCATTTGATTCCCTCACCGTATCCACCATTTGGTTCCCTCACCCTTTCCATCAACTTCCTGTAGGAAGCTGGTGGATAGTGTGAGGGAGTCAAATGGGTTAAGTTTTGGCTTTGCCAGCATGTCTGGCAATGGAGGATGCTGGCGGACAGGGTGCAGGAGTCAGAGGGTTAATCTGACACATCATTTATTATGTACGTGTAAATGTGCTGCAATTCCACAGGGGAGTATGAAAGGGATATAATATACAATCTGTAAATGTGTCTATATATGTTGCAGTTCACGCCAACACTTACCAGTCACAGATGTTCGCCTCCTACGCACGCCTGTCCTCCATCACAGAGATGGACGTGATGCTGGCACAGCAGGCGCAGAGAATGGTACGTGACTGCACGCACATGCCCGCGTTCACTTTTCTGCATACACGCGCGCACGTACTCGTGCATGCGTCTGACCGTGCGTGCGTGCGCGCGTGCGCGGGTATCAACGTAGACGAATACACACGCACGCACGCACAAGCACACAAAATCATGCACAACTTAAGTTCAGGCGAGGAGAATGAAACGCGCTTGCATGCATATGTTGCTCGTTTAATGATTTTATATACATAACGCACACGTAATGCTGTGTGCTTTGATATACCTGACAGCACGCAGACGCATTTGAAAACTTCCGCAGGCATAACACGCACGCATGCATACACATTCATACACACGAACTCAAATCCTTTCACGTCATGCTAGCACGCAGACGCATATGTACGTTTACGCGGGAACACATAGACACAAACACACACACACACACACACACACACACACACACACACACACACACACACACACACACAAATCACACACAAACGCACTCACGGTGCGCGCGCCCACACACACACACACACACACACACACACACACACACACACACACACACGCGCATGCATGCACACATACACACACATTCAATCAATCACTTTATTTTATTCCGTGTTGGTTCTGAAAATACATTCACTAATGAACAGCCATGCAAGTTTTCCTATACAGCCATTAAACTCAAATAATTCCATTGCTGTGAACTAGGACAGTGCGACATAGTGCATGGGGAAACAATATTGAATTGAGTGAATATCTGTTGTATGTCAAGTCGTGATTTGAAATGGTTTTACCAAATCGTGTATGAAAGTTTCAAATCCTCAGACACCTTAGCATTTCTGATAACTGATTGCGAAACATCCACATTCAATCCAGAACGAAAAAATTGACACTGTACTTAAATATTGTCCTGATAAGATGATTCGACGCGATACTACTACTACTACTACTACTACTGCTACTACTACTACTAATAATAATATAATATATGATAATAATATACTATAATAATAATGATAATAATATTGATAATGATAATAATAATGATAATGATGATGATAATAATCATAATGACAATAAGCCGCTATATGTTGATGCATAAATCAAATCAAATCAAAGCACATACTCTGATCGTTCACTGAAACATGCACTCAAGTATTCCAGATACAACGTATCCATAAGTTTAAAGAAAATAGTTCAGCTAAATACATTGAAATTGTGAGTGAAATCAGAAGCATGCAACACAAGACAATTCTTTGTGAAGGAACTATGCTAGACACGATTTCTACGCGATAAGAGTACATGTGTGTACATTGAATGGATTGCCAGTGATGAAATTTTAGACGTTCATTATGAAGATAGGCTCAATGAAATGTGATTCGAAGGGATTGCATTACGTAGGTGTATATTTAGTGAAGGGACCCCCATGTGCATGATTCGATTTCACTTGAGTAAACACATGTAGGCGTAAATTGAGTGGAGTGGCCCTAGTGTGTGTGTGTGTGATTTCATTTCATTATAGTAACGTACGTAGGCGTTCATTCACGCTGGTGACACTCTAACCCCGGTGTGCAAGGATGTTGCAACAGCGTGTGGGCTTGTGGCAATAAGATCGAAGCGCAGATAGGCGATGATCTCTCAGTGCAAGCTGTCTTCGCTTCCCCCGTTATTGACCTCTAGGAAGGAGAAAGTCAGGCTTGTTTGCACATGCAGGCATGGTGTGGGGGCTTGCCGATCATTAGTGATCATACGTGATGGTGACAGTCCCTCACCGTTATCATAAAATTTGATCGTTATATGAGAGGGATTTTTTTTTTTTCGTTATGATATAATTTGGTCGTTATGTGGGAGTGTTTGTGTGTCTTTTTGTATGTTTGTGTGTGTCTTTTTGCATTTCAACGTCATAATGAATTTTGGTGGTTGTATGGGAGCATCAAATTTCTGTAATAAATATTTCGCCAGCATGCCACAGACCTGTAGCGGCCTAGCGGGTAACAGAAGCGAAAAGTTCAAGGTTCGGGCCCAGATTGAGACAGGGATTTTTCCCATCCACATGTTGTTTGCTGGTAGTCTGTGTGCTAGTGGTAATATGCAGTTTAATGGGAGAACAAGAAATGTTTCCATAACTTAACCCCCCCCCCCCCAAAAAAGTGGAGGGTGGGGTGGGAATCATTGGTTTTTCCATTGCGTCAACGTGCTGTCCTTAGTAGAGTAAACAAATCTGTATATATGAAAAAAAATCCCTGTTGGGTCAAGAAATAGATAGTGTAGAAGAATACTGTAAATAATACAGTACAGTGCAACACAATGCTGTTAGTATGTTGGGTTACCAGGTAGCTGTAGCTACCAGCGTTCAGGATTTAAGCGCAAGTATGGGACTTATGCCATGGTCATTTTGGGGGCTTATCCATCACATGGTACTTGAGGTGTCAGTGCATACGACATTTAATCCCAGCGCAGAGAACTGAATCCGAAAATGTAGCCGTTCATCATTATAAAGGTATATCATAAATTTAACAGATGTTATACCTGGTTAGTATGTGGGAGTTGTACACCTATGGCTAATGAAACAGTGGGGGCATTATGCTTTGTGAAGGCAAGGTCTCTGATCTGACTATAAAAGACAGGCGCATTATTTGTCACTCCCATCATCTTTCCCATCTGTTACCTTTTGTGACAAACCTTCATTACAGGCCTTGATCATGTTTAGCAGATGTATCCTATAGGGATTGGAGCTGCATGCCTATATCGGATCTTTATCGTCTGTCATTTCTCCATGCCTTAATCAGATCTTTGTTGTCTGTCAGTTTAGGAAAAGCGATCGAATGGAGGTACAGTTATCAATAAACGTAAGAATAAATGTACAACAATCTCTGACATCTATCAACTAATAATCTATCCCGTCTATATACTAGTTTAGACAAGCGCGTGTTCTCTGAAATTCCACTGTGTTATACGTTTTACAATGATTAAGATTATGAAAGACAAACAGGTATTCACGACTCGGCTCTACATAGCAAAAGTCAAAAACAAAACATAAATACATCTGATGTGTCATAAAACTGACACTGGTCGATACGTTGATACATGGTTTGTTTTCTGCTGTTGCAGGCGTTCTCCTCCGAAGAGCTGAGTGCAGCCAAGGAGCAGTTGGAGATCTCCAGCCACTTGCAGCAGAATCTGGACAAGCTGTGGAAGGGTACACGCTGGGTCATGGACCTCATCACCTTCGCCCGTCGCGACAAGTACCTCCGGCCACCTGTCTCTGCCTCCTCCCTCCTCCTTCCCCAGCCTTCTACCACCTCCCAGTCTGACGTCACTACCCCCTCCCCCCAGCCTGGATTGCAGCGTGGTATCCGGGACAACAACAACTCTCAGTCTGCTCAGAACGACTGCGGCTCCAACGAGATCAGTGTGGGAAAAGACAATCGTCGCATTGCCAAATTCTTCGATCCCAACGAGGAGCCGGAAGAGAAGTGTTTGGACGCTAACGGACAAGTGCAGCAGTCGGGGGACACTGAATCGCCCACCACTAACACGGAACCAGAGAGTCAAGACAGCTCCGGGGGGTCTGCTCCTTCTTCAGCGCCCACGGCCCCCATGACCTCGGGTATTCTGCGTGTGTATGCAGCCTACGACACAGGACTGTCCAAAGGCGTGAGCGTGAAACTGCACATCACGGCTCACACCACAGCCAGGGATGTGGTCAACCTGGTCGTCAGGCATCTCAACATGGCCCTCCTCAGCAAAGGCCGTGATGCGCCAGTGTACACAGATGACGATCTCGACAACTTCTGCCTGGTGGCTGTGATAGGGTCTCGAGAGAGGGTGCTCGGGGAGGACTACCCTCCCCTGCGTCTGCAGAACCCTTGGTTAAAGGGCAGATTGTATGTCAGAATGGTCAACAGCGTTCTTGCTGCCATTCAGCAAGGACAGGCCACAGCTGTATGAACTCAGTGCTCTGCAAGACCAACAGAAACAAACGGACTGTCTCGACTGTTTTATCGCGATCAGACAATAGTAAAGCAGATCAACATACTCATACCGACGGGTCGGGTAATACAAATTCTGTGCTTCACTTTTATACATGTTCATTGAAAGAGTCATTTCTGAATCAAAAGACTACCACATTATACTAAGCATAATGGGTACACACTATTGTACATAAGACATCAGCTTACCATGACCATTAACGATACTCCGGTGTTCAACTTGCGTTACGCAAGGGAAGTAAATTTGACTTTCTATTCCGTGAGCGATTGCTTCCCTTCCTATCGTAGACATTAGTGATGTTTAGAATAACAGTTAATTGAGAAAGGTAATTCTGTGTGTGTTTGATAACTTACGGCTTGTAACTCAGTGTGCATTTGATGACAACAGAATTGTAAGTGTGTGTTTGATAACCTGAGAAATGAACTAAAAATACGCGTTTTGTCCGACGCAGACACTGCCAAATATCTGTGATGTCAGTGCAACAAGTGTATATTTTGAACACAAGACATGACAGTGCATACTTTTCTACCTTTGTTATCGTGTTCATTTCTCCTCCTCGAAAGCCGTGTTCATGTTGCACACAGCTGTTGTAAGGAACAAAGAAAGTAATTTGTGAATGCTATCCGTCTCCTCCGAACTAAGAATTTATGTCCTGTACGTTTCCATTGAACAGACTTTTATTTTGTTGTTTAGAGACAAATTGTAATGATACAATGGTACCGACTGTTTGGTTCAATTTCGGTTCAGACCACTGATTAATCTTTTCATTCCCTCACCCTATTCACCAGCTTCTATCAAACTCTCTGAAAGATAGGACAAAGA
>CM060305.1:41756319-41758819 GCA_030674185.1 Monoplex corrugatus | reverse complement strand
CGGAAAGTCAACATCTGACCTGATGTTTATTTCCTTACTCACAAAATTGTCCGTTTGTGAAGAAGTTCTAACGGCAAACTTTGCTGTCGCTAACTCACGATAGTTATTCAGAGGCAGAATTCCAGCAACTTTGTACGTTTCCAGGCAAGAAGCATGGACTGGTACACCTAGTGCAATTTTAAGACTTTTGCAGTCTAAGCTTTGAATCTTCTTTAGTAAATATTTTGGTGCACTGAAGAACACTTCTTGCGCATAGGATAATTTAGATCTTACAAGTGCTGTTGACAGATGAAGTAGTATGTTTGTATCCATTCCCCAGGGTAATCTGCTTAATATCTTTAGAAAATTTAAGGCTTTCCTTGCTTTTGTTAAAATATAATCAAAATGGACATCCCAGGTTAATTTCGATGTTATAAAGACTCCCAGAAATTTTACAACCTGCTTGTAATGTAGCACTTCACCATGCAGTTTGAAAGTAGGCAAGTGACTTAAAGTACCACCAGGATTAAATAGCATCATGTTAGTTTTTTCCGCTGATAACGACAGTCCATTTTCTAACATGTAGTTTCCAAGATTATCAAGATCAGACTGATACAACTTCCTGATGTAATTCTGTGCTCTCTATGGGGTTGTCTTTTTTAAAGTAATATTCATCCAAATACATATATCATCAGCGTACTGTACCAAAACAACACGATTTGAGAGTGCATTAGGAAGATCCTGTATAAGGATATTAAATAAAATAGGTGCTATCACTGAACCTTGAGGGATTCCCATATCAAGACGTCGCGAAGTAGAATAACTTGTTCCCACTCTTGCTTGAATTGATCTATTGGCTAAATAGGACTTAATATAATTATACATATTGCCAGATAAACCAATAGATTTCAGCTTGTACAATAAACGTGTATGCCAAACTTGATCATACGCTTTTTTCACATCAAAAAAAGTTGCCAAAAGACTTTTTCTGCGGGCAAACTGTTGTTTTATCTGAGTTGTAAGTTTAACCAGGTGCTCAACTGTGGATCTCCCTTTTCTGAAACCTGCTTGGTTTACTGGAATAACGTTATTTTTATCACAGTAATGTATAAGTCTGTTTAATACCAATCTTTCCATTAGTTTGCTCGTATGGGACGTCAAAGCAATAGGTCTGTAACTGTTTTCGTTGTTTTTAGGCTTTCCTGCTTTTAATATAGGTATAACAATAGACTTTTGCCATACCTGTGGTACAGTTCCACTCACCCAGCATTTCTGAAAAATTTTGTGTAAGAAAGTAACATAGTTTTCTGGAAGATGCTTAATCATTTCAGTTGAAACTGCATCAACACCTACCGAACTCCTTTTGTTGTGTAGAGACAAGATTGAGTTTTTTAGCTCTTCTAAGGTGATTGGAGCATTAAACCAGCGATCATTCTGAGGTATTGGATCAGTGTAGATAAGGTTGTTAGCTGCCATTTCTCTGTAGTGTTTGCAGGTAGGAGACAAACCATCTACTTTACTATTTTCAGCAAAACAATCCACAAAAGTTTCAGCTTTGTCCATGTCGGAAGGAAATTTGTGACATGTATCAATTATTATTGGACACCTAGGTAAGCTGGCTCCATTTTTCATTTGATTCATTTTTGTCCAGACTTTATGGAAATCCTTAAAATCTGAAATTTCTTTGGTGCAGTATGATGCCCAATAATCTTTCTTTGCTTCAGCGATGATTTTATTACATTGGATGTTAGCAGTTTTCATTTCCTTATGATCTTCAGGGTTTCTGCTCTTGATGTAGACTTTGAATTTCTCTTTTTTATACTGAACTGCTTTTTCGCATGCCTCTGTCCACCAGACATTACCCAAACGATTATTGGACTTAAAAGATTTGAGTTTCGGGATTGAGAGGTCTGCAGCAGCTAGAACTGACTCCTGAAATTTAGAAAACATAATATCTACATTTTCACCTTCATCATAATTATATTTTTGTTTAGCAAGAGCAGTCCGAAACAATGACCAATCAGCGCGCGTATAATTATATTTTGGTATAATATCAGGTCTTTCATCCTGATGTTTTCATTAGTTATTGTTATGATGATAGGTAAGTGATCACTTCCCAAAGTATCTCTGTGAGTGTCCCAGGTACAGCATGGTACTAATTCTGGTGATATCAAAGATAGATCGATGGCTGTTGCCCGGTGTTTGGAGATATCAGGAATTCTAGTGACACTTCCATCATTTAAAAGGTAAAGCGAGCTGTCAACTATATTCTCCACCAAACGATTGCTTGTAACAGTGCAACAGTCTTTTTCCCAGAACGGAGAGTGGGAATTAAAGTCTCCACCAATTAGCCATTTACCGTGCTGCAGATCTGGTATCGTACGCAGCCATTCTGTATTTTGGTCATTTGGACCTGTTGGCAGGTAGACTGACAAAACATTCAAGATTAATGAATTACTGAATTGTACTGTGGCGGCACAAGCGTGTAAGTCTTCAGTTGATGTTAAAACAGGGGACGTAA
>CM060305.1:41731319-41743819 GCA_030674185.1 Monoplex corrugatus | reverse complement strand
ACAGACACTCGTACATCGTCTGTCTGATCTCCTGCCGGCTCTGACAGCACAAAACACTGCCGTCTGCTTGTTGGGTTGCATTATTGATGGCTGCAGATGTTTGATCTGGATGCCCAGTTAAATGCCGGTGAAAAACAAGGCGACCGGGCGTAGCATTGATTACGGCAAGATCGATAAAGTTAAAAGGACGGTTGACACGGTGCCGTTGTTTACACCCGTGACTGCTTGTACTCGTTCAATATTCAGGAGTTGAAACTTGAGATATCGTACATTCTTTTGAAATCTGAGGTATCATACATTCTTTTGTTTGCACAAGGAAGCAAAAAACATTTTTTTGTTTAAAAATTCACAACGTTTTTATTTAAGAATTAATTTGATACGAAACCACATTTCTGTGGGTCATACACACAGTAAACAGATTATCGAAAATGACTACAAGTATGAAGAAAACAAGGTTTTAAAGGTAACAAATCAGAAATAATGAAGGGTGGTGTTTTTGTATGCATTCATTCAATATTCTATTGTTTTAGTTTGAGGTAATGTTTATCTAAGTTCGCTGTAACTTGTGAAATCTTTGAAATGACATGCAGGCAAATGACATGAAGGAATTTAACCACACTGTTTTGAATATCTGTGAAACACCAGTGTGCAGTTTTCCTTTTGTCTGTGAAATGCAGGGTAATAAAGGTAATCGTACGGCGTGTTTTATATGTGAAATATATAACAACAAAATAAAATCGTATTTGATGTTTTTCCTGTGAAAAATAGAACTCAAAAAAGAAATTTTCGTGTGTATGAAATGTAGACCACCGAAAGGGAATTGTACTTGAGTTTTGTCTGTGACATGTAGAAAAACGTATGACAATTAAACTTTTTTGTACATGGTGTTTTGTATGTGAAATGTAGGATATCAAGGAAATGTACCAGGTAACAAAGCACATATCTAATCAGCTTTTTATATAAAATCGTTTCGCTGATATACACAACCGCTCCTCTTTCCTTCTGTCTCTTATGCATGTTCGTGCCTTATTGTATTCTCATGGTTCTTTTTCTTGCATGCATGTCTTTGTGTTTGTTTACTTACCTGCAACTGTTAGGCATATCTTTTGCCAGTTTGTCTTAGCATAATAGGCTTATGTGAAGACTTATGACTTATGACATGATCATTTGGATCTTCATCACATTGTATCAAGTGGCGTCAAAAAGCGGAGATGTTCGTTATCTTAAGAAACTGAAACTGAAAGTGCATTCTTTGTTCGCTCAATCTAGAGTATTTCGCTCATACTTTTCATTTTTAATGCCTTACTCTTCATGTTTAATGTCTTTTTCATATATATGTATTTGCATATTTCAAAAAGAGAAAACATAAGTTGGCACACGGTGATTTTGCATGTCTGTGTGTTGGTACATATGTTCGTGTGCTTGCTAATGAACCAAACGCTTCAGGTAAGATTTCCTAGCGTGTCAACGGATTGATCTTTACCTAATCTGGATTACCGACGCAGCCAGAATAGAAGTCTTTAATGTATAACTTTAGTATGTTTTATGAACCCTGTTCTTTCTGTGTTCTTTTGTTTTGGCTGGTAGGTTGGTCGGTCGGTCGGTTGGTTGGTTGGCTGGTTTGGTTTGGGTTGATGGGTTGGTTGGTTGGTTAGTCAGTTGGTTGGTCGGTTGGATGTCATGCTGACCAGCTTGCTCACAGTTTGGTTAGTTGGCTTGTTGGATGGTTAGCTGTCTCAGTGTTAGATTGATTTTGATAGAGGGGATCAATTAGCTCGGCAATGTGATGATCAGAGATTGTTTTTAATTTGTGCTACGTGCTCTATGAATAAGGACCAAGTTTTGGGGAAAAGCTTGAGCAAAGAAAGATCTGCAGATGCTTGTACAGTTGCAATGGCATTATCGCTTTTCCAAGTCCTATAAAAATATTTTTGCTATAGTTGCTCAGAAAGGAAAATTGTGTTCGTCCGTGTGGCTTGACAACTTTCTTTCTTTCTGTCTGATGTGCATGGCTAAATGATAGTGTTTTAATTTATAGCAACGTGCACGGCGAGATTCCTGTCCTGATAATAGTATAAGCATTGTTCTGGATATCTCTTGATTCTCAGCATGCATGATAGCAATCTCTCTCTCTTTTTCTACTCTTCTCTTTCATCTGTCTTTGACCTCTGTCTCTGTCTGTCTGCCAGTTTGGAATATTTTTTTCTGGAATGTCATATCTAAAATCTTATGATATGCATGCGCAATATTATACGTCAATATGCATGAAAAAAGCACTTCTTTTTCTGTCTCGTGTGCGCGCACTGTCTCCCTCCCTCCCTCCCTCCCTCCCTCCCTCCCTCTCTCTCTCTCTCTCTCTCTCTCTCACACACACATTCTGACTTCAATCCCCACCCATCCCTGTCTCTGTCTCGCTGGCGTATGTCTTAAGAAAGTCGTACGACTCAAAGTTTAACACGTACATGCATTAACAAGCGATACCTTCTTTCTGTCTGTCGTCTCCCGCCTTCTCCACACAGGAATATGCAGGACTCGCTGTTTAACGCTGACACGTATTAAAAAACAAAGAACAAAAAAACAGACAAACGAACAAACAGAAAACCTAGTGTATGTCTCTGCCTGCCTAGGCTTCTATCTGCCTTCCTTCCCACTCCACTCGTCCTCTCTGTCTGTCTCTCTCTCTTCTGTCTGTCTTTCTGTCTGTCTATCTGTCTGTCTGTCTGCATCTCTCTGTCTCTCTCTGTCTGTCTCTGCCTCTGTCTGTCTGTCTGCTCTCTCTCTCTCTCTCTCTCTCTCTCTCTTTCTTTCTCTCTCTCTCTCTCGCTCTGGCTCTTTCTCTGTCTCTGTGTTCAATGGAAGTACTTAGACTCTCGCGTCCATGTCATTTTTCTATCTCTTCTTGTATATCCCCCCCCTCTCTCTCTCTCACTCTCTCTCCCCTCCCCTCTCTTTCTCCCTCCCTCACCCTTCTCCCTCTCCCCCCTCTCCTCTCTTTCTCCCTCCCTGACCCTTCTCTCTCTTTCTCTCCCCCTACCCATGACATTCTTCTGCTTATCGTTATTTTCGACCGCTCATTGTTCACGGTCTGTGTGTGAGTATTATAATACAATTAAAATGACAGATCTCTTTGGTAGTCTGACGAATTATGAATTTAAAGGTTTGATAGTGTTCGGGTCTTTGGGATATCCTGATCGTTCAGAATGTAAAGTATATATCATTGTAAATTTGTTGTTGTTGTTATCCATGGTCTGTGAAGACATATGATTACGTCACACACAGGGTCTAATTGAAAACTGAAACTACGAAATGTGTATGAGATGTATAAACAAGAAAAGGACCGCGAGGGTTGCATTACTAAGCAGAGTAAATACAGGTATGTTTCATCAGTCCCAAGGGAGGGAGAGTGGGGATGTCTTCTTTGCATGGTATGAACAAACAGTTTTGTATTTCTGTTTGTTTGTTTGTTTGTTCTTACCATGGCAAAAGAAACATTGTTAATTTCTTGGAGCTGAGGAAATCGATTTGCGTTTACTGTTGTAGGATATTGTCAGTGAGACCTGTTTATGTTTTATGTGTGTAAATGCAGATGGAAAAAAGAAAATGTTATGCAGAAGGAAAAAGAAAATGTTATATCATGGTTGGCCATCTCTGTTCCACCTTCTGACCCCACCCCTACTCCCATTTCCGTACTTTCATTTTGATTGGATTTTTTTCTGTCCTGTTCTAGAATTTGTTTTATTAATCAATCCGACCCAACTTTTAAATGTTTGCAAATCGTGTTTTAAGAATGGTTGGACTGTTTATCGTGGTATTAGGCACCACTACTCATTGGTAGTACGAAAATATTAGTATGTCTGGAGTATCATTTTTATCCTTTATGCCTGTCAGTGTCTCTCTTTCTCAACTGTCTTGTTGTCTTGTTCTCCTTAGTTTTTTATTTCGTTGCTTGTTCTTCTTCTCTCTCTTTCTCTCTCTCTCTCTGTCTCTCTCTCTCTCTCTGTCTCTCTCTGTCTCTGTCTCTGTCTCTCTCTCTCGCCCTCTCTCTCTCTCTCTATCTCTCTTTCTCTCTTTCCTCTCTCTCTCTCTCTCTCTCTTTCTCTCTCTCTCTCTTTGTCTCTCTCTCTGTTTGTCTGTCTGTCTGTCTCTCTCTCTGTGTCTGTCTCTGTCTCTCTCTCTGCTGTCTCTCTCTCTCTCTCTCTCTCTCTCTCTCTCTCTCGCTGTCGGCATGTACATCCACATTGGTGAATGCCCTCTTTTTGGGAAGATGGCATCGGATTTGTGGATAAGAGAAAGACAATAAGACGCAATGGGATATGATCTGTTCTCATAACAGGGCCATAGACTGAATCGTTAACTTGTGCTGCTTTGACCATTTTCTTTTACACTTAGCTAAGCCATGCCTACTCATGACTCTTTATATAGCTTTTTTCCATCTCATCTTTTTTCAGGATTATTTTAACTTCGGTGCAGACCGCCCCTACTACTTGCCCCCTATTCATCATCAGAGTTATCACTTCACGGAAACCAGCCCCAGGTTCTCCACGCGCTCCTCAAGAGATGGATCCGAGATCCCCCTGCCCAAGACTTTCACCACGCGAAAAGGAGCCCTGCTCCTCTTCTCTGAGGACATGGCCATGAAGACCAACGAGAAGGAGCACGTCAGGAAGCCAGCTCGCCATCGCCACCACTCCTTCCAATCTTCATTTTCGCCGCACGGGTCTTTCAACGAAGACGAAACGGCGATCGTGTTGAAGACGGTGGATGATCTGGCTAAGTCCATTCTGCAGTATGGCGCTAGCAGAGTGAGCCCTTGAAATATACGGGGTTTTTTTTAATTTTTTTTTTTTATTGCCCTCAGGGAGGTTAACTTTGTGCTCACCCCTTTTTTTTTTTTTTTTCGTCCCATTTTGTACGCCACCTTAATGGCCACAGAAGGTGGCACAATTTTTTTTTTTTACAATCCGACAATCATGATGTCGATGAGGATGATAATCATGATGCTGTGGAGTTCCATCTGGCTGTACTCTACGCTTACTATCATAATATATCCTGGTGTCAACCAGACCCACAGTGACGCTTCCGTGAAATGGTTGAGACTCGACTGTGTGTGGTCCCAGTCTTCCCAATGAGCCCATAGCACGCCCAACTCTGGATAGGAGCCGGTTAGAGCCGAAAAAACCCACAATGATGTCTTTTTGAACCCACAACCTTCCAGTCGGTAGTCCGTTGCGTTAACTACTACACCACGGCGACTGGTTTCGTTGAGACATTACTTTGAAACAAAATTCCTATCATTGCTTTGAAACAGAATTCCTATCATGGCTTTGAAACTGAGTCCCTATCATTACTTTGAAACTGAGTCCCTATCATTACTTTGAAACTGAGTCCCTATCATTACTTTGAAACAAGCTACTATCATTACTTTGAACAGAGTTGTATCATTACTTTGAGACAGAGTTACTATCATTACTTTGAGACAGAGTTACTATCATTATTTTGAAACAGTTCCTATCATTACTTTGAAACAGTTCCTATCATTACTTTGAGACAGTTCCTATCATTACTTTGAGACAGTTCCTATCATTACTTTGAGACAGTTCCTATCATTACTTTGAAACAGTTCCTATCATTACTTTGAAACAGTTCCTATCATTACTTTGAAACAGTTCCTATCATTACTTTGAAACAGTTCCTATCATTACTTTGAGACAGTTCCTATCATTACTTTGAAACAGTTCCTATCATTACTTTGAAACAGTTCCTATCATTACTTTGAAACAGAGTTGTATCATTACTTTGAAACAGTTGCTATCATTACTTTGAAACAGAGTTGTATCATTACTTTGAGACAGAGTTCCTATCATTACTTTGAAACAGTTCCTATCATTACTTTGAAACAGTTCCTATCATTACTTTGAAACAGTTCCTATCATTACTTTGAAACAGTTCCTATCGTTACTTTGAAACAGTTCCTATCGTTACTTTGAAACAGTTCCTATCATTACTTTGAAACAGTTCCTATCATTACTTTGAAACAGTTACTATCATTACTTTGAAACAGAGTTACTATCATTACTTTGAAACAGTTCCTATCATTACTTTGAAACAGTTACTATCATTACTTTGAAACAGTTCCTATCATTACTTTGAAACAGTTCCTATCATTACTTTGAGACAGTTCCTATCATTACTTTGAAACAGTTCCTATCATTACTTTGAGACAGAGTTACTATCATTACTTTGAAACAGTTCCTATCATTACTTTGAAACAGTTCCTATCATTACTTTGAGACAGTTCCTATCATTACTTTGAGACAGTTCCTATCATTACTTTGAGACAGTTACTATCATTACTTTGAAACAGTTACTATCATTACTTTGAAACAGTTACTATCATTACTTTGAAACAGTTACTATCATTACTTTGAAACAGTTCCTATCATTACTTTGAAACAGTTCCTATCATTACTTTGAAACAGTTCCTATCATTACTTTGAAACAGTTCCTATCATTACTTTGAGACAGAGTTACTATCATTACTTTGAAACAGTTACTTCATTACTTTGAAACAGTTCCTATCATTACTTTGAGACAGAGTTACTATCATTACTTTGAAACAGTTCCTATCATTACTTTGAGACAGAGTTACTATCATTACTTTGAGACAGTTCCTATCATTACTTTGAAACAGTTCCTATCATTACTTTGAGACAGTTCCTATCATTACTTTGAAACAGTTCCTATCATTACTTTGAGACAGTTCCTATCATTACTTTGAAACAGTTCCTATCATTACTTTGAGACAGTTCCTATCATTACTTTGAGACAGTTCCTATCATTACTTTGAAACAGTTCCTATCATTACTTTGAAACAGTTCCTATCATTACTTTGAGACAGTTCCTATCATTACTTTGAGACAGTTACTATCATTACTTTGAGACAGAGTTACTATCATTACTTTGAGACACAGTTACTATCATTACTTTGAGACAGTTCCTATCATTACTTTGAAACAGTTCCTATCATTACTTTGAAACAGTTACTATCATTACTTTGAAACAGTTCCTATCATTACTTTGAGACAGTTCCTATCATTACTTTGAAACAGTTCCTATCATTACTTTGAAACAGTTACTATCATTACTTTGAAACAGTTACTATCATTACTTTGAAACAGTTACTATCATTACTTTGAAACAGTTACTATCATTACTTTGAAACAGTTCCTATCATTACTTTGAAACAGTTCCTATCATTACTTTGAAACAGAGTTCCTATCATTACTTTGAAACAGTTCCTATCATTACTTTGAAACAGTTACTATCATTACTTTGAAACAGTTACTATCATTACTTTGAAACAGTTACTATCATTACTTTGAAACAGTTACTATCATTACTTTGAAACAGTTACTATCATTACTTTGAAACAGTTCCTATCATTACTTTGAAACAGTTCCTATCATTACTTTGAGACAGTTACTATCATTACTTTGAGACAGTTCCTATCATTACTTTGAAACAGTTACTATCATTACTTTGAAACAGTTACTATCATTACTTTGAAACAGTTACTATCATTACTTTGAGACAGAGTTACTATTATTACTTTGAAACAGTTACTATCATTACTTTGAAACAGTTCCTATCATTACTTTGAGACAGAGTTACTATCATTACTTTGAAACAGTTACTATCATTACTTTGAAACAGTTACTATCATTACTTTGAGACAGTTACTATCATTACTTTGAGACAGTTACTATCATTACTTTGAAACAGTTACTATCATTACTTTGAGAGTTACTATCATTACTTTGAAACAGTTACTATCATTACTTTGAGACAGTTCCTATCATTACTTTGAAACAGTTACTATCATTACTTTGAGACAGTTACTATCATTACTTTGAGACAGTTACTATCATTACTTTGAGACAGTTCCTATCATTACTTTGAGACAGTTACTATCATTACTTTGAGACAGTTACTATCATTACTTTGAAACATATCATTTTCTAACAAGTAAAATTTCATTCTTTAATTAACAAAACTTGATCTGTCATGTGTGATGTATGTGTACATATATATATGTGTATATATATATATATATATTTATATATATATATATATATATATATATATATATATATATTATATTATATGTGTGTGTGTGTGTGTGTGTGTGTGTGTGTGTGTGTGTGTTGTGTGTATGTGTGTGTGTGTGTGACATTAACAACCAGTGTTCCTTTACAGCTGCAGTTTGTTGGCGTTTTCTGCACTGATAGTACAGTATAATTTGCTTCGTCGTTTGTGTGGTGCATAAACGTTCCTATCTATTCCTGATGCATAGGAAATGCATTTTTAAAGATAATATTCTAAATCAGACTGCAGTTTGGTCAGAAGGTGATAGTTGAAACTACGCTTAACATGTGGAGTGTGTAGTATTTCATTATTATAATTGCAATGAACGATCATTCTAATTAAAATCCAGCATTTTGCAACTTTGTGTTGATGACGATGATGATGACGATGACGATGATGATGATATGATGATGATGGACTCTCCCATCAGTCTGATGTAGGCATATGCATACTAGTCATTAGTGCCTGGTGTGGGTCTTCATGTGGGGAGGGGCACATGTTCTTCCGCAGGCATTGCATGAGAAGGAGTCATGTGGCTTTAGTCCTACGTCCTCAGGTCCTCAGGTCCTCCTTCTGTTGAACAGCCAATATGATTGTGCCCTGTATGTACTGATGTCACCAGCTTGCTGTGTTGTGGGCAGTGTTTTCCCAGTTGGTGGTGTTGATACCACAGCTGATCAGTTTGACCTTCAGAATATGCTTGTGTCTTGATCCTCCCTTGTCACGGTATCCTTGCTTCAGCTCTCTGTGTAATAGCATCTGTGGGATGCGGTAGTCTTCCCTACGAACAACGTGTCCTTTGAAATGAAACTGGTATTTGATGAGTCATCATCATTATGTGCCCTGCCGCGTGGCGTTGGTGATCATGGACCTCATACGAATCTATCCCTTTTCGCTGCAAGTACATCTCTCACCCTCTCTATCCTCAGCTACCCTGCAAGTCTGTCCAATATTTTCTCCTTCAGTCTCTTTTTCCCTGCAGCTTTCCTGTTGTGACTAGGTGCTCTAGTTTCGCTAGCCTCATAAAATGTATACATGTTGCTTGTCTTTTCCTAATCTTCTTCATAAAGGTTCTTCTTGTGTCTGCCTCCTTCATGAGTAGATACTCATGCCTTGATGAATAGACACTTGGCAAGCCACATTTCTTCAGAATTTGTATGTTGGACACTTGATCTTGCTACATGATGTTACAGATCTTGCGCAGACATCTTCTGTGGAACCGTTCTGTTGTTGAATGTATGCCATCGGTAGTTAGTCCAGGACTCATAGCAATATGTTCATTGCTGCTGCTCTGGACACAGTTACCTTTGTTGCGAGCCAGATACCATGGTCATGCTACAACCTTATGGTAAAAGCAAAGGCTTTTGATGATTGAATGCCTCGTTGTTCTGGCTTGCCTGTATGGCTGACCAGCACAGGGAATTTGTTTTAAAGTTTGAAAAGGGCATGCAATCTTCTTCCCATTCTCACCTACTGACGCTTGTAGTTTCAGAGGTACATTGGATTTAGATTAGAACATCTGGTCACAACAGGAAAGCTGGACGGAAATAGAACACCAGGTAGACCCAGGGAGAAATTATTGGAGGGTGGCTGAGTACGGAGAGGGTAGGAGATGTACTTGTGGCGACAAGGGATAGATTCGTATGGAAGGCCATGATCGCCAACGCCATGCAGCAGGGCACGTGGTGATGATGATGATGATCAATGGATTTATTTCAGTATTTGCGATTGGATTGGTAACTTGTATTCTAAAGCCCAGTACTTATGTAACAGTCAGTTCAAATGGGTTCGTTACAGCATAGCTACGATGATGATGACGATAAGATGTACCTCAAATTCATCCACCGCCGACGGGAGCAGTGGGAGAGACAGATCCGTCCTGGATACTCCGCCAAGCGTTACCTGTCCACTTGGACTAGGAACTGGGATGACCAGGTGTTTGAAACTGTCGTCAGTAAAGGTCAGCCACGTGCTTCTATGGCAGTAACCTTAATTTGTCTTTTTCTTTGATTGTTATACATGTGTATGCTTGTGTCAAGACTTGAAGAATAAAAGGTATATGTGTGCTTCCTTTAGCAAATGGGCTAAAATACCTGTTGGGCCCGGTGACGGGGAGTCCAGATGTGTATGAATATATTTTGTTTATGTGTGTGTGTGTGTGTGTGTGTGTGTGTGTGTGTGTGTGTGTGTGTGTGTGTGTGTGTGTGTGTGTGTGTGTGAATGAATGTGCGTGCATATGCGAGCGATCATTATTTCGACATTGCAGTTATTGTTGCTCTTTTTGTTATTAGTATTCTTATTACTGTCGCTGTTCTTTCAGTTTAGTGTTAATCTGTAGTCTGAATTTTGTATGTGTTTTGATCATGTGTGAGTTGTCCTTATTCTTGTACATGGGCCAAGCCTATTGTTTGTTCGAGGGAGTGGCCTGATAAGATCTATTTTTCACACCGAATTTACCGAGTGAATTTCGGATTGCTCAGCCTGGGAGAGTGCTCCGCTGCTGTGGAACGCCACCCGTATATCTCAGAAGAAAGGCAAACTTTTGACATACTCCAGGGTAATTAGTAATAAATCATATGATACATGATTTAACATAAATCATGTGATACATGATTTAACAGACTACTGGCAGAGAGATCGTGGGCTCGAACCCCAATCAGTTCAAAAAGTAACGGATTTTTTCAGCCCTGACCGGCTCCCACGTAGACTTGAGCGTTCTGTTGGCTCGATGTGAACACTAGGACCACACTGTCGAGTTTCATTCACATTACAAAAACAGAAATTCTTGACCGATACTGCGAGTGTCTGTGTCTCTCGGGCCTGCCTGATACTTGATGTATGTTGAAATTAAGCACAGAATACGTATGTCAGTCCGAAAGGGAACTCCATAGCATCGTCATTGTGATACTCATTCTACTATACATCACAGCATTGTAAAAAATGGTCCCAGATTCTCTGGCCTTGCATGCCCTACTTTCCTGATGACCTCAGTTTTGGTGGGTTTAATGATAGTTTGGAGAATCGAAATGAGCAGTGTAGCGATAGTGACACAGGACCGGTGCGGACAATGAGGCAGCAAACAACAAACAAGCAAAAAACAAAAACAAAAAACAAAAAATTACCACATGATAAATCCGTTTCAGAAAATGAGAGGAACATTACCTCCTTCCTTCGTGATTCATTCTCTCTCTGAAACATGTTATGCGTACTTGTAACTAGGATGGTCAGAATACCTCAACTTTTTTTTTATGAGTAACAGTCTTTCCCTAAATTTCTTCCTTCAACATCCAGTGTTTTGTGCACACCAAAATGAAATGTATCGTTTGAATTTGTGATGGCAGGTTTTTCAGTTTGGGAGAATGGGGGTGGGGGGAGGCATCGGTTGTATTCGATACAAAACGAGCCAGTTTTTGTGTCTCTGGATAAATGTATCATTTCGTGGGCAAGCCTTTTTGGATAGCAGTTCTAGCCAATTCACTGCAATGAGAAGTCATGGAATACATAACTTTGAGTGAGTGGAACCATAACTAGACGATGAGAATGTGAAATGATAGCTTAACTAGAAGCTGTTTACTTACAGCCCATTAAGCCATTGGAATGTAGTCAGCAACAAAGATTTCTACTACATGTCTGTTGTGAGCCAGCCTGTGTATAGTAGTTCTAGTGTGTTTCAGGGCCTTACGGTCTTTTTGTATTGTTCGTCGCCAGATCTTCATGGGGTCTTCTTCTTTGCGTCTTCTTTCTGGAGTCCAATGAAAGGCAGTCCACGTGCCCAACCGTCTCCATCGTCTTTTCATGATGATTGTACCCATACTCTCTTTGTTTGCATTGGGCAAGTAGTTGTTGGATGGAGATGATGCTGAGCCAGAAGATTTGCATGATTCTTTGCAAGTTGTTTATGTGGAAGGTTGATAGCTTGATTTGGTCGCTTTCTGTCATCCCCCAATATTCTGAGCCGTGAAGTAATGTGGAAAAGACACATCTATGGTAATCTCAGCATGGAGTTGTTGCTATACTGTTGGATCTCTACACGTAGTTCCGCATTCTGAATGTGTTTGTGGGTTTGCTGAGACGGTTCGTGGTGTCTCTGCCTGCTCCTGTGTCATATCGGATATTGCTATATAGGTAAATGATCTCTTCAGTTATGGATGGGTCTTTTCCATCTACTTGGACAGGTGAGGGCATTGGGATGTTCAGGTCATCACTTCCTTTTTCCTATGACTGCTCTGTAGTCGAGAAGGCTGTTATTAAAATAAGATACAAATGATATACTTTTGTAATCACAAAAGACCTGACAAAGGGTTTAAAGAAAGGCGAATATTAATCTGGTTTGTCGGATTTAACCATCTCTTTTC